>JAHRHZ010000271.1:7950004-7986906 GCA_024137785.1 Ginglymostoma cirratum
AAACGTCAAGCTTTCCTGCTCCTATGATGCTGCTTGGCCTGCTGTGTTCATCCAGCCCCACAGCTTGTTATCTCAGATTCTCCAGCATCTGCAGTACCTTTCATCTCAGCACTTCAATTTGTTGTCTTTAAACACAGCACATAAGAATTATCAGGCTAATTTGACTTTTTGGAGAGTGAGTGAATGAAATTAAAAATTGTGTTGTTTCTATAAATTGTGGATGATCTGCCTCACCTAATTACATGCTTGGTAACAAATTGAAAATCTTCCCCCAGATTCATGGTTGCTCCTACAATATTGTGTAGTGATCAACTCAAAGCACCAATCTCTGATGCAATATTCCATACTAAAGCAATTTATTTCAGCAATTGGGCATTGTTTAAGCAAATTCTCTGTTTTAAATCTTGGTATAAAACTTCCTGTAAAATCACCAGTGGTAAATTTATGAGACTATGTAATTTGTAGAGCAAATTTACATTCATATAGGTGATGTAAAATTAATTAGTAATTTTGACTGTATGGGAGTAATTATTCATGATTGATTGTCATTGTTTTAATCAAAACAAGTGAAGACCAGTGTGATAATGGAATATTAATCAAATGTTCACAGTATTTTCAAATCAAATGATGTATGGGCAAGGAGCATCACTCTGTTAATAGAACTTCCTATGTTATTCAATAACTGTATATGGAAGGATCAGACAGAGAACTTCAAAATGTAGTTATGCCCAGAATTTATGAAATTCAAATCCTGCAATGTCTTGGATCTTAGGAAAACAAAATCATGTATTTGCTGGAAGCATAATTCATATTTAAGTTTTCACGTGTCAACTACTATTTTAAAAATGTGGACCTCCCTTCAACCCTCGGCTCCTTTTTTCCAATTTATCCCTTTTTATTCAGTAACTGGATTTAACGAAACACAGTAAGAATCACTAAGTGGTCTGTCATCTGATTTGTTTATATTTGTTATTAGGAATTGCTGGCAAAGACTGGAGATAATAGTGGTGAGTTGTCTCCTTGAATTCCTTCAGTCAATGCTATTGGAATGGGATTCCAGGGTCTTTATTCAACAAAATGAGGAGCCAGCAATATGTGTCAAAGTCAGAATGGTGTGTGACTTGGGGAATGTGGAGATGATGCTGTTCCCACTGTGTTGCATCCTTTGCAGTTCCAGTGCTCATATTCTAGGAGGTAGGGGGGCTGTTTTAAGTAAGCTTGTAAGGCATCCAATTACAGTGCCCTTAAAGTGGATTGTTGCATACAGTGATAGGGTTGCTGATAAAGCAGACTGTTTTGGCCTCAGTGGTATACTTGAATGTTGTTAGTCAAGCAAGAGCTAAGTACTTTGTCACTCCTGTCTTGAACATTATAGATCAGGATTCTCCAATGGTTTTGGTTCATAGATCTCTTTTCAAATATGTTGGTAATGATGGAGCCTGATCTAAATTTTATTGCTAAATATTCAATAGAAAAGTGCTGCATGCAAATAATGTTTTATTGCGATTTTCCGAAAACAAAGTATCATTTTTAGACAATTTGCAGACAATGCCACTGTTGTAGACGGTGGTGAGACAGACAAACCAGAGACAAAGGATAATTGTGATTTCACTGACATTCTAATGCGTATCAACTGAATAAATATTTTACATGACCCCAAAAATAACTAATGGCAAAAATAGACAAGTTGAGTTGTAAATCTGTGACTCTATAACTTAAAGTCGATCCTTTTGTTAAAATTCCAGTGCACGTACAAACAGACACACAGAGATGTGATAAGATATTGAGGATGATGAAAGAGAAAAACACAGCTCTGACACCAGTCCAGATCACAGACAGTTTTTTTTCTTTCAGCTTCCCTTTGACTTCTTCCAATTCTTTAAAAATTACAAAAAAAAGAAGGGTGACTGGACTCGAAATATTAACTCTGCGTTCTCTCCACCGATGCTGTCGCACCTGCTGAGTTTCCCCAGCAATTTCTGTTTTTCTTTAAAAATGATGCAAGGTTGTAGATATACCACTTCTCAGTCTTTCATTCACTTGTTGAGGATTTGACTTTTCAGTACTTCTGAAGTTGGTTTTTCTGCTTCTCCTTTCACCAGGGGATTTGTGAAGAGAACAACTTCCAGAGAAATGGTTAGAATTAGAAAGGAGCGATCTGATAGGGATTTTCTTTTGCTTTCCATACAAAAGAGAGAGAGAAAGAGGGGGAGAGGGGGACAGGGAGAGAGAGAGAGAAGTACACTCTCTATTCACATGCAGGATATTTCTGCTTTATTGTCCACACCTAAGGCTACGACCACCTTTCCAGGAACCAAACAAGTAGTTGTTACAAAGCTGAACCTTCCTGAGCCAACAATAACTGGTCCTAATTTAAAACCAGTCAAAAGGCTGTCTCTAGGCAAAATTGCCATGAACACGTATCTGTCTGGAATGTGCTCCTGTTGCTTCAATAAGGGAATTTTGAGGATACAACTCACAATGTTTTTATGGCTCTAAACACTTTCTTTTCTCATTTTAACCAACAGTTCAAAAATAAATAGAAGTGGTAGCTACAATGTGATCTTATTGCCAAAGATCTCGCACCTCATATCCAAATTGCCATGCTTTGATCTAAATCAGAGTGACCTTGAACTTCATTTCTGGCTTCTTCTGAGGATCAGCTGTGGACCTTGATTGCATCTTGATTACTATTGCATCTTGCAGGTCACTGTTGACCTGATTGTCATGGTTGAACAATAGATAATGTTATGATGGATAAAACTTCAGAGGATCAGAGAGCTCCTTGGTCATCCTAGATTCCCCCATGTGCAGGGTAACATAGCAATCTGGCCATTAAGGCACCCAACAACTGCCCATTCATATTCATCCATCAATTCAAACATCTTCCATGAGTTATCCCTTCCTGGCCCCTTCTGTACTTGAAGAGTCCAGACTGCTGCATATCTCAATCCATTTTACAAAATGCATGGATTGATCCAAGTGATCAAGGGTTGTTATCTTTTGTAGTGATGACAACTCACTGGTCTGTGTGAACCCTGGACAGAGATATAGAGTTAATATAAACAATGCTGCATACACAGTGGACCAAACATCGAGCAATACTTTGAGTTTCTAAAGATTAGGATTGGATGGTGCCTTCCAATACTATTCTGCAAAGGACTTGATCACTATGCTGGATTACTACATTCTACATAACACATACAGCTCTCTGAGAGGTGTGAACTTTGGGAAGGCCCTGGAAGGATTCAGCTCATCACGAGAAGCAGGAAGTGAGTGGAAGAGATGTAGCAGGATGCTGAATAAAGTGGTGTCCAAGCTTCATGTGAAGTATGCCATTTTCTATCACCATGTGGATGAAGGACCACCACTCCCTCTCAGCCCTGAGCATTGGTCTCAAATCAACGTCAATGAAATGAGGGTCTGACTTGCCCCCAAGTGCTGGCGCACCATATTTCTTGTAATTAAGTGAATGAAAACAGAGTTGATGATGTGGGAAAATGTGAAATTGTTCATTTTGGCAGGAAGGATAAAAGAGAACTTAAAGATTGCAAAAAGAATGCACAAAATTAAAGGTATTCAACTTGTACTCATAAGGACTAGGATGCAAGAAGCCAGATTTGAAAGAAAAAAAAACCAATAATTTATACAGCACGAGAAGAGGATGCGGAGTGATTTGGCCATCATTGGCATGGAGATGCAGCAAGATCAGTTAATTGTCAATCTTAGTTCCTGGACACCGAAGCAGGTGTGTCACCGTAGGAATACAGCAGAAATTCATAGTTCCATAATCCCTTTTCCAATGAAATAGATGAAATGTATGTGTGAATTCATGATGCCTACTTAAAACAAGGTCCTCTGTATGAATAGATGTAACTTCCAGCACATGCAAATGTACCACACAATGTGAGCCCAATTGATAATCTTAAATTGGTTTCTGGTGCAATTCTTAGCATAATTTGGATTATTTAATAAATATTGCACAATAGCAGAATCATACCTATTGTTAAACATAGTGACTTAAGCACAGAAATGGCAGACGGAGTTTAATCCAGACAAATGCAAGGTGATGCATTTTGGAGAATCAAACTTAGGTGTGAGTTATATTGTGAATGGCAGAACCCTTAGGAACAATAACTTTCAGGTGGATCTGGGTGTGCAGGTCCATAGTTCCCTGAAAGTGGCAATACAGGTAGCCAAGATGATTAAGAAGACATTGGCATACTTGTCTTCATTGCCCAGGGTGTGGAGTACAAGAGTTGGCAAACATGATGCAGCTATATAAAACCCTTGTTAGTCTGCACTTAGAGTATTGTGTGCAGTTTTGGTCACCACACTATCAGAAGGATGTGGAAGCTTTGGAGAAAGTACAGAGAAGGTTCACCAGGATGTTGCAGGGTATGGACTATGAGGAAAGGTTAAAAAGACTAGCATTGTTTTCATTGGAAAGACAGCAGCTGAGAGGAGACCTGATAGAGGTCTACAAAATTATGAGAGGCATAGATAGGGTAGATAGTCAGAGGCTTTTTCCCAGGGTTGAAGTTTCAATTACAAGGGAGCACAGGTTCAAGGTCAAAGGGGGAAAGTTTAAGGGAGATGTTTGAGGGACGTTTTTCACGCGTGGGTGGTAGCAGCCTGGAATGCACTACCAGAAGAGGTGGTGGAAGCGGGCACATTGAATACATTTAAGAGGCACCTAGATAGGTACATGAATAGGGAGGGAATGGAGGGATACGGATTGAAAAATGGCAGGCTTGTTTTTAGATTAATTAGGGCATGATGGTCAGCACAGGCTTGGAGGGCCAAAGGGCCTGTTCCTGTGCTGTACTTTTTCGTTGGTTCATATTGCTGACCAGAGAATCCAAAACCTGAGAGAGACTGTATATTACTCCGGTTGACAGTCAACTGTTCCTGCTGTATCTCTATGTCAATGATGGTTCAACCAATCAGCATTTTATTCTTATACTGTATGCAGCATTAATGGCCTTTTTCAAGTCTGGTTTCTTAAATCGTAATCATGATTAGTACGCATAAAAGAGGAGCATATTATCCTAATGATGAGAGATTTCAGAACTCTGAAATCCAGAGGGATCTGAGTGTCCTAGTGCATGGATTTAAGTAAGGCATTTGATAAAGTTCCCCATGGTAGGCTCATGCAGAAGGTAAGGAGGCATGGGATAGGGGGAAATGTGGCAGATTGGATTCAGAATTGGCTGACCCTTAGAAGATAAAGGGTGGTAGTGGATGGAAAATATTCAACATGGTGCTCAGTTATGAGTGGTGTACCACAAGGATCTGTTCTGTGTCCTCTTCTATTTGTGATTGTTGTAAATGATTTGGATGAAGGAATGGAAGGGTGGATTAGTATGTTCACAGATGATACGAAGGTGGGTCACATTGTGGACAGTGCGGAGGGCTGTTCTAGGTTACAAAGGGACATTGATAGGATGCAGAGCTGGGCTGAGAATTGGCAGATGGAGTTTAACTCTGAAAAGTTTGAGGTGATTCATTTTGGAAGGACAAACTTGAAAGCAGAATACAGCGTTAATGGAAAGATTCTTGGCAGTGTGGAGGAGCAGAGGGATCTTGGGGTTCATGTCCACAGCTCCCTGAAAGCTGCCACCCAGGTGGATAGAGTTGTTAAGAAGGCGTATGGTGTGTTAACTTTTTCATTAATAGAGAGGGATTGAATTCAAGAACCGTGAAGTTATGCTCCAGCTATACAAAACCCTGGTTCGGGCACATCAGGAGTATTGTGTCCAGTTCTGGTCGCCTCATTACAGGAAAGATGTGGAAGCGTTGGAAAAGGTGTAGAGGAGATTTACCAGGATGTTGCCTGGAATGGAGGGAAGGTCTTACGAAGAAAGATTGAGAGAGCTAGGGCTTTTCTCTTTAGAACGACGAAGGATGAGAGGTGACTTGATGGAGGTGTGCAAAATGATCAGAGGTATAGATAGAGTAGACAGCCAGAGACTTTTCCCTGGGGTAGAGGTAGCTATTACGAGGGGGCATAGTTTTAAAGTGACTGGAGGTAGATACAGGGGAGACGTCAGAGGTAGGTTCTTTACTCAGAGAGTGGTCGGGGCATTCAATGCATTGCCAGAGAGGGTAGTGGAGTCGGCCTCATTAGGGCCATTTAAGAGGCTATTTGATAGGCATATGGATGATAGTATAAGGTAGGGGTGCAGGTTAGATAAACCTTAGGATTAGGGTAAAAGTTCAGCGCAACATCGTGGGCCAAAGGGCCCGTATTGTGCTGTACTGTTCTATGTTCTATGTTCTACATGAATTGCAAAATACTAGTATACAAATACAGGACGTAATTTGGAAAGCTAATAGAATGTTATTATTAATTGCAAGGGGAACAGAATACAAAAGTTTAAGCATTTGATTTCCACCTGTTATGCAATTTGAGGATATTCTCTGTTTCTTTTATGTGCTTCACTTTTTGTTCGATCTGCAATCCTTTAATTAAAATGTTCTTATTAATATTTTGTGGTTTAATTTATTAACTTTTTTTCTTTAAAATTGAATTCTACAAAAGGGTCTGATTTGCAAGAGATGATAAGCTTTATATAATTCCCTAAGGAAACCAAAAGATACTTTTTTGTAGTTTTGGTGAAGATTGGGCCACTGGTGAGTGGCCCTGTTACTCATCTGATGTCACTGCAAGATCAGAGTTATTAGCAAGGTCACAACTTGACATTTGAAAACATTTGTAGCTAATACATTGTTAAACAATATTCACTGTTGAAATGTGTGAAGTGTAACAGTAAATGGCTACAAACATTAATGAGATAAATGATCAAATACTCTGTGTTTGATGCTGTTGGTTGAGGGACGTAGGTATGACCAGAACAGTCCAATAAATCCACTAACTGTCTTTGCAAAGGGTCATGAAAATACTTAATCTATCTGAACTTTGAAATGGGGATATGGTCTATCATCTCAAAGGAACCATGCTGCAATTTGAGAGTATGGCAGTTTCCTCAGTGCAACACTGAATTGCCAGTCTAGATTCTGTGTTCAAGATTCTAGAACCGGGCTTATTCAACTTAATTTTCAATATCACTCAAGTTTTCTTAAAGTAAGTAAATGAAAATACTGCTAATAAATATTGAATTGCCTTGGAATGACTATAAAAGAACAACTTTCATTACACTCCTTTCATGGCCTCAGCATGCTAAAGAAATGGCACAATCATTTCCTATAGTACTTTTTAAAGTGTAGTTGCATTTTAAATATTGAGGATTTATGGTAGCTTATTTATAAAATGTTCCTCAATCAGCACAAACAAAAATGACTAGATAATCTCCTTTGAGTGATATTAGCTGAGAAGACGTAAGGAGAACCTCTCTGTTTTACTTTGAATAGTGTTATTGGTACTTTTGCATCCACCTGAGATCATTGATAGGGTCTTGATTTAATGGCAACTGTCATTGGTACAGTATTGCACTGAATGTCAGTCCGTTCCGTATTGTAGTCTCTAAAATAGGGCTTGAGCCCATGGACTTCTTGCTCAGGGAAAGGTGCTACCATTGATTTGAATCTGACACCAACCGTGTTTTTGGAAACGTGCTTGCACATTTGGACCATACGCAGATTATTAATCACTGAGCGGAGTGGCAGTGAATAAGATCCAACAGCAGTTCTGAAACATCATTGAACGGAAATTAGTAAAGGAAGCTTCAGAGCAAAATTGACAGAATTTAAGCTGTGCCATTTTTGGAGCACCTTATGTGAGTGCTTTAAGCACCATCATCCAAACTCTTCAACACCAAATGCTAAAATGTGGACCATGTTAATGCTGAAAACAGCATTGGTTTAATTAGTAGTTAAACCATACGCTTGTGGAATCAAGGTATCAAGTGCAGTCTGATGATTTTCAATGCATTACCATCCTTCTTATCCACCTGAAAACTGAGTCAAGGTTCTGTTCAGATTATAAAAACCGAAAGAACTGCGGATGCTGCAAATCAGGAACCAAAACAGTAGTTTCTGGAAAAGCTCAGGAGGTCTGGCAGTATCTGTGAAGAAAAAATCAGAACTGAGGAAGGGTCACCGGACCCGAAACATTAACTCTGATGTTTTCAAGACAGATGCTGCCAGACCTGCTGAGCTTTTCCAGCAACTTCAACTCAGATTATCTTCAGAGTAAGTAATTCCTGGGTTTGCGTATGCTCCCATCTCAGCTTCTCTCCTGATTCCTCTTTGCATTTCCCCTAAAGAAACCAATGAAAAAATTAAATTCAGCTCAGCTTATTTCCACTGGCTATTCCTTTAATTTTGAACTATCTTAACCAATACATCTCAGATGTCCTCATTCTTCAAGGACCGCAACATCCCCCTCACAGTGGTCAAGAACGCCCTCGACCGTGTCTCCCGCATTTCCTGTAACACATCCCTCACGCCCCGTCCCCGCAATAATAACCAAAAAAGAATCCCCCTCGTCCTCACATACCACCCCACCAACTTCCAGATCCAACGCATCATCCTCCGACACTTCCACCATCTGCAATCAGACCCCACCATCAAAGACATTTTTCCCTCCCCACCTTTATCTGCCTTCCGGAGGGACCACTCCCTCCGCGACTCCCTTGTCTGCTCCACACTCCCCTCCAGCCCCACCACACCCGGCACTTTGCCCTGCAACAGCAGGAAGTGCTACACCTGCCCCCACACCACCTCCCTCACCCCAATCCCAGGCCCCAAGAAGACTTTCCACATCAGGCAGATGTTCACCTGCACATCTGCCAATGTGGTATACTGCATCCGCTGTACCCGTTGTGGCTTTCTCTACATCGGGGAAACCAAGCGGAGGCTTGGGGACTGCTTTGCGGAACACCTGCGCTCAGTTCGCAACAAACAACTGCACCTCCCAGTCGTGAACCATTTCAACTCCCTCTCCCATTCCTCAGACGACATGTCCATCCTGGGCCTCCTACAATGCCACAGTGATACCACCCGAAGGCTGCAGGAACAGCAAATCATATTCAGCCTGGGAACCCTGCAGCCCAATGGGATCAATGTGGATTTCACAAACTTCAAAATCTCCCCTCCTCCAACCGCATCCCAAAACCAGCCCAGCTCATCTCCACCTCCCTAACCTGTTTTTCCTCTCACCTATCCCCCCCTCCCACCTCAAGCCCCACCCCCATCTCCTATCTACTAACATCATCCCGCCCCCTTGACCTGTCCGTCCTCCCTGGACTGACCTACCTCCTCCCTACCCCCCTACCTACACTCACCTTTACTGGCTCCATCCCCGCCTCTTCGACTTGTCTGCCTCCTCTCCACCTATCCTCTCCTCTATCCATTCTCTATCCGCCTCCCCCTCTCTCCCTATTTATTTCAGAACCCTCTTCCCCTCCCCCATTTCTGATGAAGGGTCTAGGCCCGAAACGTCAAGCTTTCCTGCTCCTATGATGCTGCTTGGCCTGCTGTGTTCATCCAGCCCCACGCCTTGTTATCTCAGATTCTCCAGCATCTGCAGTATCTTTTATCTCCAATACTTTCGTGCATCCTACTTTGAGTGGATTTTTCATTATCATAATCTGCTATTCCGTCATTGTGAGTTACTAAGTACCAGTTTATAGAGACATCATTAATTTGAAAATTTCTTACCAAAGTCTAATAACAAGATACATCAATGATGTTCACACATTATTTATGCTAATGAAGCCTCAAGGTCGATCTTTAAATACGTGCGCCAATTGTACTTATTCCAAAAGCTGCATTTTGTATAATTAATAGGGCATAAAATAGTACTATCCAACTGAGAAGACCTTTCCAGTTGGGTTATGATCTGAAGGAAGGAATAGACTTTATAATGAATGATTTGCCTGATTGTAATCCTTGATAGAATTAACATGTGACGGGACTATCATGCAGATCAAATCTTTTGCTCCCGGGTTTTATTTGTACTGTTTGTTAGCGGCTTGTAATTAGCATTTCCTGTAATCTCAGCAGCTGTGGACAAACCGGCTGATTGATTTTATTCACTTTGGTGGCAACATCAGAGCAGCAAATAAAAGCAAAGTATCATTTGATCTCGCAGTTTCGAAATATCTTTACAGGAAATCGTGATTCTAAAAATGAAGATTTCTCCATAATGATGCTAAGGCTGTGGCACATTTAGATTGCTGCAAGCAAGCTTTATCTCTCAATGACTATTATCTCTGATTAAAATCTTGGATTCTGTCAGTTTGCATAATTGCAACATTGGCTTAGTGTCAATGATGCAAACATCTTCTCCTGTTGATAGAAGCTATAAAACAAAAACTGGACTCTGTTGTTTTAATTTTCCGTCAGTGGCTTCATAGCATGGGTTTTGCACCGCTACATCAAGATAAATCTCTAAGACTTTCAGCCCCATGTATTTTTTACTGCTGTCAGTTTTCTTAAGGGTTGTTAATCGGGTTGGTTCAACAGCACTGCCGCTGCTGATGGTAGTGATTTTGCCCCACAGGTACATGGATATTCCCCATTTTATTTGTGTAGTGACATAGAGTTGAAAGGTCATTATGTCAATACATCATACATGCACATTGACTATTATACACCTTCACTTAATTTGCAGGAAGACCGCTGTGCCAACCACATCTAAACATGGATGAGCACCTAGTGAACTGACAGCCCCAAAGTAAGAGCAAAATCTTACGAATGCTGAAATTTGAAACAGACAGAGAAACTCAGCAGGTCTGGCAGTGTCTTTCGAGAGACAAATAGAGTTAATGTTTTGGATCCGAGTGAGAGCGTACTGTTTGTGTGTGAGAGAAAGTGGGAGACTGCTCCAAGACCTCACTACAACAGGTATGCATAGTTTGCTACTAGAAGATGGTTAACGGTTACATTTTCATGAATGAAACCCCTAAGAGATGGCTCCAGCCACCAAGCATTCCCAATTCAATTGTCTAACATGACTGAAATGGAGAAGTGAGCGAATGGCATGCACAGCTCGCAGCAGTCATTTACCTTTGGTCCTATTAGGAAACAAGTTTTGAACTGTTACTGTACTTTCGCATTTGATCTGATCATAACTGAGCTTACTTGACTGGGTTAGCGTTGATGGAGATATGTCATATTGTTGTATTTCACTGTTTTTATCCTATTTTATTCCAGGTAATTATAACCTCTTCTGGATATGCTGTGTGAAGTCATTTTCATGTCTATTCATATATTTGCCCCTTAAGTAGATTGAAATGGAGATGTGAGTTACAAACTGTGGATAGATATATCCTGAAATCTACCTTAAACTGCACTGCTGTGAAGCTAGCAAGATATAAATAACTCATGTACAGGAGAAACCTGTTTCTGTCCTTATCCACTTCTTAGAATAAGTTTCCACGGATCTGTCTGTTAATCTCATGGTTTCTTTCAAAGGCTCAACTTCTGATGGAAATCACCAAACACTTTAAGCTTCAAAAGGTTACCAGTCTTGAAAGTTCACATAAATTTATTTTCTAGAAAATGAGATTTTCATTCAGCTAAGTAGCACACAAAATGGTGTTTGGATTTACAAAGCCAGCCACATGCTGTTTCAAGTGTTAAGCCTATTCTATTCAAAGATAGAATAAATTGTAGCTTCATAGAAATAAATTACTCACCAACTGTCTTCTATTTTTAGAACAACTGAACTATCACCTGAAGAAAATCGCATGTTTTATGCCAGGTTGTATCACTTGTTGTAACTGCATCCTGATACTGTTAGCAGTGCGGTGAAAATGGCAAAGAAATTATAGGTTTGAACTTCCCATTTAGTTTTTAATAGCATTTTGTTATTTCGTTTGGACTTATAGCTCAGGCAAATTCTGTTGTTTACTCTCGTCTGAGAATTCTGTAGCTATTGATGGATTAGTGGAGATATTGTAATATATTAATGTTCCTACAACATGTATCAGTGATATGATTGTGGCTGCCATCCTAGCTCTGAATATGGCATTTAAAAAAAAAACTAACCAAGCTATTCAGAAATGCTGTTACAAGCTTCTGGAACAGGGTGGGGTTTGAATCCAGGACTAAGCTATCTAACGTCTATTTCAAAGCAGTATTGTGGTCTAGGTAGTGCACTGTATATTTTTTAAAAATTTAACCTATTTTTCTAATCAACCTGTTTAGAGGTGTTATTACATACCTTTGGAGCAGATGGGACTTGAACCTGGGCCTCCCAGTGTATGGAAGGGATGCTACTGCTGCTCCACAAAAGTCTGCATAAAAACATCAACTTGTATTCACATGGTTCCTTTAACATAATCAGTTATCCCAAAGTGCTTCACAGGAACATTATAGAGCAAAATTTGACAATGAGTCACAAACACCAGTATTGCAACAGATGGTCAAAAGCTTTGTCAAAGAGGTAAGTTTTAAGATGAGTCTTAAAGAATGAGATATTGGGACAATATTCCAGATCTTAAGAGTAAATGCATTGCTACCAAGTGTGAAGCAAGCTAAATTTACAATGGTCAAAGGCTAGAATTAGAAGAGCACCCTTTAGGACTGGAGTAGATTATAAAAATAGGGAGGGGGAAAAGACATGGAGGGATTTGATAGCTGGATGAAAATTTTAAAGTCAAGATGTTTCTAGACAAAAGAGGTTTGCACCTTAATGTTTCAGGGTATATTGACTGATGCAGTTCCATGCTGCTTATGAGCTTATGTCAGAAGCTTTTCATTTCAAATTTAAGACTATAAAACTGAAACCCTAGTCAGACATTTGTGAAATTTACAAGGAAAAGAAATGCCAAGGTAGCAGTGCTTTATACCTTCAAGATACAGAAAATAAGTCGAGACTGTAAAGGAAATTGTGATCATGGAAGAATTCAGAAATAGCATTCCTAGTAATTTAGAAACTTAAAACACGGGAGCAGAAATTAGGCCATTCAGCCCATCAAGTCTGCCCACCATTTGATCGTGGCTGATAAGTTTCTCAACCCATTCTCCCACCTTCTCTCTGTAACCTTTGATCCCCTTAAAAACCGAGAAGTTATCTATCTCTGTCTTAAATATAATCAATGACCTGGCCTCCACAGCCTTCTGTGGCAATGAATTCCATAAATTCACCACTCTCTGACTGAAGAAGTTTCTCCACAGCTCTGTTCTAAAGGGTCTTCCTTTAGTCTAAGGCTGTGCCTTAATTGAGCAACAGATATTCAAGATCTGAGAAGCAACTGCTCTGGCAGATACCTGTGATATCTCTCATAGACAATTACAGGTGGGGAAATGGTCACATGGATATCCACAAGGAAATTGGAGGAATAGAATATCCATGGATGAAAGATGAACTAGTTTTAGAGAACGGACAGAAGGATGTTAAAGTAATAAAGGAGAAAAGCTGAACCAAAAAGTGATGTGAATAAATTTACATATTTTCATTGTATTAAGATTTTAAATAAGCAAAGCCAATCGCTTACAATTAATTGGAAGACTGATTGCTGTAGTAGGAATGTCTAAGGAATTCTCATAAAGGGGCAACAGGAATGGAATAAGGTAGCAGATATGCAAAGAGAACATGTTTCCTTGGAATGTACCAAGTAGTGAGAGATGGTTCAGGACAGCCATGCAAATTATTTTTTAAAGATTGACAAGGATAATCAGACTGCTGGAGATTCTAGAATATTGGCTTTACCAACGGTGGTGCAACAATCAATGGAAGTAAAAGAAGCTGGAATGTTACAAAAATAGCAACCTGAATTGTTTCCTGGCTAAGCTACAACTAGATCTCAGGCCAATAGAATTAAACAATGGAGATCACCTGAAATGCCGGCTGTTTAAAAAATGCACGGTGGATCCCTCAGGTGGTGGTTCAATCGGAGCACCACAGTTACATTTTATATGTGGCTCGTGAAATTCCGACGGCTTTTATTTGCCAGGAGCACTTAAAGATCTAGTCAAGTATTACCAGGCAAGCGCTACATTTCAGGTAGTGGATAAACTCCCATTTGTATCTGAAGATGGAAATGGAATTCACTTGATAGCATGATATTACAACATGTTATTTTCTTCATACGTTGATAATACATTAATATTTCAAGTCAGAGGAACATGCTTCATAATATGATAGTAATCCAGAATTCAAAGTGCCTAATTTCTAAAGTTGTGAATGAGAAGTGGCGTTAGAATTTATCATTTAATTTTAACTTCCACGTTTAATTCAATGCCAGCTTTTCAAGATCTGTTTATCAGGGGCTTTACATATTGTGTAGAACCCTTACCTAAAACCAGGAATGTGAATCTTTTCATGATCATGAGTGTTTATACCAGATTTCCTGAAGCAGTGCCTTTAGGAAAGATTACTGCAAGAGTAGCAGTGGAAGAGTTAGTACAATTTTTCATAAGATTTAGATTATTCAAAGAAATAAAGTCTGATCAAGGATCACAGCCTAAATGTGGTTTCACCCCACAATAATGTTATTGACTCTGAACTGCCCTCTGAAATGGCCTTGTAATCCTTGTCTGTAATCCCAGTTTCCATGAGATAATAAATTTTATAAAAACTATATATAAACAATCTGAGTACAGGACTGAAATAATTTTACAGCACACATTTCATGATTGAACAACTAATTATGTCTTAAGCCTTTGGGATGGTATGTTGTAACTAACATCCAGTGATAACATTGATGACTCTTTGTATACAGCTACGCTGGCTAGCCCCATGAGATTTTAATCATTTATCCATGTTCAGAAATAAATGGATGTAATAGAATCAGTCAAGGGATTGCCTGAGAAACAGTGTGAATTTTTCATGGTTTTGACTGGCTGTAAGTTGACCCCCTTCTCTGTGCAGTTTAACAGGTGCTGTGTTACATCCTGCGGGGAGTGATGATATGTGTCCCCTGGGGAATTAGCAACAAAGCCAGAAGTGTGACACTGAAGCCATGCAGAAAAGGTAGCTGCTGCATTTGAGACCTGTGCTAAAAGAATATATTTGCGGCCATTTGCGTGTTGATGCTGAGCAGCCCTTGACAGTTTCCAGTAAGTAATTTTCTGTGATGTGTGTGGTGCAAGCGTATTTTGTTCATTTGACCTTAAAGATATACTGCTTGCAACACAGGATCTTACACAGCCAAACCAATTTTGGTTATTGGTTCCAAAGATAGAAATGAAATTCACATGATATCATGGTGTTACAACATGGTATTTTCTTGATCACGTTGATAATACATTAATATTTTATGTCAAAGGAACATACTTCACAATATGAAAGCAATCCTTAATTCCAAGAGCGTTATTTCGGAAGTTTTGAGTGAAAAATGGCATTAAAATCCATCATTTAATTATAGTCTTCTGTACAAGCAATGTTGTTAGTTATCTCATGGGTTTACAAAATGCAGTTCAGTTGAACCTTGATACCATCTTCAGTGTCCCAGAAAACAAACTTGCTGAGAGGAATTGAAAATGGATAGGTGTACAGGAAGGATGAGAGATGTGTAATTGAGAGGCAAGTTGATTGAATATGAATCCACTGTACCTCCTATTAAAGTGTATATTCTCAGTAACCCACCTGCTGTGTGAGCATATAGTTTAATGACCCGTTGCTAGGATTTTTGTATCACATCTTTGAAGAAATATCAGGCTGCAATTGACATAGAACTGTTAGCATTGTTAATAATGCCAATAAAGCTACTGTCTCCTCTTCTGTCTTTTTCGAGTCCTTCCTTTGTCCATGCTTTGAAATGGCAAAAGTGAAGGTGTCAAATCTATTTCAAGCTCTCCTCCAACACTCGTCTTGACTTGTCTGTTTCAAAATCAAAGGAGGGTGGCCTGCTGTTGACTTCCTCTCTCCGATATTACTGTCTGTTGTCATTTGTTGCTTAAGTGCATGGCTGGGATCAGAAGCTTGCAACAAATGAGAGTTCATATTCCAGCACTCTGTTCTAGTGCAGTGATGCCACATCTTCCTTGCACTTCAATACTGTGGTATTCAATAAACTTTCTCAATGGTGAGGCATTTCTACAATAATTCAATGGGTCAAAATTGCATAGGCAACTACTCTCCTCAGGACCCCACCTCAGCCATCACCTTCCAGTAGGTTATTAGATGTACCAACCTCAGCGACTTATTAAACGAGACAACCTCTTAAATGTCAATAGATTTGGTTCGATTGCTTTTTTTAAAAACAAAAGCATCAATGACAGTTTGTTCACCTCCTCATTAGTGGTTTATTTATTCACTGACACATCAGCGCTATTTACAAAAACTGTATTAGCAAAACTGAAAATGCCTTATGAAAGTCCTTTCAAAGATCCCACTTATCACCCTGGTATGATAATGGTTCCATCAGTGGGTTAGGGATCCCATTACCACATACTCTTTTCATAGGGCAATGAACTAATAGTGGTATTATCACTAGGCGATTAAGCCTGAGACCCAAGTAATGTTGTTAGGATCCAGGTAATTTCTGGGAACTGAGGTTCAAATCCTGTCATGGCAGATTGTGGAATTTGAATTGAATAAAATTCTGGAATTTTTCTGGTTCACTTTAGGGAAGGGAATCTGTCACTCTGGCCACTCTGATGTTGCTGTGTTCATCCAGCTCTACACATTGTGATTGTGGTTGACTTTCAACTGCCCTCTGGGCAATTAGGGATGGGCAATAAATACTGACCTGGTTAGTGGCTTTCACCTCTCATGAATGAATGAAGTAAACTTCAGATGCAGAATTCGAGCATCATAGGTGCTGAGTACCAGGAAGAGAGAAGGTTAATCATTATTCAGGTAACGTGATATCAAGGTAACATCAGACCCATAGAAAATAGACAACGAACGGATGGTGGGGGTTGGATGGGCGAGGGAGGAGAATTTAATGAGCTCAAGGTCTACTTCTAGAATGTGATAAGGTATTGTATATCAATGTCAGGATATTATACATTAAATGTTCTCATGTCATTTTGAATAGCAGACATGAACCCATGGCAGTGTTACCAGGGCTTCAAGTGCAGAAGTTTAACTTCGTCTGCTGCTAAAAACCAAATGCACTTCTTTCACTTGATCCTTTTTCCACAGACTTGTACCCATACCTTTTGCAAAGGTTGCCCGTTTTCTTCACTCTGTTTCCTCTTCCTTCATACCCAGCCAAATATAGCACATTTATTTATAAATGGAAACCTGATTACAATATCAAGACTCAGGACAAACTAGGTCAGAAGTGCTGTTGAATCTTGGGGTTTATGTATATATCACCTCATCCTTTCCCTACATTTCTTCTTCATTACCCCCCAGTTATTGCTTGTATCCTAATTTTGCATGAAAGGTTAAAACCCACTTGGGTTGGCTGCCTATGTCTTGGACTCAGCCCTTCATTGTGGATACAGAATCAAGATGGCCACAAAATTCAGATGTCAGGAGGCTGTGTTAGCAAATCAAAGTCAGATAAGGGTCAGACTGCCCCTAAACTTTGCAGAGCCCTTTGGAGAGGGAGAGCTCTTTTTGGAAAGATCAAGTGCCTTCTGGATATGGTTGCAGGGTAATTTTGTGGGAAGCTAGTTGTCCTTTAGCTTAGGTCAGTGCCCTTCGGTTGCGATAAGATGTCCTTTAGAATTTTTAAAAGTAGGCAAAGATATCCTCTAAAAGTGCATACATCCATTAACGTCAAGCTCATTGGTACTTTCAAACGTGTCAAAGGAACTATCAAAGCCAACTGTGAAAAGGAACTATGAAGCTGTCAACGCATTTAAACTTCTTGCCCTTTTTATTTTGAAATCTGTCTCGTGATGGACTGGATTAGTGCTGCACAACTGAGATGGTGTGATTGAAATGTCACTGGATTAATAATCCAGAACCCCGCGTTGATGTGGTTTCAAATCCCACCATGGGAATCTGAACAAAATAACTATCTGAAGTAACCGTGTAACTACCGTCAATTGTCATCAAAAACTCATCTGTTTCAATGATGTTCTGTGGGGAAGGAAATCTACCATCCTTATCTATAGCTCATTCCAGATCCATAGAAATGTGGTTGATTCTTAACAATATGGGCTGGGCTATGAATTCAGGCCAAGCCAGTGACACCCACATCCCATGAATAAATGAAATAAACCTTCCATTATCAGAGTAAGGTGCTAGCTATTTCACAGTTGATTGACAGGTCCAAGTGGTTATAGAATCTTTCTGTCAAGTGGGCCCATAAATTCCAATCCTTGTTTTGATAAGGAACTATGAAGTTGAATTAAATGTTTCTTTTTAAAGGATTTTATGTAATTGAAGGAAAGTAAATGTAGTGAGAGGGTTTTTTTATGAATGAGAGTTTTTGCTTTTTAACATAAAGTCTGCAATAGACACCAAGAACTATTATTTCATCTCAGCATGGTCATTGAGGTCTTCCCATGATGGATACCAAGTGAGTTGTTATGATAGGTATAAAGACAAATGTTAGTGAGGTTGTTGACTTGCTCACCAAGCTGGCTTGCTTTTGTTCAGACGTTTCGTCATCATGCTAGGTGACATCATCAATGGACCCTCTGATGAAGCGGTGTTATTCTCCTCCGCTTGGAATTTATACTGTCTGGTCTGTTATAGTGTCATTTCTGGTTTTGATCTGTATGGGCTTATATATGGAGTCCAATTCTATATGTTTGTTGATTGAAATATGGGTGGAGAAGCATGCCTGTAGGAATTCCCGTGCATGTCTGTTTGGCTTGGGCTACTATGATTACTTTGTCCCAGTTAAACTGATGGCCTTCGATGCCTGAATGTACAGAAATTAAGGAGAGGTCATCATGTCATTTTGCTGCTAGCCAATGTTCATATATGCTGATGGCTAGTTTCCTTCCTGTCTGTCCGATGTAACGTTTGTGGCAAAACAATGTGCGTCAACAATTGCAAGAAGATGTGGCCAATATTCAGGTTTGGGCTGAAAAGTGGCAAGTGACATTTGTACTGCACAAATGTTGGGCAAATACCATCTCCGTCAGGAGAAAATATAACTATCACTCCTTGACATTTGTTTGTGTTACCATCACTGAATCCCCCACTATCAACATCCTTGGGGTTACCATTGACCAGGAACTGAACAGGACTTGCCAGATAAATGTACTGGCTACAAGAGCAGGTCAGAGGCTATGAATCCTGCACCTTCTGATTGCCCAAAGCTTGTCCATCACCTATAAGGCACAAATCAGGAGTGTGATGGAATATTCCTGACTTGTCTGGATGGGTGCAGGTCCAACAATACTCAAGAAGCTTGACACCATTCAGGACAAGGTAACCTGCATGATTGCCATCAGATCCACAATCATCCAACTCTTCCTCCACCAATGCAGTGTAGCAGAGTGTTTACCATCCACAAGATGCACTTCAGAAATTCACCAAGGCTCCTTGCCTTCCACACTCACTAGTAGTTATATCTAGAAGGGCAGCAGGTACATGGGAGTTACTGTGCAAATTACATACCATCCTGACTGGAAATGTATTACAGTTCCTTCAATGTTGCTGGATCAACATCCTGGAACTCCCTTTCTAATGGTATTGTAGGTCTAACTACAACACATGGGCTGCAGAGGCTCAAGAAGGTAGCTTATCACTTTCTTCTCAAGATCATTTAGGAATGGGCAATAAATGCTGGCCTTGCTGCCCACATTCCACAAAATATTAAAAAACAGTTTATTTTGTATAGGTGAACTGTGCTTGCTCTCAGTATGCAAAAATGGTCCATAATTAAAATTATTTGCAAATTTTAATCACCACATTCGTTTGTGATGTGTTCTGATAATATAGCTTGTTTATTTCGAACCATTACATGGTTTATTTAAAAATGCAAATTTCCAGTTGTTAAAGTTATTATTATGTGGCATTATTATTAATTATATCCATCAGGAAAGACAACAAACTGGCAGTAACTGTAGTAGCAAATAAATCTTTCCTTTTGACTAGTCCTCCCTATTATGTAAACCCTGCAGCAAAGTAGAACTTTGGACAGGCACTGACTCCTTTTTATACTGCCACCTTTTCCCTTATACCCCTTACTGAAAATCATAATTTAGTCTGAAATGTAATTTTACAGGCAATAAAGTCCTCCTGTTTGACCATGAGTATTATTTTCAGTTGTTTTGGTTTTTAAATGTGTCATTCTCAGGATGGCAGGATGTGACCCAGTGGGTACTGTAAGGATCAGAGCTTGGGCCCCAGCTGTTCACAATCTATATCAATGATTTCTATCAATGACAACTGAGTTCTGATGGAAGGTCTCTGGACTCAAAATGTTAACTCTGTGTTTTCTCTCTCAAGATGCTGCCAGACCTGCTGTGTTTCTGCAGCACTGTCTGTTTTTGTTGTCAATGATTTGGATATGGGGGCAAATTGTAATATTTCCATGTTTGCTGATGGTACAAAACTTGGTGGAAATGTAAATTGTGAGGGAGATGCAAAGAGGCATCAGGGGGATTTAGTCAGGGCAGGTGAAATATAACATGGATAAGTGTGAGGTTAACCACTTTGTCTAGAGGAACAGAGGTGTACGCTATTTCTCAAATGGTGAGTGATTGAGAAGTGTTGATGTCCAAAAGGACCTAGTTGTCTTTATTCATAAGTCACTGAAAGCTATCATGCAGGTGCAGTAAGCAATTAATAAGATAAAGATATTCTGGCCTTTATCAAAGAAGATTTGAGTACAGAAACAAAAAGTTTTGCTTCAATTGTATTGAACACACTTGCAGTGTTGTGTCCAGTTCTGATCTTCTTGCCTAAGAAGAGTCTGTGAGGAATGATAGAAAATTCATAAAATCCCTATTCATAAGATGCCATTTAGCCCATTGAGACTCTACCAACCCTCCAAAGAGCATCCCACCCACATGCACCACTCCCCCCCATTCCCATAACCCTGCATTGGCCGGTCTGACTAGCCCGCACACCCCTGGACACTAGGGGATGATTTAGCATGGCCAATCTACCTTAGCTGCACATCTTTGGACTGTGGGAGGAAACTGGAGCTCCTGGTGGAAACCGAAGCAGACGCAGGAAGAATGTGCAAACTCCACGCAGTCACCAAAGATTAGAATCAAACACAGATCTTTGGCACTGTGAGGCAGCAGTGCTAACCACTGTGCCAACATGCTGCCTGAAAAATTGAGAAGACTGTATTCTCTGGAGCTTAGAAGAATGAGAGGTGATTTAATAGAAACTTACTGCATTCTTAAAGGGTTAGATGGAGGAGATGCAGAAAGATATTTCCCCTGGCTTTGGGATCTAGATCCCACAAATACATTCTCAGAATAAAACGCAAGTTATTAAGGACTGAAATAAAGAGGAACCTCTTCACTCAGAGAATGATGAATCTATGGAGTTCCCTACTCCAGAAGGGCTCAGGTGCACTGTCACTAAGTACATCCAAGACAGAGGTTAAGGTTTCTAATTACTAATGACATCAAACAATGTAGTGATAATGAGAGAATATGGTATTGAGCTAGCTGATTAGCCATGTACTAGAATGGTGGAGCAGGCTGGAGTGGTTGAATGGTCCTACTGGAGTCCAAGTTCCTATGTCAACTGCAATGGACTTTTCCAAGATACACAAAACCAGTGTTCATCCTCCTTGCTAGGTTTAAGAGCCCATGGTGCTGGGGTGTATATTAGCATGGACAGAGGATTGGCTAACTAATAGAATTCAGAGAGTTGGGATAAAGGGGCATTTTCATGACAGTAACCTGTAACTAGTGGAATGCCACAGTGTTGGCCACCATTATTTACAATGTATTTACGACATATATCAATGACACGGATAAGAGAAGTGAATTTTGCAGATGACACAAAAAAAAGGTGGAAAAGCAAGATGTGTGATGACACAAAGGGCCTACAGAGGATATAGACAGGTTAAGTAAGTAGGCAAAAACTTGGAAATTGTGAGGTTATGCATTTTGGCAGGAATACTAGAAGAGCTGAGTACTATTTAGATGGAGAGAGACTGCAGGAATCTACAACCGGGGAATTGGGAACCCTTGGGTATGAATCACTTATGATCATCCAAGTAACAGGGAAGTCAAATGGACTATTGGCCTTTATTTTGAAGATAATGGAACAGAATCATAAAGAGGTCTTGCTAAATCTACTCGAGACAGTAGTCAGACCACAGCTGGAATACTGTGAACACTTTTGGTCCCTTTATCTAAAGGAATAAACCTTGGCATTAGAGACAGTCTGGAGAAGGTGCATTAGTTTGCTCCCACATATGGAGGGATTTTCTTATGTGAATAGGTTGAGTAGGTTGGACTTGCAGTCATCGGTATTTAGAAGAATGAGAGATGACCGTTTTGAAAATTATAAAATTCTTAAAAACTAGACAAAAAAATGAAAGAACTGCGGATGCTGAAACAAAAACAGAAATTAGTGGAAAATCTCAGCAAGTTTGGCTGCATCTGTAGAGAGAAATCAGAGTTAATGATTTGAGAACTGAACAAGGTTCTGAAGAAGGGTCACTGGACAGTTGGAAGTAAAGTTCAATCTGGTGGGTGTCCACATTGGAGGGATGGGTGGAAGTGAGCTCAACATTGAAAGATGAAATACATTAAGCCATGGATTTATAAAATGCAGCTAAATTTTATTAGCCAACATTCCTTTGTAGAACCACTGCCTCAAGGCTCTTTCATTTTGTGGGGCAGGCGTTGGCCTAGTGGTATTATCGCTAGACTATTAATCCAGAAACCCAGCTGATGTTCCGGGGACCCAGGTTTGAATCGCACCACAGCAGATGGTGGAATTGGAATTCAAAAAAAAGTCTGGAATTAAGAATCTACTGATCACCATGAAATCATTGCTGATTGTCAGAAAAACCCATCTAGTTCACTAATGTCCTTCAGGGAAGGAAATCTGCCACCACTCCAAACCCACAGCAATGTGGTTGACTCTCAAATGCCCTCTGAAATGGCCTAGCAAGCCACTCAATTGTACCAACTGCTACAAAGACTCAAAGAAATAAAATTGGACAGATCACCTGGCATCGAACTAGGCACCGGAAAAGACAATGACAGAAACAGCCCTGTCGACCATGCAAAGTCCTCCTCACTAACATCTGGGGGTTAGTGCCAAAATTGGGAGAGCTGTCTCACAGACTAGTCAAGTAACAGCCTGACATAGTCATACTTACAGAATCATATTTTACAAACAATATCCGAGACACCACCATCACCATCCCTGGATATGTCCTGTCTAACCAGCACGGCAGACCCAGCAGAGGAGGCAGCACAGTGGTACACAGTTAGGAAGGTGTTGCTCTAGGAGTCCTCAATATTGACTCTGGACCCTGTGAAGTCTCATGACTTCAAGTTAGACATGGGCAAGGAAACCTCCTGCTGATTACCACATTCCGTCCTCCCTCAGCTGATGAATCAGTATTCCTCAATGTTGAGGAAATTCCACAAAGTTCAGTACCATTCGTGACTCCTCAGATACTGAAGCAGTCCATGTTCACATGCAACAAGATCTGGACAATACCCAGGCTTGGACTGACAAGTGACAAGTGATAAGTGATATTGGTGCCACACAAATGCCAAGCTATGACCATCACCAATAAGAGACAATCTAACCATCGACCCTTGACATTCAATGGGTCAATCATTGGACCTGTAATGTTGACTCTGATTTCTGTCCACAGATGCTGCCAGACCTCCTGAGATTTTCCAGCAATTTCTGTTTTTTGTTGTAAGATTCTTAATTATCTTGACAGGATAGACGCAGAGAGATAGATAAGGTGAAACAAAGACCAGAGGGCATAATCTTAGGCAATGGAGTTGCCCATTTGAGACAGATGAGGAGGAAACTTTTCTCTCAGGAGGTAGTCAATCAGTGGAATTTTTTTTACTGTGGAAAGCTGTAGAAGCAAACTTCTTAAGTTTATTCAAGGCTGAGATAGGCAGATTTTTAATAAAAAAGGAATCAAGGGTTATGGAGAAAAGGCAAAAAAGTGGAGTTATGGATTAGCAGATCAACCATGATCTTATTGAATAGCACAGCAGCCTTGATGTGCTGACAGCCCTACTTCTGCTCCTACATCTAATGGTCTTATTGTCTTTATACTAAATTTAACTAAAACTTCAATTTCTTTAATATAATTTTAAAAAAAGTACTATCTTTTTAGGCCTTAAGTATCAAACCATTTCATACATGACTTTTGGACTTCAATGTCTTATGCAGTGTAGACAGACTTACAGACTTGTGGTTTAGAAGTGCTGTTTTTAAGCAAATTGAAAAATTTTACCCTCCTAAGAATATGAAGTTTCTCAGTGAATAATGTTCATTGTAGTATTTTTGAACAATATCTATATTATCCTACCTTTTGAGGGAGAAAAATATGTATTTAATTTATTGATTTTATTTCTTCATTGCTGCAGGCTTATGACTAGAGTTCACTAATACCAGAGATAAAGCTGCCAAATCCTACTGGGTAAATTTATTATTAAGCAAGAATTTATTGCATTGAATTTTAAAATCAGGATAAAGTAAACTGCAGCCAAGATTTTTAAAATAAGTGTTTCATTGTAGACACAACGTCGACAAATGCAAAATAGAATTTCATAAATTAGAAGAGTCAAATGAAATTTGACTATCAAATTAAGTCGAACTAATGGAGTATTGGCAGTTTTGACTTCCATCAGTAAAATCAAAATTCAGTACACCTATCATAAAGTATTCCAAAATAAGCAAAGACCATATTCGGGTCAATGCAATATCATTAATTAAAAGTTTTTAGTTAATTAATTGGTGCTTTTTAAAGCAAAAGCTTAAAATCCGGTTATCGGCAGATTGCAGAGATCAGAAATGTGTGTAAAAGGTCAGCTGAGTTTCTCAATTAAATGAAATGTTAAGAGGTTGATAACTGTGCTGAATCTCTGTTCTACCTAACACTGTTAAAATTAGTTTACTTTACTTAGAATCAGCTAATTAATAAATGTGAGCCTTCAATACTGGCACGTATTTTTTCCTTCACTTAATGCTTCACAAGCCCCAAGTGGATTCTGTGTTTTAGGAGTCATACTTTTCTTAAAGACAGTAAATTTCCTCTTGTCGATGCTTGCTCCAAAGGATCTCCTTGTGGCACCAACATCTAGGGGCGTGCTCCACGTGCACCCTACATCCACAGACTTTGGCATCCAACATGTGCCAGCCTTTAAGAACCCTTATGTCACACCTCTGATCCACTTATAACATGAATTGCACTTCAATGCTACACCTTGGGCTGCACTACCAACTGTCATTGTCATGCAGCTGAAAGAACACTATGCTCAGGGACATGCACTCTGCTCATGGACTGGACCAGGCTATATCCCCAGATTCTTCACTCGCTGTCATAGCACCCATTCAGTTTGAATGCTCTTGGCATTCCTGCCTTGCATTGACTTTGTGCACTTTGCACCCTCAGCACAGCTGGCAGGCTTGTAACACTTTTGTCTTGCCTTGCTGTTTAAGTGCAGTCACACAGGCAGGAAGCTTGTCATGGGTTGTCAGCAGTCAAGTCAAGGGTGATTGCCTTGGCTTAGGGTACCTGGCACAGTACATGAAGGGGAACCTCCGATACTAGTTAAGGCCTTTGACATGGTCAGTTAGCTGTTTGAGTCAGTCAGAGTCAGACTGCTCTTCTCACAAGGCAGCCCATCACCTGCCTTGACCTTTTCTATCCTACTGGTGCTGTTTTCCTCCAGGAATGTAAGAGAGGCAAATATTAAGAAAAGTGAAAGAGGGTGGCAAAGCTCTTGCTTTTGGTGCAGGTGAGGATGTGTCAAGAGCAAGTGAGTAAGCAGTGTAAATGACATGCGGGTTTAATGGTGTCAGGCATTGTGATGGGTGAGAATGTGTGAAGGAAGATGTTGCAGTTAATAGCAGGAGCAGTAGAGCGTGAGCCTTGATGGGAGGAGGATAGAGAAGCAAATATAGAGTGAGTGTGAGGTTTTGAACAGGAGATGGTGGAGAAGGATATTGATCTTCTTCCTATAGTGTTGGGTGTTCCTCCAAATGGCTGGGCCAAATGACTGAAAGTGGTTGTCCAGGTACTCACAGATGGTGTGCGTGAAAGGGTATTGGCTTTCAGCAGTTTTCCAGTGAACCAGTGAATTATTCTAAGAGCAATGCATGGTAAGATGGGGATAGAATAGGATATGAGGGATGTCCTGGGGATGGGGTCGTTATTTAATGAGATGTGTTTGGTAAGATATGTTGAGAAATCTTGCTGGGCGTTGCAGTGAGGATCCCTCCAAAAGTTGCAAAGTAACAATGCCACTTTTAGAATACTATCCTAGTTCTGTCTGTAGTTCTGGTCTCCCTGCTATGGGAAGGAAACTTGAAAGGGTTTAGAAAAGATTTACAAGGATGTTACCAGGGTTGGAGGGTTTGAGCCATAGGGACAGGCTGAATAGGCTGGAGCTATTTTCCCTGGAGCGTCGGAGGCTGAGGGATGACCATTTAGAAATTTATGAAATTATGAGGAACATGGATAGGGTAAGTAGACAAGGTCTTTTCCTTGGGGTTTGGGAGCCCAAAACTAGAGGGCATAGTTTTAAGGTGAGAGAGGAAAGATTTAAAAGAGACCTAAGGGGCAATATTTTCATGCAGAGGGTGGTCATGTACGGAATGAGCTGCCAGAGGAAGTGGTGCAAGCTGGTACAATTGCACCATTTAAAAGGCATCTAGATGGGTATATGAATAGGAATGGTTTAGAGGATATGGGCCAAATGCTGGCAACATCTGGTTGGCATGGACGAGTTGGACCGAAGAATCTGTTTCTATGCTGTACATATCAATGACTCTAACTCACACTTAGGCAGAAATTCATAAGAGTCAGCCTAAAATATTTGTTCAACCTCACTGCCATTTTCTCTTTTCACATCCTTTCTCTGTCTGTGATGGACCAACATTTAATTTAGCTGCTCTCCTTTTTATATCCTTGTAAAGGCTCTTGCAATTATATCACATAGAACACATTTCTCATCACAGCCTTTTTAACAATCCAGTACAAAAGGACACTCAAATTGTATTCCTAGTGTCTAGCATGCCAAAACGATAGGGGAGAATTTTACATTTTAGAGTGCTGAATAACTCAGAAGTGTTTTCTTCCTCAGTCGTGTAGCCCTGCAACTACGTTCACAATCTGGCATAGTACAGAATTACAACCTCATCGCCTTTGGACCAGAACTTAATTATGTGTGTTGAATGAAGGTGAAAGTGCAGTTTCTCCCTAGATCCTGCCTCAAAAGCTATCTTGAAGTATCATAGTCTATGATTTTAAAACAATTGATGGGGTGTCCATCTGAGTTACAACACATTTTCTGGCTGAAAAGTGTTGGCAATACTGATGAGTGAATTTAATTTACAGATAGTTTGTAATTTGGTGTGACGTCAAGGAGTTTAGGTAACTGATTTTTTTTAATACAATGTAGCTCTTTGTAATTTTTCTGAATGGGTGAAATGATATCCTGACTGATGTTGACTGGTAGCATTGTACTAACATTTTGGACTGTGGAAATGAATAGGATGTGTGAACTGGGGATTGGATAGACTGCCCCATCAGCTTGTACTGGCTGTTCAATGTTTTCACCAGAGTAAGAGCAAATTCTTCTTCACATGAAGGTAATTATCTAAAATATGATTTATTTTTTTGAAAATCCAATTTTAGATTGTGCAGGCTTTTTGTTTGCCGTGAGATTAATTTAAATGACACTTGTTTTGAACTGTACCTCTGAATGTGCTCTACATTTTAATGATACTGAAATAGCAGGAACAACTTGATTATTTGAACTAAATCCTGAAGTTTTGTAATGAAGGAAATATGGGGACATCTAATGGAATGATTATAATGAACCAGCCTTGTAAAGGCACCAGTAATGCATGATACGTTGAAATGATATGAAGAATTGAACTTTTCACACAAATTAAGCATGATGCGACGTATAGGTTTCTCAATTCTCCACATTCTCAATCTCTCTGAGTTATTTGGGTGGGAAAGGTGCAGTGAGAGGAGGGTATTTGAATTGAATGAGGCTGAAGAGCTACTGAACATTATCATCGATGGACGACTAAGCTGATTTTATGCTTTCACTCTTTCAGATTAGGAATGCTAGAAGAAACCTAGGCCAGAATCTTGTGCTGTCACAGGCACGGGAAATGAGATAGATTGGCGCATTTCATTGTGTGGGAGATGAAATGTCACCTTTCTGATGGCATGATGCAAATAGGGAATTAAGCTGGTGGTGGATTGAAAGAAAATCGAGCTTCCTGACAGCAAGCTGCAGAGAACCAATTTTTAATGCAGCAGCATGTCATGCATGCTCACTGAAACACCATTTAACAAGATTAAATCTTTATGATTAAACCTGCAATGATTGAGAAAGATGTGTCTTCAGATTGACTACTGGGTAATGGTGGTGTGCAATAGTTGAAGAAGTCTTCCTGGTGAATTTGAACTGAGTAGGTGCTGCTTATCTTTCATGAGGAGCTTTGTTGGATCATGTAAGGAGGGTCCTTGATCTGTTAAAATTGATTGATGGCAGTGCAAGTGGATTGGGGCAGGGCTGACCTGGTATTGGCAGACCGAGGATTGCTCAAGGAAACTGAGAGAGGATGCTGGACTATGCAGGGTAGGTTATCTACAGAGAGGAGGTAAAACATGTTTGTGAGGGTATCCAAGGTATAAATGGAAGGGCAGTTGTGAAGTCCTGATAGCTCAGGGCAACAGAGGGCAGGTCAGTAGTGATGGAAGGAGAATGTGCTGGACATAAATTGTGCTTAAAATTTCAATCTAGAGTAAATTGTGCAGGAAAATATACCCACCCCGCCAACTGCTGTTTCCCACTGACATTAACACAAAAGTATCATTTTGTTTTCATAATAACTCTGAAGCTGTGCCAAAACTCATGATGAAATGAATTTATGTCAAAAACAATTACTCAATATTAGCCCTTAAAACATTTTATTGTCATGGTCACTGTGTTGATGCATGTTGCCCAATCCGTCAATTGTAGGACACTGTTTCATTCACTAAGCAGGCTTGCAGGGATTTAAATAGTGTGGAAGTAAACCATGAACAGTTTTTAATTTCAGCAGACCACCTATTGAAAAAAGTAATGATTCTGAAGGAGTTTGTGTTCATGTTACACCTAGCTGCACTGAATCTCACGATGTCACATAGTTTTTGGGTGGGAACAGTTGAGCTCTGCACAAACACCTAAAGGGAATAGGTGCATCATGTACAGCTCCGGAGAGACCTTGGTAATGATGCCTAATAATTATTGCATACTATAATTATTGTTATCATTGCTGCCTTGTTGTGTAAGATGAGTGACTCTTCTGTTTAGACACACCAGTGATCTATCCTGTACTACTGAAAATTAGACAAATCCTAGACTCAGGATTGGAGGCAGAGAACTAGCCAAACATTAATATGTGATGGTGGTGGTAGTACCTGAAAATACGACATAATGAGCAGCTGTTTGGCTTAGAATTCCATTTTGTGAAACCATAAAACATGGTGATCATCAATGGGCAAACATAATCCATTTTATGCTGAAGACAGGAGAAAAAAATTGTTCAGAAGAAAAGTTAGTTTACCACTTCAAGAGCAATGCCTTTTAAAGAAGACACAGATAGTCAGTCAGCAGCTAAAACATGAAAACTCACTAATAGTCAACTGCAGCCTTAGGAAAATCAATGGGGTGAGTTTAGCAGTCCAAAGACAAAAGGTGCAGGGGCAACAATGTGGGCAAAGGAAATAGATATAGCTAGTCAGACAGAAGCTGTAAATGAACAAAGTTCTGTATGCAGCAAGGAAAGTACCAGGATTCAAGTTAAATATCTCTGAGAGAATAGGAAAAAAACTTTATGAAAATGGCACAAAACTGTGAAGGGGAAGGCAAGGGAGTGAAAAAATGCTCATCTCACAAAAATGAACAAGGTTGCCATCATGAATGGGCTCCATAAGGCACAGCTGCAAGGGGTAGTGAAGTGACCAGACAAATAATTTGTAGGGGACTGTGATATTTATTTCAGATGGAGAAGAGCAAATTTAAACATATTTTGGCAAAAAGTCCAGCAGAAGAAGAAAAAGTAAGATGTTTTAGATTTAAAAGATTTACTTAAGTTGTGATTTCAGCAGGAAAATTTATAATAGCCGTAGCCAGAAATTTATTTAGAAAATTGCGCAGAAGAAAGTGCATTGTCATCTGGAGTGTAAAAGATGGGAAAATATACATTTTGCCCATGGGAAATTGGGAAAGGGCCATCTTGGCTGTAGAAAGCTGGAAAATCCTGAAACATGTCGAAACCAACATTGTGATCATTTAAAAAGGCAGGAAGACACAGTAAGACGTACACAGACTTGAATGAAAGAAAATTTAAAAGCTTTGAAATATTAAAGCATCACACAACAGCTAGTTAATAGAATTGAAAGTTTTATTGGAAGAATTTTGTGCTGTATTACTGCAATGCGAGTATAAAAAGACCAACAGATGAATAAATTATTGTAACATTGCCATAATACAGAAAGTAGCAAATTTTATAGCAACATTGAGTGTAAAAATTTCAAGAATGCAAGCTTGTGAAGGGCATATTACAAGCTGTATTGAAATGATACAAATTTAAAATGACTTTATAGTCATTTACAGTAAGAATTCACAACCAGGGTTAAGAAGAAATAAAAAGTGAAATAAGTCTGTGAGGACTCATAGGCACATGCAATGCCCAACCATGATAAAAGAATCCAACATATGACTGTAGGTCACTTCCAGAAGATGTGCATAAGTAGGACCTGGGTACAGAGCTGCATAAAAGGCAGAGGCTATACACATAAAGAGTTCAATATTTTTCAGCAGTCTTCCTTAGAACAAACAATAACAGTAGGTACCTTACAATCAGAAATAGGAGAAGTAGTTATAAGGGGGACAAAGAGATAGCACCCCAGTTAAATAGATTTTTGGTTTTGCCTTCATGAAGGAGAACACAAATAACATTGCAAAAATGATAGGGAACAGAGGATGCAGTGAGGTGGAGGAACCCAAGGAATTTAGTATCAGCTGGGAAATCGTGTTGAGGAAATTGCTGGGATTAAAGGCAAACAAATCCCCGGATTGTGATAATCTACATCCTAGAGTCCTAAAAGAAGTGGTCCCAGGAACAATGAGTGCACTGGTGGTCATCTTTCAAGATATTATGCGTTCCGGAATTTGTTCCTAAGCATTGGAGATTAGTTAATATAATCACGTTATTTAGGAAAGGTGGTAGAGAAAAATCTGGGAACAATAGACTGGTTAGCCTGACACCTGTAGTAGGGAAAATGCTAGAAGTCATCATAAAAAAATTAATATCAGAGCACTTGGAAAATAGTGACAGGTTTGGGCAAAGCCAGCAATGATTCATGAAAGAGAAATCACACTTGATAGATCTGCTGGAATTTTCCAGGGATGTGACTAGTAGTGTTGATAAGGGGAAGTCAATGAATGTGGTTTACCTGAACTTTCAGAAGGCTTTCGACAAGGTACCACATAAGACGTTAACATATATAAAATTAAAGCGCATGGGATTGGGAATAGTATAGTAACTTGAATAGAGAACTGACTGGTAGATAAGAAAGAAAGTGTAGGAATAAATGGGTCATTTTCTGAGTGGTAGGCAGTTAATAGTGGGAATAATATTAATAAGAAGAATAATTAAGGGGAGGTGATGGCCTAGTGGTATTGTTACTGGACTGTTAATTCGGAGACCCAGGTAATGTTCTGAGGACCTGGGCTTGAATCCTGCCACAGTTGATAGAAAAATTTCAATTTGAATTTTTACTGAATTTGAATTAGAACTTTTAGGGACTGAAACTGAAATGCTTACCTGGTCTGGCCTACATGTGACTCCAGTCTCACAGCAATGTGGTTGACTCTTGCCTGCCCTCTGGGCAATTAGGGATGGGCAATAAATGCTGATCCAGCCAGCAATGTCATCATTCCCGTGAATGAATCAATGAAAGGGTTGTGCGGGGATCAGTGCATGGACCCCAGCAATTCACAATGTATATTCGTGATTTATATGAGGAAACTAAATGTAATATATACAATTTTGCAGATGACACAAAGCTGGATGGGAGGGAGAATTGTGAGGAGAGTGCAGAGATGTTTCAGTGTGATTTGGACAAATTGAGTGAGTGGGCAAATGCATGACAGATGAAGTATGATCTGGGTAAATATGAGGTTATTAACTTGTTGGTAACAAAAACAGGAAAGCAGATTATTATCTGAATGACAAGAAATCGGGAAAAGAGAAGTGCAATGAGACCTGGATGTCCTTGTAAACCAGTCACTGGAAGCATACGGATGCAGCATATGGTAAAGAAGGCAAATGGTGTGTTGTCCTTCATAGCAAGATGACTAAAATACAGGAGTAGAGAGTTTTGCTGCAGATGTACAGGGCCTTGGCGAGGACATACCTAGGGTATTATGTGCAGTTCTGATCTCCTTATCTGAGCAAGAATGTTCAGGCTACGGAGGGAGAGCAATTAAGGTCTACCAGAATGTTTCTTAGGATAGCAGGACTGGCATTCGGAGAGAGACTAGACCAGTTAGGACTATATTCAATGGAGTTTAGAGGAATGAGTGAGGTTTCGTAGAAACCTATAAAATTCCAACAGGATTAGACCATTTGGGATTCACAGAACTTGTTCATGTCAATGGACATTGTGTTCATTTTGAGTTTGACGCAAATATGCGTGTCACTGTCCTATCTGACCAGATATTTTGGATGAAGTATCAGAAGCTACAATCAGCAAAGAAGAGACTACATGATGGTGGAGGAATATCTATAAGAGCATATGTGTGTCTGAAGTTACACTACCACACAAGAACTGTAACAGTATTGAAAATGTTTACATAATTCACAATCAACATTCCTCACTTGTGAGCCTGCATGTATGCCTTGACAGGTGCACCCACACGACTCTCAAAGTGGATGCCTGTGGTTGAACATCCTGGCTCTTGCACCACTAGCCTTCCTCGCTTCCCAGACAGACCGATACCCTTGCACTACCTCCTGTTGACTGCACTGTTGATGGAGGGTATGGTACTAAATTAAACCAGGGAGAAGGTTCAAAATTTACCCATACTCTGTGCTGTTGATTGGCCTTGAAATGTGACATCAGGGTGCTATAATTGGCTCTAGAATGCTTTGCAAGGAAAGAGGAAAGACTTCAGCCAGACTACATCTTCCATCACATCAATAACTTCAGCTGGAAAATGCATCCTCCAAATATTTGCATATGGAGATTTGAAAAAATAAATAGATTAAAATCTCACACCTTTAGGCCATTCCAAAATGATTAACATCCAATTAATTAATTACTTTTGAAGTGTGGTCATTATTGTTAACTTGCTGAATGTCCAAGGTTGCATAAACAGCAACTGCACTGAATGGTCCATGAATTTATTTATTATTGGTAGTGGTACTTTTTGGGGAAGTATGAAAAAGAATGGCAATGTTTGTGGAACCATAGTCCTCAGCAAGATTCAATTCTTTCAGGAGAGAAAAGGAAAATGGTAAATATTTAGCAAAACAAAACCAATGCACTTCAGCATTCAAAATTTTTAATCAAAGCAGCTTAAACCCTACTGAAATTATTTTCTATATCATTTTCAGAGGTTGTATTGTGGTTGTATTTTCTTTCCTTAATTTAGTTTACTGTTATTATTAATTCAGGTCTGATGTTCTAGGCCTGTACAGCATTACATTCTTACATTTGTCATAATTAAACCATTAAAAAGCAAGTACAGAGGGTGTCGACATTCATTTTTAAATTGATAGATCAATCTTTCTGAAACATCCTGTTAATTATTGCTTTCCTTCCCAAATCCCTGAGGAGAAAGTGTATGACTCTGCATTGAAACTGTAGCACACATTTGAGGTCTGAGTCACTGGCACAGAACAGCAGTAGAAAAATATCACACGCTTCACAGAAAACAAAAGGGACTAATTTACTATTGCAGATACAGGACATTCTGGCCACAAGTCATACTTTTATTGCAGTAATTAGTAGTTTGTTTTGGTAATGTATTCACTTCAGAAAGATAATATGTAAAAACAATAAAGGATCATGATGGTTGACAATTGGTTGAACTGAAAATTGATCACTTTCAGATTTTAAAAGATATTTTGCTCAGTTTGACATAATGAGAGGTGGGTCTAGTCATAAACGTTACTGAGTGAGTGGCTTAGATTTGAATCCACTTTGACTGATATTTGCACTCTCTCTCCATTTATGAGTACGTTTGGCTGGTCCTCTGTCTATTCACTTGATGAGAGAAATGTTCCCTCATTTCTGTTTCTAAATCTGATAATTATTTTAATTACTTGTACAGTTGTCATGGTTACGGTGTCACTAATCTTCTTAGTTTGGATAATTCACAGACACCAACCCCCTCTCCCCGCAAACCCCGCCACCTCCCACACCTCACCTCAGTACATGCTGTTGTTTTTCTCCCTCTCTTTCCCTCTAATGCCTAAATGTACCAATTCATAGGTAAGATATGTTTACTCGATCTGTGTGATGGTGTCATGAACACGATGTGTCTGTGTCTCAGGGCTCCATTTTCAGCATATGATCTTTCACAGGAGAATTGTCAGACCATAAGAGTTCAGACATATGCCTGTAGAATTAGGACTTGGGTATGTCCTACATGTGATTCTTCTCCTCCTCCACCATTAATAATTAATATACATAAAGTAAATAAAGATTTAAAGGTAAACTAACCCTTTTAATCATCAAATTCTATTTGTTAGTGCTCTTTCCTCCATGTTCAGATATTTAAAATTTCCTTTTTCATTAATTACAGGTGATTTTGTTGATAAAAATATTTATAACACATATGGAGGAGAATGTAGATAAACATGTGTCAATCAAGTACCTGTGGTGTACTGGCAGGTTACCTTGAGCTTGATTCAGTGGAGCATTAGGTTAGTTGTTGTGCAAAGTCTTCCTGCTCTTGTAATGAGGTATAACATTTGCACTTTTAGAACTGATACTGAGGCACTGGAATGTGCAAATAATGGTGGCTTTTCACTTTGCTTAACCCTCCCATTTTGTATTTGCTCATTGCTTGTTTTATTGACTGGTGAACTTCAATAGATATTTTCTGAATTGCTTTGGGTTTTTGCAGTCCATTTTCTTCCAATATAGATTTTAAAATCTCATTAAAACCAACTTTTATAAACAAACCTTTAACCTGCCCTAATATCTCTTTATATGAATTTGTAACAAGCTTGATTGATTATGCTCCAGTAAAATGCCTCGGATGATTTATTATATGAAAGGTGCTACTTAAGTGCAGTAGTTGTAAAAATAAAATGTGAGGAATATCTGGAAAAAAAGACCTGAATTTTAAAATGATCAGTAAAAAGTGACTAACAATTATTAAAAATATTATAAGCATCTCTGCTCAAAAGTAAAGAATTAATATTCTACTAAATTTTAATTCATTGGTAATACTTCAATAAATGTCAAATTTTTGTGGAACAAATAAAAGACTTCTGTCAATTAAGTCAAAGCTACTAACTTGGTGTTGTGGACTGGATTTTCCTCTACAATAGGCAACTTAGCGGTGGATAATCAGGATGTAAGTTCTGGTGAAGGGACCTTCTGGCACAGTGGTGGTGTCCCCACCTGTGGACCAGGAGGCCTGAGTTCATGTTGCACTTGTTGCAGAGGTCAGTAGTAGCCTTCTGAATGTGTTAATCAGAAAATATTTACTTTAACATCTTAAAGGGCTCTTATGACACAGTGGTAGCATCCCTACCTCTAAACCAGAAGATCCTGGTCCAGGTTCAGTTCCTATGTGTCTCAAATAAGTGTCATAACATGTATGGAAAGGTTGATTAAAAATATCTGTAAGGCCCAATGCTACCTTCTCAACCTAACCTGGTATTCTTCCCTCACTACACTATGGAAGATGGTAGCTATGTGAATAATGGCAGGGAAATAATATCAGGAAATCTTAATTTTCTCTTCCTTGAGCCATTATTACTTCTGACATCTGGAACTGCTATGAGAGATGGTGAAGAGGCAGAAGACCCTGATAGTTTGTTGGTTAGAAGGAGAGAACCCATAATGATCAAGTCAAACTCCTCATTTAAAATGTTGAAGGAGTCTTCAGGGCAGTTCTGCTCTCCTTAGCTGGGCATTTGATCATTTACACTGCTGAAATGTGTATCATTCTGCCATGCTGATTCAGCTTCCTTTTCAGCAGATTCAGAGGATCTCTCTTTATTGGCAGAATTCATGTTATGAACTTGACTGGAGAAGTAGTCACCCTGATCGAGGGAGGTGGATCGGAGTCATGGTGGGGTCAGCACGATGTATAAGTTCTGTCCTGATGCTCTACCAGTGGGAATACAAAGATCCGATGTTATGTCTTTCTTGAATAGTTCTCTAATTCAGCTCTGCTTTGTGTAGCTGTTATATGTCTGCAGAAGCACAGAAAATCTCCTTGGATAAATACCAAAAACATTCAAAACTAAGATCCATCAGACATACCACAGGGCCTATTAACATGCCTGGAGTGACCACTTAAATATGGTCAGAGAGAAATCTTCACTCTACCCTTGGGATACATTTTCTTAATTGGAAGCTGAATTTATAGCAATTGCAATTACTGTAGTTTCTTTGATCCTGCCATCCAGTCTGATATACAACCTCCTATGAAGCCTGGTAAATGCTTTCTAATGGTATGTCTGCTCTTGTGCTTGCTTGAACCAGCTAACAGATCAGTTCAGCTGCAATATATGATAACCAAAGATTCCTCCTCTAGTGTTTATATTTTAGTTTGATCTCATTCAGTGATTAAACGGAGCCTAACAAGCATGGGGCTGGATGAACACAGCAGGTCAAGCAGCATCATAGGAGCAGGAAAACTTGACGTTTCGGGCCTAAACCCTTCATCAGAAATCATTTCTGATGAAGGGT
>JAHRHZ010000271.1:7996102-8046149 GCA_024137785.1 Ginglymostoma cirratum
TGTGTGTGTGTGTGTGTGTGTGTGTGTGTGTGTGTGTGTGTGTGTGTGTGTGTGTGTATAATTATGGTTAATAATTAGAATTATATGTTGACAGTTCATAGTTGTGTGTCTATAGCTAGAATCTATTTACTTGTAATAGATAGATACTGGTTGGGTACAGAAACCTGGTCTGTGCTTTCTGTTTGCCTAAGTCTAAATAAGCAGGTAAATTGAGAAAATTTGCATACTTTGATAAAATCTTGAACTTTTGTAATGACTCCAGGAATAGTTAAGCTTGTCTTCAAGTATGCTCCCCCATTGAGGCAAGACATTTGATACCGTGCTGCTGTTGAACATATCTTGGTTAGCAAGAAGGACTGATATTACAGTCCGTTATCTTTGAAACCGAAAGAACTGTGGATGTTGTAAATCAGAAACAAAAACAGAACTTGCTGGCAAAGCTCAGCAGTCTGGCAGCATCTGTGAAGAAAAATCCAAGTTAATGTTTCAAGTCCGGTGACCCTTCCTCAGAACTGGCTTTGACCCTGGTATTTGAAAGAGCGATCCAATTAGTATTATTCCTCAGCCCTTTCCCTTAACCTGGCATTTATTTCGCCCTTCAATTATTACAGGGTGTCTTCACATAAAGTCAGGTTGCATTCCTTAAACTCTCTACATTAAATGAATTGTGGTTTCCCATAGGAATCAATGCTAATGTTAGAGCTTTTTTTAAAGAGTCAATTCTTGCCAAGGAAAACCTATGTAAAAGTTGAAATACTTTCCCATGCATGTTAACGCTATACATTCCTAGCTGAAATAACTGGCAAAACAAATCATTGAATACAACAAACTCTGTATAAATTCAAATTAGATGATACTCACCAGTCTCTCTTAAGCAATCCCAGTGGACAGACTGGTGTTGCTTGGAAGGTCAATGTCTTTATGTTGATGCCTTCCCAAATTAACCTGGTCTTATTTTAATTTGGTCACTGTGAGTTGTTGGTGTTTGACATCTTCAGAAATGCTTGAACATCCCTAAAGCATTTCAGTGGAGTTGAATTTAGAGTCTCAATGGTGGGCATTTTGGCTTGGTTGAAAACCAAGGTGTTGGAGCACCTTTTTTATAATTGGATTTTGAGGATCTTTTGAAGGTCTTTTGAAGACAATCTGGTTTCAAATTTAAAGCAACATGCAGCAGTGAAATCCTGGTGCAATTAATGGGATGAAAGGTCAGAATCACCAAAATCTTTTTTAAAAAATTGCCAAAGACTGTTGGACAGTTCTCTTTTGCTGTTCCCATTACATCTTTTTGTTAAAATTACGAACATCATTGATTCTTCTGCTTTTTTTGGCACTACACTTTCTGTTTGTCATTCTCTGAAGATTTCCATCACCTTGTTCATGATTTGGAAAACTTTTGGTATTTGTTTCTTTGTCAAAGCTCAAGTCTCAGCAACATCTTCCTCTTCAACTTGTTGATTCTTGAGCTGCATTAAGTCCTACGTTGGACAGTTCTTCTCCATGAAATGTAAATAGTTGCACCACGTCAGCCCCATACTACATCAAAGCAAGCCCACCTCTGCAAGGTCATGATTTCATGCTGAACCTTGGACAATATCATTAGACCAATGACACACTTGGCCACTGACTCACTTGGGTCACCATCTCCATCACATACCGTTCAGGCAAGCCCACCATAATGACTACCCATCCATCTGCGACATTGTCAATGCTCTAGCCAACATTTTCTGACTGGAGCATTATTGCCATCCGTTGCATTGATAGGAGAAGCTCCAGTGGAGGTTGTGAACTTTGAATGTGCTGTTGCTCCCTGATCCATGGATTGTATCAATGAAGTTATGTTCACTTGTAGGAAGAGCACCTTCATATATTCAACACCTTCTCAAAACTGGTGAACAGGTCTAGGCAGTTATCGAATGGGAAGCAATATTTTGTTTGACTCAATATGCTCACAAGGCAGGGATGGCAATCTGAGAAAATAATTCCTGAAAGAGTATTCCATCATCCAGATTTTCTTATTTGAGTCCCAGTTGATACTCAAATGCACTTAGGAGTAACCCCTTAAATGTCCATCGTGCCCTGGTCTGGTTCACCACTAAGGGCTGAAACTCAAAATCTCCTGCAGCATTTCCACCAAGCAAAAGAGACAGGTAATCTTTGACAACTTTAAATCCTGCTGCTGTCTTTTCTACTCTTAAAATGTGCATTCACTGGGGCATAGGTTTCCTTAATATTGAAACCTTGTTTTTGATGGTCTGTCATTCTCCTAGTTAGGCCTCCTTTTCTGCATTAACCTTGTGCTCCAATAAGTCCATGGGTTTTACCCCATAGTCAATCAGCTAACTCATCTTCCTGTCTGGCTGTTGAAACCTTTGGATCCTGTCAGTGGGTTACTGTCAATGGAAGGAGTGAATTTAAGTTTCTCTAGAAGAATTTTAGGGTTTCATAACCAATTACCAAAATTAATTTTCTGGATTCTCTCATTCTATGTATCAGAGTCCTGGCTGTTTCTGGAGGTTCCAAAGCTTCTGCTGTAAGCCTAAAGGACTTGTCTTTTTTGCCACCTCAATCTATGGAAGCCTCCTCAAAACGCATAGCATAAGTTTCACAAGCTCTGTCAGTCAGCCAGTTTTGCATGAGCAATGTTCAATTTTCTTTTGGCCAACTTATCGGTTTCACTTTCTTCAAACAATTTTAAATCTCTATGACCCTTTCAACAAACTGTGGCAGGGCCTGCAAATTTATGATTTTCTCCTGGATCTTGAGATAGAGTGAGATCTTTCTTTATCAAAACGTCCCTTGGAGTCAGAGGTTATATTCTTTTTCAGTTCCATGTCGTTTTTTTTATTGGAATACCATTTGTGTACCCTTTTTCACATTCATGCCTCTTCCTTTTTCCCTTTGCAATTCTTGTTCCTATTTCTTAAATGCTCTTCCTTTCTCCCTTCCCTCTCTCTGAAGTACTCTTTCCTTTTCCTCTCAGGAGAGTCCTTTTGTTTTCCTTTTAATGAAATTCTATCTCTATCTTCTGTTTGTCCAATTGAATCTATGCTGGTGTAATCTTATCTTCCAATCCTATCCATTCCTTTGGCTGTCTTACTTCGATATTCAACATTTCTGGTCACTAGTTTCCAAATTTCAGGTTTCCTAGCCTGAGGTCTAATATCTATCCAAAAATGCTACAACACACTCAGCAAATATGCAATAGACAATACTTTTAAAGAATCATAATCTATTATAAGCTGCTGCACCAACTCACTTTTGTCGAAAGTAGCTATTTTGATAGTATAAACTAATGCACCAGAAACTGGCTCATTCTTTCCAGTTATTTTTACCCCACTTCCAATTACACATAGAATCATGGAATCCTTGCATTGTGGAGGTAGACCATTCAGTCCACTGTGTCCACATAACCTTCTGAAGAGCATCTCATCCAGACCCAGACCCTTACCCTGCCCCTGTAATCCTGCATTTATCATAGCCAATCCACTTAACCTGCACACCCTTTGGACTGGAGGAAACCAGAACACCTGGAAGAAACCTGTGCAGACACAAAGAGAACATGCAAACTCCACAAGACAGGTGCCTGAGGCTGGAATTGAACCCAGAATTCCTAGTATTTTGAGACAGCATTGCTGATGATTGAGCTATTGTGTCACGCAAATGTCTAGCTTTTGGTTATTCTGGAGGATATTTATGTTACAACTGAGGTTGGAAGAGTGTGCTGTTTTTCTTTAGTCCCATTACTCTATCAGTCGTAGCATAAAGTAAATGGTTTACCCAATTACCAATATGGGCATTTATAATTTATTTAAGTTTAGAATAAAAATATCCACAAACCAGGTTTTTTCAAATAAGCAATAAAATTATTGATCTGTTAAAAAAACAAGACTTACTCAACAAAGACGCAAATTAGATTAGCATTGAGCTTGAAAATTTACCCTTCTAAATCAACTGCAACGCACAGAGACACACTCTCATATATACAGTTCAGGTTTAAAATGTTCAAAGTGGCTTTCAGTATGCTGGCATACAGGTGTCACTAAACACAGGCAGCGGTCACTGAAACCTTTCAGATGCAGTTTGTCCAAGAAGTGTGGAGAAGAACTGTTTCAGAGGCTTTTCAGAAAGTAACTGCATTGGTATTTCAGTTATGACACTCAACCAACCAAAAGGGTTTTCTCAGAAAGGAAGGTAATGACCTGAATAGATTTTTCTCTGTCTCTCTCAGTCAATAGCTTGCCAACTGAACAACAAAGTGGCAAAACAAAAACTGACAGCCATAAACCCAAGCATATGATTTCCAGTAAATAAATTCAAGCAATTAGTTTAAAAGCTTCGTGACTTCCGAGCAATGACTTCCGCAAAGTGCCAATGTGTCCTTTTATTGACCCTTTTCAAAAAAAAAAATTCAGGTACCTTCCCAACCTTTTCAAATTAACTATTGCCCACGATCTTTTAAACACAAATCCTTAAAAGAATATTAATATTGAAGGGTCTTCTTAACAGTACAGTGGAGCATTTGTGACTCTCATCTTCTCTGGTACCATTCCAATAACAAAGGATTAATGGGAGATTGTGGCTAAGCCTCCACGTATCTCCACCCTTACTTCACTTACCATCTAGGATGCATCCTATCTGGACTGCTTGAGTTTCTTTTCCTTTAGGCACTATCAATCTATGAAGTATTTCCTTTTTTATATTTAATTTTACCCTATCTAATGTCTCAACTCCTCTGGTACCAACTGTTTGTTTAGGGGAGAAAGATATGTTTAAAAGGAAGGCTTCCAGACTTAATTTCATTGTTGATGTTCTTTCTGCAGAGAAACTTTCAGCAGTCTTCAGGCATTCTTATGTGTGGAGTAGAGAAGAAGGAAGGACAAGGGAATGAGTGCCTCTGACAATGGGATCATTGAATACAGCAAACAATTAATGTGTATCCAACAACTTCCAGCCATCATTATTAGATTAATCTAACTCTTTAAAACAACCTGATTCATGTCTAAAAATGTGGTTCAAGGACATGGGGCCCAGTATAAACAGATGATGGATGTTTCACTCAATAGGTTAGTTTCAAGCTGATTAGACTGGCTGCAACTGCAGCAAGAAAACAAAATTAAAACTCAGGGAAATTTTGATGGCTGTATTTTTTTCATCATTTAAAAATCGCTCAAACTGATTGAACTTGTACCTCCTTAGAACATTATAAACAACTGGATTTAGTTTCAGGTTGTGAATCAGGTTTTGTAAGAATGTTCTCTGAAAAGCTGAATTGTCACCTTTGGGAAATGTTGGCTTAGAGTGTTACACTGCTCGTCAGTGCTGTTTACAAACCCGCATTGCTGTTCCTGTTGAAGTAAAAATAGCTGCAATTGGCTGGGGATGAAATGAAACTGATAACAGGATGGCTTTGTATTTTAGCCCAGTATCAATTGATGTTTAGTTAGTCAAATGCTTTTGGTGGCTAACAGCTCAAACTAATATTTGGACAGTGAAATTAATTCTGAATGGTAAAGAAAACATTATTATTATAAAGAAAAGATCGATGCATTTGGGATGAAACTTGTCAGTTTACTATTGTCCTGATAAGTGGCTCTGCTCCTAAGGAGTAAGATAATGCACGTGATAAACAAATACATTTTCATTTAAAAATGTCGTATTAGATTACTTAAGCTTTGCTTCCAGTGGGTCTGTTTTTAATATTTGCAGTTTGCATATATAGACTGTTATGTGAATGTTGTGCGGATTCTTTGAGATGCTATACTCCTGTAGTATTTAGAACACTTACTATGAATTGAGATTGGCAACACAATTTACAAAAGCAACCCAGAGATAGCTGTCAGAGGATAACTGCCAGGCCATTTGTCATGCATGAAATGTTGAGAAATGAGAGAGGAATTGTAAACCCTATTTAAGCTTGAAGTTCTTAGATCTTGCTGCACCAGGTGACAGTGGGAACAAAAATCAGAAATAGTAGAGATTAGGGATCAAGATGGGAGCAGGAATAATAAGAATTTTATTTAATGTGAGATTTGGAAGAACAAGTAAGTTATCCTTGTTCCTGCAAGTGATCACTTGAGCTGCTTTCCAGAGAAAAACCTGTGATTGTGAGGGTTCGCTAAGCACAAAGAAGTCTTGGGTAAAGGCATCAAGCAAATATTGGGATCCTTTTTTGTACATGACATCCATGCATCTTCAGTCTGAAATGGATGAACACTTCCTACCTGCCTTCATGGGGCTTGCTAAATCAGTCTGCACTCAACAAATAGGTATTACACAGACAAATTTTATACAATGTATGATTTTAGAGGGTTTTTTTGGCTTCTATGCTTGGGAGTTGCACCAACTACATAATGATGGTTATCACCGCATAATTATATTAATTAACTGTTAAAAGGAGCTGAGTGAATGGCCTCTAAAGGCAGGATCAAAACTTGTAAGGTTAACATGAGTTTCATTACTTTTGGGAATGTCGCAGTTCAAGACTATGTACTTATGAATTATGTAGATTGACATAGATGATAATGTTGTATTTGATACGTGGCATTTTCACCTGCTTGCCTGGAAGGAACAGAGCCTGAAGATAAATTTCTATAATTCCTACAGCAATTCATATCTGATGGATAAGTAGAAAATTAAAGGGTCATTTTTCCTACTACTGATGTCAGGCTAATGGCTCTGTTAATCCTGGTTTTCTGTCTCACTTCCTCTTTGAATAGCGTGGTGATATTTGCTCCCTTCTTGACTGCAGAAATCATTCCAAAATCTATTAAATTTTGGAGATTATCGCCAATGCATCCAATATATCTATAGCTATGTCCTCCTTCACCTCCTCACTCTCCCTTCCACTTGGATCTCTAGTTCGAGAAGGTTTGTGTATCTTTCTCAGTGAAAACGGGTACAGTTGTGATGCTAAGGCTTACAAGGCTTTGGGCTACGTGCTGGAACGTGGGATTAGAATAGTTAGGTGGAGATAGTAGGAACTGCAGATGCTGGAGAATCTGAGATACAAGGTGTAGAGCTGGATGAACACAGCAGGCCAAGCAGCATCAGGGGAGCAGGAAGGCAGATGTTTCGGGCCTAGACCCTCCTTCAGAAATGGAGGAGAGGAAGGGGGTTCTGAAATAAATAGGGAGAGGGGGGACGCGGATAGAAGATGCATAGAGGAGAAGATAGGTGGAGAGGAGACAGTCAGGTCAAAGGGGCGGGGATGGAGCCAGTAAAGGTGAGTGTAGGTAGGGAGGAGATAGGTCAGTCCAGGGAGGACGGACAGGTCAAAGGGGTGGGATGAGGTTAATAGGTAAGAGATGGGGGTGGGGCTTGAGGTGGGAGGAGGAGATAGGTGGGAGGAAGGACAGGTTAGGGAGGCGGGGACGAGCTGGGCTGGTTTTGGGATGCGGTAGGGGGAGGGGAGATTTTGAAGTTTGTGAAGTCCACATTGATACCATTGGGCTGCAGGGTTCCCAAGTAGAAAATGAGTTGCTGTTCCTGCAACCTTCGGGTAGCATCGTTGTGGTACTGCAGGAGACCCAGGATGGACGTGTCGTCTGAGGAATGGGAGGGGGAGTTGAAATAGTTCGCGACTGGGAGGTGCAGTTGTTTAGTGCACACCGAGCGCAGGTGTTCTGCAAAGCGGTCCTCAAGCCTCTGCTTGGTTTCCCCGATGTAGAGGAGGCCACAACGGGATCAGTGGATGCAGTATATCACATTAGCAGATGTGCAGGTGAACGTCTGCTTGATGTGGAAAGTCTTCCTAGGGGCCTGGGATGGGGGTGAGGGAGGAGGTGTGGGGGCAGGTATAGCACTTCCTGCAGTTGCAGGGAAAAGTGCCGGGTGTGGTGGGGCTGGAGGGGAGTGTGGAGCGGATAAGGGAGTCATGGAGAGAGTGGTGTCTCCGGAAAGCAGATAAGGGTCGGGAGGCAAAAATGCCTTTGGTGGTAGGGTTGGATTGCAGATGACTGAAGTGTCAGAGGATGATGCGTTGGATCTGGAGGTTGGTGGGGTGGTATGTGAGGACGAGGGGGGTTCTGTTTTGGTTGTTATTGCGGGGAGGGCGTGTGAGGGATGAGTTGCGGGAAGGCCTACTACCCTCCCTCAACCTCTTCATCTCCAACTGCCGTCGAGACATCAATCGCCTCAACCTCTCCACCCCACTCACCCACTCTGACCTCTCCCCCACAGAACGTGCAGCCCTCCGCTCCAATGCCAAGCTCACCATAAAACCCGCGGACAAGGGAGGCTCAGTTGTAGTACGGCACACTGACCTCTGTCGCCGAGGCCAGGCGCCAGCTCTCCGACGCCTCCTCCTACCGCCCCCTTAATTCATGACCCCACCCCCCACCACCACACCACCATCTCCCAAACCATCCACAATCTCATCATCTCAGGTGACCTCCCACCCACAGCCTCCAACCTCATCGTTTCCTAATCCCGCACTGCCCGCTTCTATCTCCTTCCTAAAATCCACAAAGCTGACTGCCCTTGTCGACCCATTGTCACTGCCTGCTCCTGCCTCACCGAACTTATCTCCACCTATCTCGACTCCATTATCTCCCCGTCCAGGAACTCCCTACCTACGTCCATAACACCACCCACGCCCTCCACCTCCTCCAGAACTTCCAATTCCCCAGTCCCCAGCACCTCATCTTTACCATGGACGTCCAGGTCCTATACAACTGCATTCCCCATACAAATGGCCTGAAGGCTCTCCACTTCTTCCTGACCTGCAGGCCCGACCAGCCCCCCTCCACTGACACCCTCGTCCGCTTAGCTGAACTCGTCCTCACCCTCAACAACTTTTCTTTCAATTCCTCCCTCTTCCTACAGACAAAGGGGGTGGCCATGGGTACCCACATGGGCCCAAGCTATGCCTGCCTCTTTGTAGGTTACATGGAACAATCCCTCTTCCGTACCTACACTGGCCCTAAACCCCACCTCTTCCTCCGTCACATTGATGACTGTGTCGGCGCCGCCTCGTGCTCCCACGAGGAGCTCAAACAGTTCATCCACTTCAACACCTTCCACCCAAACCTTAAGCTCACCTGGACCATCTCTAACACCTCTCTCTCCTTCCTGGACATCTCTGTCTGCATCTCTGGCAACCACGTAGAAACGGATATCCATTTCAAGCCCACCGACTCCCACAGCTACCTAGAATACACCTCCCACCCACCTTCCTGCAAAAATGCCATCCCCATTCCCAATTCCTTCACCTCCGCCGCATCTGCTCCCAGGATGAGACATTCCGCTCCCAGGATGAGGCATTCTACTCCCGTGCATCTCAGATGTCCTCGTTTTTCAAGGACCGCAACTTCCCCCCCTCAGTGGTCGAGAACGCCCTCAACCGTGTCTCCCGCATTTCCCGCAACTCATCGCTCACACCCCCTCCCTGCAATAACAACCAAAACAGAATCCCCCTTGTCCTCACGTACCACCCCACCAATCTCGGATCCAACGCGTCATCCTCCGACACTTCCGCCATCTACAATCTGACCCCACCACCAAAGACATTTTTCTCTCCCCACCCTTATCTGCTTTCCAGAGACACCACTCCCTCCGTGAATCCCTTGTCTGTTCCACACTCCCCTCCAGCCCCACCACACCCGGCACTTTGCCCTGCAACAGCAGGAAGTGCTACACCTCCCCCCTCATCCCCATCCCAGGCCCCAAGAAGACTTTCCACATCAAGCAGATGTTCACTTGCGCATCTGCTAATGTAGTATACTGCATCCGCTGTACCCGTTGTGGCCTCCTCTACATCAAGGAAGCCAAGCGGAGGCTTGAGGACCACTTTGCAGAACACCGACGCTCGGTTTGCACTAAACCACTGCACCTCCCAGTCGCGAACCATTTTAACTCCCCCTCCCGTTCCTCAGACGATATGTCCATCCTGGGCCTCCTGCAGTGCCACAACGATGCTACCCAAAGGTTGCAGGAACAGCAACTCATATTCCGCTTGGGAACCCTGCAGCCCAATGGTATCAATGTGGACTTTCACAAACTTCAAAATCTTCCCCCCCTCCCACCTATCCCCTCCTCCCACCTCAAGCCCCAATCCCATCTCCTACCGACTAACCTCATCCCACCCCTTGATCTGTCCATCCTCCCTGGACTGACCTATCTCCTCCCTACCTCCCCACCTACACTCACCTTTACTGGCTCCATCCCCGCCTCTTTGACTTGTCTGTATCCTCTCCACCTATCCTCCTCTCTATCCATCTTCTATCCGCCTCCCCCCTCTCCCTATTTATTTCAGAACCCTCTTCCCCTCCCCCATTTCTGATGAAGGGTCTAGGCCCGAAACGTCAAGCTTTCCTGCTCCTCTGATGCTGCTTGGCCTGCTGTGTTCATCCAGCTCCACACCTTGTTATCTTAGAATAGTCAGGTGGTTGTTTTTGACTGGCGCAGACTAAATGGGCGAATGGGCCTTATTCAGTGCTGTAGACCTTTATGGCTCTCTGACAAAATAATTACTTAGCTCTCTGGCATTCCTGTCTCCCCATTTCAAATTCTCATGACTCTGCTTTTCATGGTTCCACATTCATTTAAGCCAAAGAATTTTTTAAATGTATCTATAGAAGCTTTATAGCATCTTTCTGCATTTATATCCTATTCTTCTTATTAGTTTCTTGGTCCTCCTTTCTATTCCTAAAAGTTCCCAATCTTCAGAATTACTGCTGTCTCTGGAACGTTATAGGCCTTTAAATTTTATACAATTGTATTTTATACAATATTATCATCTGTGGTTGACTGAGTTTTTACACCTTGAAGGAACATGTTGTTACTGTAAGTCATGCAATAGTTCTTTAAAGACTATTCATTGCCTCTGACTAGTCATGCTCCCAATTCACCTCAACTAATTTGTGCCTCATGCTTTCATAATCTGCTTTATTCAAACTTATCAGCCTTGCTTTAAAATTAATTACTTCACTTTCAGGCCTAAACTAAAAGTCTATCACTGTGGTCACTCAAACTGAAATGCTCTTTTACTGAAATATTCTTAACTGTCCATTTTTCATTATACAATATTAGATTTAAAATAGCTTGTCCTCTTGTTGGCTCAACATACTGCTCTAGAAAACCATTCCTGATTCACTACAGAAACTTGTGCCCAATTAGATTAGCCAGTTTATATGCAGACTTACGTTACCTATGGTAACTGTGTTGAACGTTTTACATGCTTCTCTAATTGCCTGATTCATATCAGGCTTCCACACTGCCACTACTACTTTGTACTCCATCCAATATTTGATGCCCCTTGCTGTTTCTTAGCTCCATTGAGCAGATCCCACATTGTTCTTCCAATCCATGATCCTCATTTACTAAAGTATGGCCTCATCTCTTATGATTAGCACTACTCCATATCCTTTTCCTTGTGTCTGTCCTTCTTTAAATGTTGAATATCCTTGAAAATTCAATTTCCAGCACTAGCCACCTTGCAGTCATGCTTCATTGATGGCAGTTGAATCATATCCTTGAATCTCAATTTGTACCTTTAGATCATCTACCTGTTGAGAATTCTACATATATTCAAGTGCCCTTAACTTGAACTTGACCCTGAAGTGCTCCTTACGTCATTTCATTTTTGAAGCACACTGAAAGATCAGTTTTGATTCCGCTACCCTCAAGTCTCTTTAAAATCTGTTTTGACTTCTTGTATCCAACTTTACTTCCTTCTTTTACAGCACCTACACCATTTATATCTGAGTTCCCCATTCTCTGCTCATTATTGCCCCTTTGCCAACGGTCACGATAACCAGCTGTGTCCACTATCCGGTCAGTGAACCGTAAATTAATAAACCTAATGTATGATTCATGTTAGGTAGACCAGCAGTCAAGTCTTTTTTGCTTTAAACAGATTAACCGTTAGTTTATTGCAAGTGTTGATTGAAGATTCCTTAGGGATTTAGAGAAAGTTATTGGCAAGAAATTACAGCTATTAAGATTAAAATAAGTACAGATGTTCTAAAAATTAAAATGTATAAAAATATAGTACTTACATTTCTGTGCAATACAGTTGAGGTTTTGACAAAGTTATGAAAAGGGGAACCAAGAGAACATCTGGAGAATTGTCTGACCCATGAACCTTGTACTGCACAATTACAAAAGTATGTACGTTGCAATCTGTAATCCTATTTGTATTAATTCGATAGACTATGCTCTCAGTGAAAGAACATTAGTTGAAGAGTGCTTCTGTAATTTTGTACTAATGAATCAATTTGAAAACACATGTATTAAAAGTTTAACATGAATGGAGATTGGCCTTATCTTGCATGTGCAATGTGTTTTAGCATTTGTGCATTGATGTAGAACGCTGAATAAATGATTTTCCTGTAATCTTGATGCTTATCACTCTTGTATATCAAATTTTAATATGTTCTCTCTTACCTGGATTTAATCTAAAGATATCTTTAATAAAAAGTCAATTCTTCATGACAGAATGCAGTATGGAAAGCTGATTTGTTTAAAGTCCCTAGGGGGAAGATAGAACATTGTCTAATTTATTTTCAATAATACACTTGAAATATCTCTACTTTAAATGGAACATTCCTGATTATTTTATTAGTGATATATGTTTTTCAAATTTAGCATTATCTTTAATACTACATGTGGGTTTTTATAGGTCACTTTTTTTTGGCAAAACCACAAGAAATTGTCAGTAATTCGGTTTCAGTTACATTTGCTTTTTTTTCTGGTTTAAACCAGAAGTTGTAAATGAAGTTGATAACAGACCTTTCTTCCCGTGTTATGGTGAATTTATGCTATTCTGAAAGTTATGAGATTCAGCTCAATGTAACAATGATAAACAATTACATTGACTGTTTAAAGGTAAGCTTTCTGATTGGTGCAGTTCGCATTCAGATCCTTAATGTGTTTGAACCTCATTTTCTATCGTACCAATTTAGATAAACATCAACTCACTTTAACTTTACATGTAAAAACAACTCCCTAAAAATAACACACAGGAAAATAGTGTAGCTAGAGTTATGGGTTAGTACAGTAAAAAATTGGCATAAGAAGATGGTACAATGATCTGAAGAGCATTCTGTACTGCAAATGTCTGTTTTTTGGGTCCCATGTTCAAATTGTACCAGATATAACAACAGCAATGACTGTTGTAATGTTATAAATGCAAGAGTTTATATCTACAAAGCAATGGATATCATTTATATTCCTGGTTGCTGAAAGGTTAAAAGAAAAATAAAAGAAAAAAGAAAAATAAATGGTCCACTTTTGAGAATCATAGGACGGTTATAGAATTTGGCCTGCGATGTCTATGCTAGCTTGCAATTGGAGCATTTCATTTCGTGACACTCCTTGTATTCTCCTCATAACCCTGCACTGAATTCCATTCCAGATAATAATCCAATTCCCTCTTGAATGACTGAGTCATTTGCACCTGCCAACACCAAATTCTTGGCTAGTGCATTCTAAACCCTAACCACTCGCTGCATGAAAAACATTTTCCTCATGTTGCCATTGCCTCTTTTGCCAATTACCTTAAATCTGTGACCTCTTGGACTGCCTCCAATGCCAGCATGTCTTTCCTTAGAGGAGCAAAATTCTTTACAATATTCTCGTGCCTTATATCATTTTAACAAGACTTCACTATTTTTATACCCCATTCCTTTTGAAATAAAGGCCGTTCCATTTGCCTTCTCTATTGCCTGCTGACTTTTGAGATGCTAGGCTTTTGTGATCTTATACACGAGGATGCCCAAATAATGAGGCTGTCTGCAGTCTTTCTCCAATTAAGTAATATTTACCTCTGCTATTCTTCCCACCAAAGTAGGTAACCTCATATTTGCCCAATTATGTTCCGTCCACTAAGTTTTTACCAACCCCTTAACTTGTCCATATCCCATTGCAGACTCTGTGTCATCCTCACCATTAATTTTGTGCCTTTGCAAACTTGGCTATCATACAATATATATGAATGACTCGGATGAGAAAAGTGAATGTAAATAATGTGGGCCAAGTGGAGTAATTGTAACAAGGTTAGCCAGCTGGACCTTGACATATAAACTTCGGGTAGTTGAGACAATCCTGAACAAGCATGTGGACCACATGAAAGGCGTAAATTCGCAAGCAGTGTAGGAGCAAGATGTGCCCTTCCCCTCGGAGCAGTCAGAAAGTCTGCCAGAACCCGTGGATTACTTCTCTCTGTCAAGCGTTGACAAGTCCTCTGAACCAGTGATGGACTTGACAGATGTAACTACTTTGATGCCTTTGCTGCCAGAAGAAGAGTGAAATTCTACCAAGGCACTCCTGGTGCAAGAGGCGAGCTCCTGTGCATTACACCGTCCAGCCGATTCGGAGGAACCTGACCAGGTTCCTAAACACCCCAGGAGGCTCTCCAAGAAAACAGACCAGCCTATGTCCTTAGACTCAGAGGGGGAGAGATACAGTGATTCTAATGAGGTCAGCCAGCTGTAATTCTTTGTATTAAAAAATCGCATACTTAAGAAGCTATTTTGAGAAAGAGATAAACAAAAGACCAGAGACCTAATCACAAACTAAAGACCTTGAAAGACTAGAAATATTCTTCATTCTACTCATCAATCAGCTGCTTTCCCTTCACTCACACCAAATTGAGGTTTGTGATGTCACATCATTGCTATTCTAATCCCTGCCTTTTATCCTCTCCTGTACTCAAATCCTCTTGGCTCTGAATTTTTCTTCTTCACTGTAAGCTGCACCTGCATGCTGGTATACAAAGGCACCCATGTCTCGTTGCACCTCCCTCTTCACCAATCTATTGTCATTCAGATAATATGTCTTCCTGTTTTTATTGCCAAAGTGATAACCTTATATTTATCCACTATATACACTTTATCTGTCATGCATTTGTTCACTCTCTCAATTTTTTTCCAAATCACACTGAAGCATCTCTGTATCCTCTTTGCAGCTCATCTTCCCACCCAGCTTTCTGTCATCTTCAAACTTGGAGATATCAGAGTTTTTTCATTCTAAATTTGTTAATGTATTATCCATAGCTAGGCCGAAGCACTGATCCTTGAGGTACCCCACTAATCCCTGCCCTTCATTCAGACAAAGACCCATTTATTCCTACTCTTTGTCTTCTGTCTGCCAACCATTTCTCTATCTATGTCAATACACTAGCCCAAATCTCATGCAGTTTAATTTTACATGCTAATCTCTTATCTCTTTATCAAAAACCTTTTAAAAGCCTAAGTAAACTACCTTCAAAGTCCAAGTCCAAGTAAACCATATTTAGAACACAGGTCAGTGGCTGAATTTTCCCCACTTTATTTTAATGTTTTCCATGTCTGGCTTCTGATAGACAGAGAAAAATACACCCCTTCTAATTTGGAACTATCCATACTCTGATGATATAAACAATTCTATAATATGAAGATACTTCAGTTGTGAAAAATCTATAATGAAACAGTAACTCTTTAGGCAGAACTTTTTAGTTGGTTCCAATATAACAATTGATGAACAGTGACTGAAATAATTTATTCTGTGATTTGGGATTAGTGTTCAGGACAAGTGCCTACTAGAGCATAACATTGGTAATGAGCTGAAATGTTAACTCTTTTATACTCTTCACAAATGCTGCCAGACCTACGGAATATTTCCATAAATTCCTCCTTTATATTTGAGATTTCCAGTACATGCGCAATTTTGATTTTGTTCACATAACTCCTTTTTTTAATTGAAGTACCACTTTTAATACAAGGATCTCACTGCATGAATATGCTTTGACTATGTCAGATGTCAGTGACCCCAATAAAAACACACTTTCCCTCAAGAAAACAACCCATATTATTTAAACCTTTTAAGAGAAAATTCCATAATTTTCAGTTTATAGCAAGATATTAAATATGCACATGAAGAATGCATTCATGATTTCACAGTGTGTAGTAGTAATCTTGCCTCCAAGTTTAGTCATAGAGTTATACAGTACGAAAATAAACTCTTTGGTCCAACTCATCCATGCCGACCAGATATCCTAAACTGATCTCGTCCCATTTGCCAGCATTTGGCCCATATCCCTCTAAATCCCTCCTATTCGTATACCTATCCAGATGCCTTCTAAATGTTATAATTGTACACAGCTCCATCACTTCCTCTGGCAGCTGGTTCCATACATTCACCACCCTCTGCATGATAAAGTTGCCCTTCAGGTCCCTTTTAAATCTTTCCCCTTTCACCTTAAACCTATGCCCACTAGTTTTGGACTGCCCTACCCTGGCAAAAAGATTTTGGCTGTTCACCCTGTCCATGCCCCTCATGATTTATGAACCTCTATAAGGTCATCCCTCAGTCTCCGATGCCCCAGGAGGGAAAAAAATCCCCAGCATATTCAGCTTCCCCCAATGACTCAACACAGCTCCGTCCATATTTTTGGCTATAGAAATTATTTTAGCACTTTATGAACTAGTGCAAGTGCAATTTAATTTGCTTGCATACAAAACAGTTGAAAAGCAATATAGCACGGTAATAGAGTCCATACTCCTGAGGTAGAAGGACTAGATTCAAATCCTATCTGCCATGGATGCGTGCCCTAACGTGCAAACAGTTTGATTAAAAATCATTACAAAGCAATTGATCAAAGCTAGATGAATCTATTTAGGCTGGTGAGATTGAAGGCATCAATCACATAACTCGAGGTATATGTTCAGATGATCAACAAATTAGCCCAGCCAAAAGCATTTGTTCGACAGATTAGCTCTTTACCAGAGGTGCTATATTAGTCCGGGAGATTATTTCCATCTGAGCTAATTAGCTGTTGGTTAAATAGCAGTTTAGCCAAAGTGGAGATAATTGTTTCCCCAGTTTTCTGGATATATCAAAAACACAGTGTGATTATCTTTTGTCTTTGTTTCAAGGTTTATATCATTGTCTTTGAATTGGTTGTATGTTAACAAATTTTGAGTGATGAATGCCTTTTTCAACAAATACAATTTGGTGATTGTCCATATTGCTCTTGAAGTCAGGCCATAGAGTCAATAGATAGTACTCAGAAACAGGAACTTAGACGTTTGCCTTCATTTGCTCCTTCCATTACTCGGGCATATTGAGGTCAACTATAGCTTGCTTGTTGCTGCCTCACCAGAAATCATTTAATCCAATCCAATAGAGTAGGGATGCTGGAACCTACGTAACCTGTATCATGCTACTTTGTGTGTTAACAATCGAGCCAATAAATGGCAGTCATTTATGCTTCCACAAACTTTTTAAATGTTCACATTTGTAAATGTGTTGCTGTTTCAAAGCCAGCTACACAGGTTACTCGTCTTTGTATCAAACATCTTACAACTGTAAGGGACTGCTGCTTAATATCCAATTCCCAACGTAACTTAAGTCAGAAGTCATGCAATGTCAGGTTTAGGGGCGGCACAGTGGCTTAGTGGCTAGCACTGCTGTCTCACAGCACCAGGGACTGAGGTTATTCCAGCCTTGGGCAAATATGCAAACTCCACACAGACACTCTCCCTGTGTCTGCATGAGTTTCCTCCCACAATCCAAAGATGTGCAGGTTAAGTGGATTGGATGCTATGGGCAATTTAGCATGGCCAGGGATGTGTAGGTTAGCTGTGGGAAATGCAGGGTTACAGGGATAGGGATGGGTTTGGGTGGGATGCTTTTAAGAAGGTTGGTGTAGACTCAATGGGCTGAATGACCTACTTCCACGGTGTGGGGGTTCAATGATGATGATCGTCATCATCTAATGCGGTTATAGTCCAACTGGTTCGCTTAAAATGACAAGCTTTCGGAGCGCTGCTCCTTCATAAAACTTCACCTGATGAAAGAGCTATGCTATGAAAGCTTGTGATTTTAAATAAACCTGTTGGACTATAACCTGATGTTGTCTGACTTCTGACTTTGTCCACCCCAGTCCAACACTGGCATCTCCACATCAGTGTAACCTAACGTCTTCCCATTGTTCAATGTGGGATCATCACGTACTGGAAGGTATTCAGATGATTAAAACTTTCACCTTTATTGATCAACAGCAAAATCAAAGAAAAATTGCATTTACTTTGGGGAAGGGATATGGATTGATTGCCGTGATCTATAGTATTCAAGCTAGTGTTCCTAATGTCCTTATTTTCTCCATGTCCTCATCTTCCATAGAGGAAGAGTACATCCAGATGAACACAGGAAATGTCAACACCTGTACAAGCTGGAGCTCAAGCTTTTAGAACTTGTGTGGCAGCTGGAATTACTGTATCCAAGAGGAAGGGGTCTACATGAATAGAATATTTCGTGAGGCATTCACATTGCAGGTTAGAAACATACGGACAGACAGGAATGGGTAAGCCCAGGCAATCTTAAAAGACATGAAATGTGAATTGCAGGGGAGTCCTATTGCAAATTGGTATGCCATTTTGTTTGCCAGTAGAATGATGGTTCCTCAGTAAAGTGTGGCCATAGCCAAATTGGTGGTGCCATGGGCAGCTCAGCTTCAGATTTGTATTTAAATATTTAGAACAGACAAATGTAGCTACATGATCACCTTTTCTCAGCATGATGGAAATGTAGCCGTGCTGTAAGCTTGATAGGTTTTCATAGAATTGGCTACATATCCTAACTAAGAATATAAGTATGTACAACTGAATGATCTCGACAGCTTGAATCAAGAATCCCCAGGTGATTAAAGAAAGTAAATTGGAGACATTATTAGCTTGTAGTGAAAACAAACATCTCGACTAATAAGAACACGAAAAAAGACACCTACAGAATATATATCACACATCCTTCCCAATAAGATATTTATGTGCTAGCATGTCAGTAACAGGTGAACTATAAAAGCATTGTAATAGAATGTGAGAAAACTATAAATTGTCAAGCTAACTTTTGTATTGGGGAGAGACCTTTGTGGCCTTTTACTAAGTGTTTCACCGCATTTGTTTGTAAGATAAAGACTGTGATAGCTGTAACCAGGGCTCAAAACAACTGTTTAAACTATCACAACAGCTGGACGAAGGAGAATATAAGAGCAACAATGGAGGATATTATATTCAGGGGATCAGACAAGCATATCTGTTGCTGTTGAGATTGAAAGGTAGGACCTCTAAAGCAATTGTCTCTGGATTACACCTGGTCTCGTATGCTAATAGTGCAGAAGTAGGAGAATTGAACAATTAAACAAAAATATTTTGGAAAGGTGGTGTAGAAGGATGGGAATCATTTTTCTGTGGCATTGGGACTGGTTCTACAGAAGATGGGCCTTGTGCAAACCAGATGGTTGGCACCTAATCAGGACTAGGATTCGCGGGGACATTTGCTAGTACTATTGGGGAGAATTTAAAAAGAATTTGGAAAAAGGATGTGAAACTGAGGATAAATTCAGAGCAGGGAACAGGAGGCAGAAACTTAGTGAGTGAATCTGAAACCCGAGAGGAAGCAGAGATTAAAAAGTGTACAGCACAGAAATTTCACCATGTTAAAAGATACATATATAACTATGAACAGTATAGTAAATGATGAGCTGAGTGCACAGACACATGCTTGCATGATTTAATTGCTATGACACAAATTTGGCTTGAAGAGGGACAAGAATGGCAGCACATCATCTCTGGATATAGTTTTCAATCAGGATTGTAAAAGTAAAGGCAAAGTCGTCATAGTCCCAGAGGACCATAGCGTTGTTCTCTCTCTCTCGCTCTCACTCTCATTATGACTGGTGGTGAGTTAACCCTGGGGTTCACCATGCCTCAGGCAAGGGGACAAGTTTAAGGAGTTAGGACCTTCATGGTAATTTTAGTGTGGGAACTGATCCTATGCTATTGGTTACACTCTGCATTCTAAACCAGCTATCTGGCCAACTGAGCTAGCTGATCCTCAGTCAGGTTAGAGAGGGGGAATCAGGAAGGTGGGATGCAGCAAATATTTTCTGATCAGCCTGTTCTGAGATATCATGATGCATCTATGGAGCAGGTGGTTCTTGATCCCAGGTCTCCTGGCTCAGAGGTTGGGACACTATCACACTGTCAGAAGAGCCCTAAGGTGGATAAATAATCATTTACAGCTGTAAGAAGCATCAAGTGAGGATGGATTAAGGTCAGAAACAAGAGGTGCAGCCATGCTACTATGCGTGGAATGTAGACACCCAAATAATGAGAATTAGAGGAACAAATATGTAGGTAAACATGAGTGCAAAAACAATAAGCTAATAATAATGGTTAAGTTGAATCAACCAAATATCAAGTAGGACAAAAATAGTGTGAAAGGCAAAAAGGGAAAATTGCTAGCATTCAAGAGAACACTTTAACCAGCCCAACGAGAGTGTGCCCAATTCTGGTAAAAGTGGACTGGGTCCAGCTGTAAAAGAAAACCAGTGGCAAATCAATGGGAGGCATTCAAAAGCAAGATTTGATGGGTGCAGTCTAAACATATCCCTCCCAAAGAGAAGGATGGTAATCCACTATTTTCCACTAGCAGAGTAGTCAATTAGCAGAGGGCCCAGTCTTCCAGGGATTTGTAGAAGGATAAGTGAAAGGATAAGTGAGGACATGAAGAAAACTTTACCTCCAGGCAATAGTGGTGTCTCTAATTCATTGCCTAATTTGGTGGTTGAGGCAGAAACCCTCAACTTATTTAAAAGGAACCTGGATCTACACCTGAAGCATCATATCCTGCAAGGCTGTGGACCAGGTGTTTGATTGGGGGATTAGAATGGACAGCCAGTTTATTCACCTAGCTAGCAATGCTAGATGAGCTGAATGACCACTTTCTACACTGCAATGTTTCTATAGTTCTGAGGTTTTAATAAGACTGTTTTAAGTTGGGGACAATCTTTCTTGTCGGAGACAAATCTTTCTCACTTGATTCATCATATTTGTAAAGTGCTATACATCATTTAGACACTTCGATGCTGGAACTTCATTGACTGCTGTCTTCCTTGGATGTACGTGATACCTAACTCTGGAAAATGTGTTCTAAAAATGTCATTGAAATTCCATAGAATTAATGCATCCCTGACACTATGGTCGTATTCTTTTTTTACTTTGCCATGCACAAGGATATCATCCACGGAGAAATTGATTTCCTCATTCCCGGATTTGGAACCTTGATGTTTGCAAATTCTCTGATGCAGTAGAGGTCCCAAATGATAAATGGTTGAAGCAATACTGCCCGAATAGTAGTCGACAATCTTGACTCTAAAAGCTGACTCTAGTGGTAACATGCTGTGGAGCTGGAGGAATACAATAGGCCATGCAGCATCAGAGGAGCAGGCAAGTTGATTTTTCAGGTCAGGACCCTTCTTCAGAAATGGGGAGGGGGAAGGGAGCTCAGAAATAAATAGAGAGAGGAGGGATAGGTCTGGGGAAGGTAGGTGGGATGGTGATAGGTGACTGCAGGTAGGCAGTAGTGGGGATTGGTCAGTGAGATGGGAGGAGCGGATAGGTAGGAGAAAAGGTGGACAGGTTGTGTCAGGACAGGGAGGTGGGGCTGAGAGGGAGGGTTGGTCATGGGATGAGGCCGGGGGTGGGGAGATTTTGAAACTGGTAAAATCCACATTCAGGCCATTGGTCTGTAGGCTCCTGAGGCGGAATATTCTTTCATTAAATTAGTTCAGCCACTACCAGCACATGCCCCAGACATGTAGCTCCGAAGTCTGAAGAAGAGTCCGAAAGGATTCAAAGTATTAACTCTGTTTCTCTCTTTTGAGATGCAGCCAGACTTGCTGGGTTTCTCCAACATTCTGTTTTATATTTCAGGTTTCCAGTATCCACAGATTTTTAATACGATGTATCTCAGGGCTATGGGTGCCTGCACCTACACTGCCCCTGACACTACTCCTTATCTCATTGTAGAGCCCTTGAATTCCTTAGGTACTGCAATGCTCCTTTTTATTTATATCTTTACATGAGTGAGCTGTATCCATATTATAATGTCTATGACCTTGCTCCCCATATGTCTTATTCTAGATTGGTGTCTTCTCTCTTACTGATGTCATAGTAATGTGATCAGTTACAGCATCATGATTTACATGAATCTCATTTTACCACGCTACTATTCAAAAGCAATTGCAGGTTTGTGTTCACATTCAATTTTTTTTCCTCTGTCCCTGCCCACACTCTGATTTGTAAAATATCATATCCAACACTAGGAAGAGAAAGAAAACCATCTATTTGGAGAGCATCTTACCATGAATGTCAAGTGCTTCAAAGGACGTAAAGTACAATAAATTAACTTGCAGTGTAATTCCTGTTGTAGGAAAAGACCTCCAGGTATGAATTGAAATCTGTGCAGATTGTACATTTAATCAGATTTTACCTGTAAAACAGGCTGCACACTTGAAAGGTTTGTGCAACAAACAACAAATACTATGTTCCCATGTGTCATGCTATTGGTACAACTCACACTGTTTATTTGAAATTCACTTTGCTGTCCATTTGCTGCATATCTGAGTTTCTAAATAAATGGGATACTCCTGTGCTAGAAGAATAAATGTAGAAAATTAGTTTTAACTGTAACAGCTGATTCCTGTCCAAAGCTGTTGCTGTTTAAATATCTGCAACAATGTTTCTGTTCCCTTTGCTCCTTCTTGTCACCTCTCCGCCCCATGCCATATTTGCCCAGCTTGTCAAGCACCATTATGATGGGTAATTTTCTCACTAGGATAATGGATAATGAATTGCATAGACTTGCTGTGTTTCCAGTACCTTTCTGATTGGCACCTACAAAATGTATGGGTAAGGCTGTTGACATTTATCACTATTTGCTATTCCTTCAGCTGCCACATAGGATATGAAGCCTGAGATGCCATGAGAGAGGGGTGGTGGGTTGGAAAATATTAAAGACATAAGCTGCCTTTATTTGCCTCCAACAGGATTTAACCATCTCCCTAAATGAGTATTTTGGTGGGTCTAAATTTAACCACTAATAGTACAATAACTGGTATTATCAGCCACTTCACACAAATAAAATGCAAAGCTGCTTCTTAACAATACTGTATAGTAAAAATTATTGTTATTTTTCTTGATTTATTCAACTGTGTGTTATGTTTCTTGTTATGTATCAATTAGTTGAAATCACATTTTTCCCCATGTAGGTAGCTAGATTTTCTTAGTTATGTATAGTCACAGACTCCTCTCAGATGCATTATCTGTACTGTGCACAGATGGTTAAGATGATTCAGACAGTCAATATTAGATGCCCCACAGGCAACATTGTGTTTTAGGCATTGGCTAATTCATGTGTAAACTATTGAAAAATGTGGCCTGGGTTATTGGAAAATACAAATTCTGGGGATCCAGGACCAGTTTTTTTGTTTGAATCCAAGAAATATTTAACCCAGCCGGGATAATCAAATTACTTGGTGTCATTTATGAAAGGAAAGCTTTCCAGCATCTAGAAGCTTGGCATCAGTGTGGATTTCACAAGCTTCAAAATCTCCCCTCCCCCAACCGCATCCCAAAACCAGCCCAGCTCATCTCCACCTCCCTAACCTGTTCTTCCTCTCACCTATCCCCTCCTCCCACCTCAAGCCCCACCCCCATCTCCTACCTACTAACATCATCCTGCCCCCTTGACCTGTCCGTCCTCCCTGGACTGACCTATCTCCTCCCTACCCCCCTACCTACACTCACCTTTACTGGCTCCATCCCCGCCTCTTCGACTTGTCTGCCTCCTCTCCACCTATCCTCTCCTCCATCCATCCTCTATCCGCCTCCCCCTCTCTCCCTATTTATTTCAGAACCCTCTTCCCCTCCCCCATTTCTGATGAAGGGTCTAGGCCCGAAACGTCAAGTTTTCCTGCTCCTATGATGCTGCTTGACCTGCTGTGTTCATCCAGCCCCATGCTTGTTATCTCGGATTCTCCAGCATCTGCAGTACCTTTTATCTCCTTAACAATGAGTGTACTTGTTTAAGCCACAACTATTGTTTCCCTCTTTCATACTTCTCACTGCAGACTCCTTTTATCTTCCAATGATGCCTTATTTTTGCAAGGTCTTCTCTAAAGCTGACTTCCTTAATTTGCTCATTTTAATTCTTCACTACTGTTTTCCTCTGCTATTTTTGCCCATTTCCCCTGATCCATGTCATAACTTAATTTACATCATGACTCGATTTTTCAATTTAGTCATTTAGTGAGTACCTGCTAGAATAACAGTTGAATGGAAATCTAAGTATAAGGATTCAGAGCTATGAATTTAACAAATCCACACTTACAGCCTTGTTTTAAAAGCTTCAGTTGTTGGTTCGGCAGCATGATGGACAGCTAACAAAATATCGACTCCGTTATCTCTGTATTCTTGATTTGTTAAAGGGAACCGTGCATGAATGATTAGCTGCTACTCATCATGAGAAGGCTTAGACTACCATTTGGTCTCAACATTCAACAAAAATTTGTACTTCTTTCAAGATGACATTTTATAGGATGCCTATATTTGGGCGTATATCCAATTAGTCACATTTTTAAGTTACCGGGCAGCACGATGGCTCAGTGGTTAGCACTGCTGCCTCACAGTGCCAGGGACCTGGGTTCAATTCCTCCCTTGGGCAACTCTCTGTGTGGAGTTTGCACATGTCTGCGTGGGCTTCCTCCCATGGTCCAAAGGTGTGCAGGCTAGGTGGATTGGCCATGCTAAATTGCCCATAGTGTTCAGGGATGTGTAGATTAGTTCGGTTATAGGGGGGTGGGTCTGGATGGAATGCTCTGCGGGTTGGTGTGGACTTGTTGGGCTGAAGGGCCTGTATTCTATAATCTAAATCATTCCACTTGAATGTCAGTCAATTGATGGGGTGCAGATTCATGTTTTGTATTTAGTTTGAGGTAACTTGCATTTTAAAAATGCAGTAATTCTTTTCACAATACTTGGTTTTTAAAACAGTCCACTTCCCATTTCAGTCCACAATCAAAAATCTAACTAATGCCGACTGACATTGGCATTGCCATTAATGAATCCCCAACTGTCAACACGCTGGGACTCGCTATTAACCAGAAGTTAAACTGGACCATCTATATAAATACTGTGGCTACAAGAGCAAGTCAGAGGCTATAAATTCTGTAAGTAACTGATTTTCTGACTACTCAAGAACCTGTCCAACATCTACAAGTCACAAGTCAGGAATGTGATGGAATATTTTTCACGCACCTGAATGAGTTTACAACTTCAACAACACTAAGGAAACTGGATATTATCTAGGACAAAGCTGCCTGCTCAATTGGTACTCCAACCACCACCAACAACGCACAAACCCCATCACCATTGACAGTAGCTTGCATCAATTACAAGAGACATTGCAACTACTTGTCAAAGTACCTTTTCGACAGCATCTTCCAAATCCATGACTTCTATGAGTTATGATGTGGAGGTGTCGGAGTTGGACTTGGGTGGACAAGGTCAGAAATCACATGAAACCAGATTACAGTCCAACAGATTTATTTGAAAACACAAGCTTTTGGAGCCTCACTCCTGAAAACATCTGAAGAAGGAGTGAGGCTACGGAAGCTTGTGTTTTCAAATAAACCTGTTGGACTATCATCTGGTGTCATGTGATTTCTGACTCTATCAATTAGAAGGACAAGGGCAGCAAATTCTTGGGAACACTATCAGTTGCAAGTTCCTCTCCAAGTCACACACCTTCCTGCTTCACTGTTGCCGAGTTAGAATCCTTAACTCCCTTCCTGCTAAAAGCATTGTGGGTGACCCCATACCCCAAGCTCCTGTGGTTCAGGTGCTTGTCCAGCACACTTGGGGATGAACAATTAAATGCTGGCCAACCCAGTGTTACCTAACACTGTGAACAAATTTTAAATCTAGGCATATTGTGGATTGCAATTGGGACCTAGGATTTTGTTGATTTGTTTTCCTGTTCTTTTCCCTTCCCCAAACTCTGGCCAGTGTCTGGGACCTCTAACTCAAATAGACATATAAGAGCTTAATATTTAAGCTGTTCAAATGGCTATAATCATCCTGCAGATTGCCAATGAACAGGAAAGTTGAATATCAAAGTGGGCATGATTTAATTCCAGGAATTGGAGGTAATAAGGGTCAGGTTCAAAAAAATGATATTTGTGAGCTTTCAGTAGCACGTTCATTAAAGAAACAAGATCGTAACTGTGGTATGCCTTAAAGTCTGTACATAGAAGCCATCCAATATAAATTCTAAAATTGTCCATGCTTTGCGTTTGCTTATTTTTCCCCAGGTTTGCAGGCATCCAACAGTAGAATATCTGTCTATTGTGTACTTAATTTTCTTTGGATATATTTGACTTGTTTTCCTGCATTCAACTTTAAAGTGATTGAAACTTTGGATTCCTGTTAATGCTTACTACCTGACCTGAGCTGCTTTGTATAAACCATCACACCATATGACACTGGTGTAACAGAATCTACATGTAGGCCTACGGTTATGTATTGTTTGTTTAAATTTACAACAGGTATTACTTGCACCAGAGCCACTAAAACAAAGTTTGACCTTGAATTTTGCATCTGGACTTGATTTTTATCTGTGTTTATTTTCTTTTCTTCAATGATTATACAATCAAAATATACCTTCTGAGAATGTGTTCAAAGTGTTCACTGGGATAGATTATGTAGCTGAGGAGGTATAAATGGTTAAGTCCGATTTATACGCTAATGAGACAATGCATTACTTCGGTCATGTAAAATGTCACATGAATTTGTACTTTTGAAGCCTCCTGGCAAGATGATGGCAAAATAACATGTTTCTTAAAGTGCTTTTCCCCCCTTACTTCAGCAGGTTCTGTGAAGCAGCACCAGATAAGAATATTATAATGGGGACTGGCATTTCAGATAGGAAATTTGGGAGTCTGGTTTCCCCATATGCTACAAAGTTTTGGCTCTGTTAAGCTCCCTGTGTATGGAAGACAGCCCAATGGATCGATGTGAAACACTTTCTCTGGAGCAGACCAGGAATAGGGATGTCACATTTGAATCTCTGGTGTGTTTGGATCACAGCCCTGTCTGAGGGTCCAATCACTGATTCTGGCTGAGTAGGAAGTTTAGTATAGAGGTTTGTGACCTGGTGCTAGGGACTCGGGGGGAACCACTGGTTCCTCTTGGTAAAGGTGCTTTTCCTTTTCTTCCCTGAAGCTGTACTCTTCAGCTGTTTGGTTTCTCATGGGCCAGAAGCTGTCATGAAACCAAGCCAGCCTCCACTACATCTTCAAATCTGTTATAAACTAGAGGCTTCCAGCCTTATTCAATTACTTAAAATGTTGATCCACCACCTGTGAACAGGTTATCTGCACTTGTCCCACTTCCATAAAACTCGGTCAGTATATGACTTTGGTAAGCCAGCTCCAATCATAGAATTCCTGAATTAATTCCTCCGCTTATCTTTGCAACCCATCCCACATGTAGGCCATGTTAAAATTCACCCTGTGTGTCTTTATTCCTCTTAACCTCAGACACTAATAATTCATCTAGTTGAGTCCTTTCTCTGTTGCACCACAGCATTAAATTTTGTTTAGAAGATCAAGGGACGAGGAATTAGAGTATGTAATTTTAAGTGAAAACAGTAATTTACTCATGCACTTACTACTTCAATTGCTATGCTTATTTAATGCTGAATAACAAAAGCATGTTAGCTCCAACCCAGAACCAAGTGTAGGGAGAAAATCGGAATCAATTTATATGTCTCTCTTGCTTAGCTCCTGGCGTTTTATTTATAAAACCACTTCGGAGGAGATAAGGAATAGGTTTTACTAGTTTTAAGATGACACTTTGTGTATTGTGCGGTGAGCAGGCCGGGTGACTTTTTTTACACCAGACAATTACTGATGGGAATAACATAGTCATTCAGTCTAACTTTTTTTCTTCCAAGGGAACTTACAGAATTTCTTTTTCATTGCTCATTTAAGTGAACATTTTGTTAACGAATTCACCTTGTCTATTAGAATAGGGAGTCAGTTAGCTGGACAGATGGTTTGCAGCACAGAGTTACGCCAACAGCGTGGTTTCAATTCTGGCACCAGCTGAGATCACGAAGAAGGCTCTCTCTTGTGCGCTCTCTCAGTCAGATGCAAGATTGCGGCAGAATAGGGCTCCTCAGTCAGAGCTTGTCCAGTCTGTCTGTTTCTTTTCTTTCCCATTTTTTCTCTTGTTTCATGTTTTAATTTTCCTTCTTTCTTGGCAATGTCCTGGACTCCTTGCATCAGTAAGGACCCAGCATGGCAGTCTCTCAGTGGCCCACATAGTGTAGTGATGGTAACAAGGTCAGCGAGGTGGACCTCATAGAATGATTTCCCTGATTGGGGCTGTCCAATCAGGGAGCCCTGGTTGACAGATGTAAAACAGGAGTGTCAGGGGTTCTGTTCACCTTGAGAGCAGGCTCTGAAGGAGCTGGATCAGTGTAAAGGACTCTCCACATGTGAACAAAGGGTGTCTTCGTGACAGGATACTGGCCTCTGTGGAGTTATTTCAGTCATGTTCAGAGCATGATCACTCAAGGGAATGTAGAATTTCTGCATTTGAAAAGTCTATACTGTGCACAACTACACTGAAGCTGGGGCAGAGTTAAATATGTGTAGGTGCCAGCTCACCAGTGTTCAAAGGAGCTTTGAGTGTCACAACAGTCCTACAGATTATTAGGATCATTAAGACATATCCCTGGTAAAGTAGCAGTAGTTCATGGAAAATTACCCTGCTGTTCTATGACCTTCATGACTTCATCTCTGCGTTTTACACCAGTGCCCTTACTATTGCCTGTTAGCCAGTCATTCAAGACTGTTTTACCCTATGGAGTGATGATGCAGTCTGAAGCCAAGACCAGCGTTGCATGAGATTATCCTCTAAGGCCATCTGTGATCTCCTCTACTGAAATTCAACAACCTTCCCATCAGCCATGCAACAGCTATTTGGGGCAGGGAAAGGCACACAGAAAACAGAGCAAGGGAGTAGATCAAGATTATTTTATTTGTATGGCATGATTTTAGATGTAACTTTGTTTTGAAATGTGTATTTTATTTCCACTGGGTAAGAGAATGATGTGATGGTCACCGACTGAGAGCAAAAGTGCCTTCTTGTGAATGAAGAGTTATGATTAAGATTACTAGTGACACACTTGAATTTGTTTCTCACATAAAACCCTGCTTCTTTATGGTTTCTGCTCTTCTTTGCCAGATGGGTTGTGGCAAAGTCTGCACCATCGTAATGACCAGATTGTACAGTGTACCACCATAAATATTGAATTCATTTAGCTGAATGCTGCAAGATTCCTTCAGTGATCTGGGCAGCAAGAATCATTACTTCAGCATGTGAACCATCTGTTGTATTAGATATATTTTGTGGCAGAAAAACTGAGCATCATACATGTGAGTATGGGTTAAGAACCAAACTCTAGAGCCAAATCATCAGGGTATGGGCCCTTTTCCCTGGTAGCCAGCAGAGTGGGTGAAATACAGCTCCCACAGAATTAACATATCACAACTGCTGGATATTGATCTGTCCAACAATGTCCAGCTTGCAGTCTCATCGCCAGTTCGGATGTGGAATCCCTTTGGTTTGTCTATGTGGCAAAGATGACATAAGGCGAACAAAGCAGTGTACGTACAGTAATGTAATATTCTGCTCTAAGGAAGACTGCTCTCTCTGAAAACACTCATGCTTTCTCACGAGCCTCAGCAACCTCCATTTATGCAACAGTACATGGCAAACTGTACCAGATATTGCTAATATGTCCACCACCAGCCTGCAAGGAGCCATCCCGATAAAAGTTCATAGACAGGGTCATGGGTATTGGTGATATCCTCTTTTCTAAGGTTGGAGTTACCGTTGCATCAGTAATTGAATTCTGTGGTGAGCTTCTTACTAAACTGCAGACTGATCCATTTTTGGCTATCACCTGAGGGTTAAACTTCCTGAGCATATTGGATGGAAGTGACATCCTACTGGGACCCTTTCTGCTCCATTCCTCCTCCCCTTATGATAGTTTGTCCTGCCCTGGATGACCTTTGTGTATTATCCAGCCATGCTCCGTTCCAAGAGAAAGCTTTACTAGTGTACGCAAATCTGGGACAAATGGTTTGTTTGGAAGCTTTGTCGTTAATGTACTTCAGTAGCTATGGCTATACTCCTTGTAGATTTTTGAAATTTTCAACAGTTGTGCAAAATACCAGTATATATAAAATTGTAGCAGCAGTTGGGAGTAATCAACTTGCAACTAATCTGTAGTCAATTAAGGGGTTCTTGTGGTGCTACCACAGAGCCAGGAGGCCTTTGTTCAAGTCCCATCTGCTCCAGATGTGTATCATAATAATTCTGAACATGTTGATGAATAATATCCTCTGCAGTCAATTCATTATCCCTTGATGTAGCACCAATGTATGCTCCTTTAGCTGCTTAATACATATTCACCTCTGAAGTTAAACCTGACATTAGCTGGGGCATGAGGCTCCATAATAGTTTCACTAGCCAAATATGCTGTTATGATCTATCACTTTTTATATACTTCCATGGATGTTGACTGTGGACCTCATTTCAGAATTCTAACCAGACTAGTTATAAGGCCATGAGTTGGGCACAGCCAAGATCCACTTTCACCTTATTTACTACTTAATTGACCTGTTTTCCTAATCTATTATTTTGACATTGGAATTTTTGAAGGACCACTACATCCCAGATTCAATGAGGTCACCTCAATGGTCAAGCAGTTAATCTCCCATCCCAAATTTCCCACTTCATTGTCACACTCAACTTTGAAAACCCTTCAATTTTGTCCCTTCTTAAACTCCTCCTATTTTTCTTCCTTCACACTTACACCAAATCAAATGGGTCACATATTGGTTATTTTCATATCCTTTAGTGTATCTCCCAGCTCCTACTGGCACCGCTTTAGATGACTGTAGTTTATGTTCAGTGTGCAGGCCGGAAGGGGCGAAGTCTGTAAATAATGTAATGTTAGATGTATAGAAAAGACAGTAACTTTGCAAGCTCATTGTATCCATGTGGATCTGTCAATTCTGTTTGTAAAAATGGTAACACTGCATTTGCAAGCAGTTGTTCCAAGCTATTTAATTTAAAAGCACATAGCATTAGAGACAGAGTATATCTGGCACATGCAATTTGACAAAAGTATTGAAATATCTCAAACATTAGTCATTTATTGAGAATTCAGTTATTCTTTTTAATTCTTCTGTTCCCCACTTTGTATTGTAGAGGTAATGGAAGTGTGGTGTAGATGTTGGCTGGAAATGATCCTCTTGAGAATGTTAGCAGTATTGAGAGAAATAACAGCATTTGGAAATGTAATGTTTGTGCCCTTTGGGAAGCAGGTGACAAGGAGCAGTGCGCAAATGTTGACAGTGCTGCAGTGTATTTTTTTTCTTAATCAGTCTTAGAAGATGTACTGATTATAGAGCAGTGTATTGGTGCAGTACAGTCTCTGGGTCTCAACTCAATCTGAGTGATGGGATCAGAAATGTTTTTTCTGAACGGATAGGAAGATTCCTGCGCGGGCTTTGGCAGTTTCTGCCCACACATAATGGGATAGAATTTAAAATAATGGTCCTTTAATAAGAGTTCTGATTTCATCAACATAAATCAGGAAGGATTATAGGTGTGGGGAAAATGTTACCTTTGATAGAGTTGGAAATCTATATTTGAAGCAGCAGTGAGTTGAAATATTGTAAAGGAATTTGTTAACTGGACAACAACATTGCTGCCACCCTGGTGATTGTGCTGCTAATTTCAATAAAGAGTATTGTATGGAATGGCTAGTTATTTTGTTTTGAAAAGCAGCCACGAATAGGGTGCTCAAACAGGCTAACAAGCAGATGCTCTAATTTCGTGCCATTTTAAATGAAATGCCAGCAGGAATAATATTCAAGTGTGGAAAGGTGAATTTACTGGTCATACTACATGCAGAAGGTGTAGAAATGACTTCAGGAAGAATTATGGCTTGCACGGGCAAAATAGTTATTTTTTGTTTTAACCTAAGTGAGAGCTGGTCACAGATCAGTAATGGTCTCTTTTGTATGGTGGAACAAGCCTGGACCAGATGGGGAACACCTGTTCCTAAGACAGGGTCATGTCTTGATTTTATTGAATTTCTGTTACTACTTTTATTCTTGACTCCATATTCTCATTTTAATTCTTTTTCTTCTAGTGGCAATCAGGACGACCCCACTAACTAACTTGCTCTTTGGGCTTGAACCACAACACATCTTAGCCTCATGTGTGAAAGCTGCGAGTTAGTGTGGTAATAATCAATACATACCAAAATATCTGCTCAATTAACCAGTTTTTAAAAAATATATTGGTATTGCTGACCAGCAAATTTGATCACTAATTTTCATTATTTATCTCCAGTTCTAGATAGCCTCTGGATGTCTAAGAGCCTTGAATCTATTTTAGCTTGGCCAGTGGGACTAAACAAAGCTGACCCTCCTGGGACTCATCCAGCATTTCCTACACCCCTCATCTCATGACTGCAAGAGATGGCTAAATGCTCTATTACACCCAAAATTGTATTTGAGCCAAAGAATGTAAAATTGTATCAGAAAAATACGAAACAATGTTTCATATAACGTAGTGTCCATTAGTCATTTAAAAGACGATTTCAATAGACCCTATTCTTTCTTGAGTGTCACCTGCGTGGGAAATAGAACTCAAAAAGCGTGAAAGCAGCCTGTGAAATCTAGTCTAGTAGTGTTTCACACCTTGAATCAGGCCTTGGTTTTAAGTCAGGATTACTGGTATGTAAAAGATGTTCCTGCTGATACTTTGTATGATCCTGTGGTTATTACTGGATTAGAACATTATTGTCTCTGCTGTGAGGAATGTTTGGTTAATTCCTTCAGTTGATTCACTGAACTGCCCGGGGAGTATACCATGCTAAAGCTTCATGTAAGGCAAAGCACAAGTTCTTGTTAAAGTAGTGAATACTTTGTGGTCATTAAAAGCTATGTAAGTAATATTATTCTGTCAGTTTTCTATTTTAGCATTCATGAATAGTGTGACAATAATACTTGCCCAATTATTAGGCTTTCTTGAAAGCCTACTGAACTAATTTAGTACGTCGTTAAGCTACGGGTGACAAAAAGCATTCAGTTTCATCCCCAGGTCAATGTCAAGTTAGCTGATCTTACTGAGCAGTACTAAAGGTGCCCTTTGTAGTTCTTCTTGCATTGCATTACGAAACAAGACACTCTTTTTCTGCTTTTGATTGCTATTTAGTGATCCCTATACTAATAATGTATGTTGCAGATTTTTGCTAAGGGTGGATTTGGTTTCAACAAGCCAATGAAATATTTTTGAATGTCACGTAACGTGTGTTACAGAAGAATTAAAAAAAAAAGTGATCATTGGATTATGTATTGAACAGTAGATGTTTTCAGTGGAATCACGTTGAAGCACTTAAGTATCAACACCTTCAATTACAAGAGTAAAGCAATGTGTTGAGTGGATGAAGTAAATAAGACTTTTTGAAGTCCTTTCTGTTGAAGGTTTGAGCCACTGCACAGAAGCTAAGGCTTTTTGCTTGTTGGGTAGGATCCAGTTGGAGACCACAGGGTTTATTCAGCATAAAGTGGAAGGATGTGCCCACTTGCGGGGGAGCCCAAAACTAGGGTCAATAAATCCAATAGGGAATTTAGGAAAAAAATCTTTGCTATGTGCGATCAGCATATGGAACTTGCTGCCATGAAGAGTATTTTAGGTGTATTTAAGGGGAAGCTATATAAACACAGAGGGGAAATGAATAAAAGTTTATTGCAGAAAAATGATAAAATTGACTTGTCAACAAATCAGCACTCTTCTCATGCAATACAAATTGTTGTTCCCTTTGAAATTTGGTAGTTGCAATCCCAATTTTTCCAGGCTGTGCTGTGTGAAAGAAAGGAAGTAATTTTTTATGTGAGAGCTTGGTAGCTATCATGGAGGAGTGCTTTATGTCAAATAATAAAGTTGAATCCACTGGCTGGAAATTTGAATTGAAATTTTACAAGATTTTTAAAAACACACAGAGCAAAGTGAAACAATAACAGAAAATGCTGTTGAAACTTCGGATCTGGTAGCATCTTTGGGGAGAAAGAGTGTTCCAAGTTGAGGACAACTGCTCTTCAGCATTGAAATGGTGTTTTCCTTTATACATTTTGATGGAGGCAGAGGAGGAGAGAGAGAGAGAGAGAAAAACAGATCATGTGGAGGTCCACTCCAAAAGACATATGGGTTGCTAATTGTGGTGAAAGAGAAAGGGGGATGTAAAATATTTGAAAAGGATAAAATGGGTCCTCTTTGTTGAGGGCAAAGAAAACAAAACTCAACCTCTCCACCTATCTTCTCCTCTATCCATCTTCTATCCACCTCCCCCTCTTTCCCTATTTATTTCAGAACCCCCTTCCCCTCCCCCATTTCTGAAGAAGGGTCTAGGCCCGAAACATCAGCCTTCCTGCTCCTCTGATGCTGCTTGGCCTGCTGTGTTCATCCAGCTCTACACCTTGTTATCTCTAAAACTCAACCAAAGCTGTGGGGTAATGGAGACAGAGAACAAGAAAAATAGAGGAAAGAAGTCATGAGGTGCGGCTCTGAAGTTATGGAATTTAACACTGAGTCCTCTTAAAGTGGGAAATTGAGGTGTTGTTCCTTGAGCTTCCATTGTGCTTTGTTGCAACATTGCAGCAGGCCCAGGACAGAAATATTAGCCTGAGAGGAAGGTGAATTATTGAAATAGCAAGCAACTGGAAAGGCGATGTCATTCCTCAATCCATCATAGAGAGTTCTGGGTGGGGACCCTGAGTAGAACTGGAATAAGGAATGCTCCACATTCTCCAAGAGAGGGAGGCACATAGCTGAGACCCATGTGGGTACCGATAGTTGCACCTTTTTGACTTGGAGAAAATGAGATTAGTTGAGGAGAATTTGTTCAAAGTGAGAATGAGGTCAACCAGGTGAAGGGTGGTGTATGGGGACTGTGTAAGCCTGTTCTTTTATTTCAAAGAATAAACAGAGAGTCTCTACAGACCATTCTGTTGCAGGAAGGACATAGAGGGACTGCACAGTTTCTAGCCCCAGCCCACCATCTCTCCATCAATCCCTCTAGACAGCTCAGCAGAGTCGCATCTTAATTTTCACCCATTTTGCATCTCCATTTCTTTCCCCACGATAGCAACCTCTTTGAATTTGGTAACTCCAAGTGTAGATAATGAAGGATTTACTGTGGATATGCTATCAAAATCTTACCCAGCTATCTCAGTCAGTAAAGACATTTTTGAAATTGCAGGAATTGAGATTTGCCTGAATTCAGTTGTCTAAAATGTTCCAGTTGAAATATCTGAAAATACTTATGGGTACCAATTGACAAATTTTAACCTCATGTAAAGCCAGGCAATTGAAAACACTTTATATACATACTTTCCCTAAAGCCCAAGGAATTGCCTGCAGCCTCAATGATACTGATCCTAAGTTAATCTATTTAATCTACATGCTGGGTTCCTATAATAATTTGAGAATCCATTGCAATTTTAACTAGGTGGTGAGCTTCTACTAGGTCCAAGTGCTAAAAGGGGATCATGGTCAGAAAGGCCTCAAAAGGTAGAGTTTATTTTCTTTGAGGCCAGGAGACTGGAACCTGCACCCAACCACCACCTAGCACCACCCTGCCCGCCAAAAAATTCAAAATCCTGAATGGTCTTAACAAGCTATTGTGGAAAGAGTGTTTACTTATGTTAGTCAGTCCAGAACTAGGGAGCATTATTTTAAAATGAAGGGTTACCCTTTTGGACTGAGATAAGAGGTTTTTGGCCAGGGGTTGTGCAACTTTGGAGTTCTCTGCCTCAGAAAGCATTGGAGGTGGGATCATTGGATGTGGATAGATTCGAATGTCGTTTCAAATTCCAGTCAGCCACAATCATCTTTAATAGCGGTGTAGGATTGCAGGGCTGAATTGTCTGCTTCTCATAGTTCATCTATTTGTGCAAGTTTCAATCTAATTAAATAGCAGAAGGGGCTGAATCGCTTTCTCCTGTTCCTAAACAGAAGCTTTCCACATCATCTGCAAAATGTAGTTATTATTCCTGCGACTTTTAGCTAAAGATTGTGTTCTGTAAGATATTTTAATATCTCTTGAAACAGACTCTACAGGATATGATTGGTTGATTATGATTCCATTATAAATACTCAACTAAATTTGGCTTTATTTTCAGAATCAGCTTTTCCATTATTTTTTTTTCAGTATCGGTTGCTATTCCAGCCATAATATTGCTTTTTGTTTAGAGAGGGGAGGGTTTTCATTTTGAAGCGATTTTTTTTTGATGTGTGCGCGTGTGTGTGTGTGTGAGAGAGAGATCCATCAATCATCTGCTAATATCATACCTCTGACATTGTCCCAGGCTTAAAAGAAATATAGCTACCATTAAAGAGCTTCTCACTGAGCTCTAAGAAAAGACTTAAGAATGAATTATCAGTGGACTTCTCAGCATCACTAACAGGTCTCCGCCTGTAATTAACACTCTGGGCTTCACTGATCAGAGAAAATGGGAATTATGTTGAAACACCCACTTGTTTTGTATGATGTAATTTTAAAACTGAAGATTGTGGCTCTATGTTATCTAGATAGATTTTCTGCATCTTGAAGAGTGAATGTTACATTTTTTAATTGTGTAGTGTGCTGTGCAGCATTTTCTGAATGAAATGAAATAGTTCATTTTCATAATATAACACGAGACTTCTTCTGCGTACCTCAACGGATTGATGCAGCTGCAATATTTGTGAACCCATTCTGATTTGAGGAATTGTGGGAGTTGAAGGCAATTTGACTTAAGTTGCTAGCTTGAGTATTTCAGTCAACAGATTAAGTTTATTAAACAAGTTGTAAAGAATTTCCTTCATATGCTGACATTCCTCTGCACAAGGCTTCAGAGCTTCTGTGATGTGATCTGTGCTGTTTGTAACCATGGAGACAATGATTTAGAGTTATGGGATGAGAGGAAGGAGATTTTGCTGCTGCCCTGTGGATTCACAGTCGCATTGTAAAGTGTACTGACTTCATCACTAAATTCAAGTCAAGCACTGACTGTGTCAGTTGCCCGGCTTTATTCACTGTTCCACTTCCCTTTAAAGCAAAAGCACGGTATGAAGGAATCCATTTAAAAGAACTCAGGCAAATCCATTTACTGGTAAGATTTAATTTTTCTAATGAATTAATCCTCTTGTAGTAATTCAATTATCTACTTGGAACCGTTTTTCTTGAGGACACATTCATTCTCACATTTTCAGAACCTATTGAAGTGAAGTGGTTTTGCAATATTTGCAAGTGTCAGTCAAATTGGATTAATGAGCTATCAAATCGAACAAGGCAGATGACAACATTTGTGCTCTGATCTGGATGAGGGTTAGAGAGACTGGGAATGACTTTTAAATAGCTTGCAGTTCTGATATTGTTTGTGTAAAAAATTGGCTATATACTCACTGGAATCACTGGATAGTAATATCTATTTTGTAGAGTTTCATCTTGGATTGTTTGAAGCTGAAGCCTTATACAGATTTCACCTCAGTTGGATCTTTCCTTTTTTAGCCATTGCAGGTTTGCATTTGTTTGTGAACCTCATTAGGATATAGGGGTGCATTTATAAATGAAAATATCACTTAGGGTTTTTTTAAAAACAGCCCAGGTGCTCTTCCATGTCATGGCTTTTGCTTCCCTTCTCTCCTTGTCTCATTGTAGATTTTTTCAGTGTATCAAGAAACAGCTGTAGCTAAACATCACTTTCCATAATTTAAAAGGCTTAACAGCAATCGTGCCTCATGAAGTACAATTGATGTCTTTCATTTCAGAGACTGTGGTCTTTGTGAATGTTGAATATCTAAGGTCGCACATTTTTGTAAAGCTGGCTTGGTCTCAATTTTTTTGATTTTGCTTCTTCCAATTTTCATTCCTCCTCTTTTCTGAAGGTAGTGATCATTAGATTATGGTTTTACATTGGGATCACCACGTAGTTTGGAGGCATTCATAAAGGATTGACTCCATGATGCCTGTCATGACTTCTACAAATGTTATTGTTTTAGCTTCATAAAAGATGGGTCCTCTGGCGTTTGATCCACTGATATCCACTGATATGAACTAGGCAATACAAGTATCTCTGATTTACAAGGGTTTTATCGTAGATCTATAGCTCAGTGTATACATCAGTTTCCACCATTGCCTTCTGGACCCTTTCCCGATACAGAAGCCAATACCCCAATAGCCCAATCAATAGCCAAGCTTGGCTTTATTTTTAATCAAGCTGTTCAAACAATTTATAACACACCTTTGGGGCAGGTAGGATTTGAAACTGGGCTTTCTGGCCCAGAGGTAGGGATAATACAAATGTGTCCCCAGAGTAAATAAGACTAACTAAGAACTCTGCTTTATAATCAAACAGCAACAACTTGTATTTTTACCTGAAATAAACTTGTTCAGGCATGTTATGGTACCTCTGGAGCAGGTGGGACATGAAGCCAGATCTCTTATCCCAGAGGTGGGGACGCTACCACTGCACCATAAGAACCCCTTAAAAACAGCACCAAGTGACACTGATCCTGAACCTAAAACTTTGAGCTTGAGTCTCCTGCTGTACTGAGTGAGTTGGGCACTACGGAAGAACTTGGCGCTTCGCCCAATTGACTAATTTAAACAAATAACAGATTACAAGTACTGGCAAAAGACAGACACAAGTGGTACAGTAACTGATGTAATAGCAGACAGGCTACAAAATCACTTTGCTGGTCTTTGACTGTATGTGGGTGCCTAAAATGTAACTGTTGATGTGGAATGTGGAGAGTGGATCCTGTGTGCCATATTTCCTATACCTTACACAATCTATTCTCAGTGAGCAACAGGAGGGAGTGTTTAAATGTAGGGATGATCTATTCCCTGCATCAATCTACTCCTATTCCTGGATATGCACTTGTGCATAGTCAAAGTTAGATTGCAACATAATTAAGCATTAATGCATGATTATGGACCACAGGACTAGAAATCACAAGTAATTAAATGATGCAGTATCAAAATAAAGGACCAAGTTAGGTACACAGATGGCATACTGAGCGAAAATTGCATTGATAACATTTATAGTCAGTAAGATTAAATATTGGTAGTAAATTGACTCTTAACCAGTAAGAAGCTAAATTGTCAAAAGCATAGCAAGCTTACATTTTTAAAATTCATTGACTGGAGCTGGGAATCACTGATGAGGTCTCTTCCCCTATTTGCCTTATGAATAGGTGATCGTAAGCTACCCTCATGAATACAACTGAGGGACATTATAGGTGATTTCAGAATAATTAAAATTGCTGTGGGTCTAGAACCACATAAAGATCTGACTTGGTAAAAGCAACAGATTATCTTCCCCAAAGAACATCAGTGGCTTTGGGTTAATAACAACAATGCAATCATTTCACGTCCAGCGCTGCTGATACTAACGTTTTAATTATTTATTCAAGTGAATTTAAACTCCCCAGCTAATGAGGGGATTTGAAATATTTACTCTGAATGAGTAGTGCAGGATTGCTAGTCTGGTGATATAACCACCATGCTACTACACCCCTCCACAGCAACAGCATTAGGTGAAATTTTTTTCCAACAAGAACTTGTAGAGTGCCTTCAGCCTTTGTATGATGTTCCAAGGCTCCAATTTATCAAACAAAGTTTGCTGCTGATCCACAGAAATACATGTGAAGGGAGTCAAACAAAGAGGTAATTTTGTTTGAAGGCAAACTTTCAAGTAGGGAAGAGAGGCTTTCAGGATGCACCCCAGAATTTATGGCCTTGGCGAATGAAGGCCTAAGATGATGGTTGAATAAAACTTTGCGTGATCTAGGGTATGACAGCAGGTCTTTAGATAACAACATTTGTGGAAGATTGAATGCTTAAGGCTTGTCAGGAATGTATTGGAATTGTCCAGTCAGAGGTTAACAAAAGCATAGGATTTCAACAGCAAAGGAGCTGATGTGGAGGCAGAGTCAGGCAAAGGTGGAAACTGGCAGTCTTCTTGATGATTATAGATGTATGGTTGAAAGCTCAAACATTAGTCCGACATCAAGTTTGCAAATCAGTCTAATCTAGCCTCAGTTGGTGGACAACTATTTAAACAGTTTAGGACACTAGAGTAAGCAAAAGATCATAGTTTTATAGAATTCAAATTTCACAATCTGCCGTATGAAGGATTCAAACCCAGGTTTCCCTTGAGTCTTTAGATTGGTAGTCCAGTGATAATACTACTAGGCCATTACTTCCCACAAGAGATCATGAGGAGGAGCGGGACTAGGCCGTTCAGCCCATTGAGTATGTTCTGCCATTCCATGAGATCATGGCTGATCTGATAATCCTTAAGATCACTTGCTCATTCTTTTCCCCATTGTAGTGATTGTAACGAGGTCAGCCAGCTGGACATTGTAGAATGAGTTCCCTGATTGGGACTGTTAATCTGGTCCAATCAATCAATCAGAGAGCCCTGGCTGACACTAAGGGCAAGTGTCAGAGATACTGACATTCTGGTACCTGACTCTGAATGAGGCAGTACTAAAGTCAAGGACTGCTCATGTGTAAATAAAGGGTGACCTGGTGACGGATACCAGCCTCTGGACTTATTTCACTGGGGACGGGAGTAGAGCACGATCCTGAAGAATCTCGGTCACGACAGTTGTCTTCGAGTTTGGGTAAATATTTCTTACATCATGCCTTTGTTTAGAAAGCTTGACTAATTTGACCCTGCTATTGGACTGGGCCCCCATGTGGAAAGAATGTGTTACTTTTCAGGACGAATGAGAAATAATGAGTAATTCTCCTGATAGCCTGTGGAGATGCAGGTTTTTTTTCTGTTACTAGGAGCCTAACTTTCCCTGAGACACCAGATACTAAGATATTTCAAGAATTGACAGACATGGTTAAGGAATATTATGACCCTGTGCCTCCTCTAATTCTAAGATAGAATCATTTTTATTTGGCAACTTGAGAACCAGGGAATCCATATTGGGATGTCTAATTGGGTTAAGGTAACTGGCAGAAGTTACAACTTTAGTTTAACCCTTAATGAGATGCTGAGAGACTGTCTATCTGGTATGTGGGATTAATGATCAAGCCCAATTGGGCTTCAAACAGGTACTACAACTGGCTTTATCATTGGAAAATGCAGCAAGTGGAGCATATGAGTTAGTGGGGTATGCTGCTGGAAGTGGACACACTCACCAGGCCAGTTGAACTTGGGGAACACCATGTGTGTGCAGGTAATTGCATAGCCTCACTCAGGACATATCCTGAACAGAGGGATTCTAGGTCAGCCCACAGCAAAACCCCAAAACAAAGCCAAGCCTTGGCCAAAATGTTAAAATTTTCTTCAGGATTCTGGCCGGTAAGCCATTGTAGTTGCTGCCAGTATGTGGGCTTGAGATAGCAAAAGACTCCCACTAGACCTAAACTGAGTAAGATAACTCATACTCCAGTATCTAGGAGAGTATCCAGAAGAGTTCATACCCTGGAAAATCCACCTACATCTGGTTTGGAACAGTTAAATTGCTTACCAACATCAAAATCAGAACTAATCAGGATAAACATCTGGTTAAATGGTTATCCAATTCTAATGGAGGTTGAGATCGGAGCGGCTGTATCAGTAATCACAGAACCAGTTTTTAATAAAATTCGGTCTGGACTCCCACCCTTTAATTTGGACAAAATCTCGGCTAGGCTGACAACCTATAGGAGGGAACTTTTTACAGATTAAGAGCACATTTTTGGTTCCAGTATCTTATGAAAGGCAGCTGATTCAGTTACCAGTGGTTGTAGTAAAAAGCCAAGCTTGATGGGACAAAATTGCAACAGATTCATCTAGATTGGCTCAACATTTTTCAATGAGAAAATGACTGTCTGAGTGAAGTCCTAATTAAATACCCAGATGTTTTCCAGGAAAAACATTGAAACATAGAAGGTAGGAGCAGGAGGAGGCCATTCAGCCCTTCGACCCTGCTGCGCCATTCTTCACAATCATGGCTGATCATCCAACTCAATAGCCTAATTCTGCTTTCTCCCCATAACTATTAATCCCATTCACCCCAAGTGCTATCTTGAATACATTCATTGTTTTGGTATCAACTACTTCCTGTGGTAATGAATGCCTCAGGCTCACTACTCTTTGGGCGAAGAAATGTCTCCTCATCTCCATCCTAAATGGTCCGCCCTGAAGCCTCAGACTGTGACCCCTGGTTGTGGACATACCCACCATTGGGAACATCCTCCTGGCACCAGACCCTGTCTGGTCCTGTTAGAAATTTATAAGCCCCCTTCGTTCGTCTGAACTCCAGCGAAAACAATCCCAACTTAGTCAATGTCTCTGGTCAGTACCGCCATTCTCTGAATCAGCCTGGTAAACCTTAACTGCACTCCCTCGAGAGCAAGAGCATCCTTCCTCTGGAAAGGAGACCAAAACTGCACACAATATACCAGGTGTGGCCTCACCAAGGCCCTGTATAACTGCAAAAACAAATCCCTGCTCCTGTACACGAAACTCTCACAATGAAGGCCAACATACCATTTTTCTTCCTTACTACCTGTTGCATCTGCATGCTTACCGTCAGCGATTGGTGCACAAGGACACCCAAGTCCTATTGCACACTCCCCTCTCCCAATTTACAGCCACTCAGGTAGTAATCTGCCTTCTTGTTTTTGCTTCCTAAGTGAATAACCTCACATTTATCCAAACTATACTGCATCTGCCATTGATTTGCCCATTCACTCAACCTGTCCAGATCATGCTGAAGGATCTTTGCATCCTCATCACAGTTCACCCTCCCACCCAACTTGGCATCATCTGCAAACTTTGAGATGTTACATTTTGTTTCCTCATCCAAATCATTAATATATATTGTGAATAGCTGAGTCAGCACTGATCCCTGTGGCACCCCACTAGATACTGTCTACCAATTTGAAAAGGACCCATTAGTTTGTACTCTTTGTTCCCTCACTGCTAACCAGGTTTCTATCCATCTCAATATACTTTCCCTAATCCCATGCACTTTAATCTTGCACAATAATCTCTTATGCAGGACTTTGTCAAATGCTTTCTGAAAGTTCAAATAAACCACATCAACTGCTCCCCACCCTTGTCAACTCTACTAGTTGCATCTTCATAGAATTCCAACAGATTTGTCAAGCATGATTTCCCCTTCATTAATCCATGCTGACTCTGTCTGATCCTGCCACTGCCTTCTAAATGTTCCACTATAAAGTCCTTGATAATGGATTCGAGAAATTTCCCCACTACTGATGTTAGGCTTACTGGTCTATAATTCCTTGTTTTCTCTCTACCCCACTTTTAGCATGTTTGGAGTGACATTAACTATGCTCCGATCTGCAGGGACTGTTCCAGAGTCTATAGAATCCTGGAAGATGATTACCAATGCATTCACCAGGTCTAGGGACTATTAGAGTAATCAAGGCCACCTTGCAAGTTGACCAGGCAGCAATTTCCACAATTTTGCAAGGCCTGCCTAGTGCCATTTGCTTTACGGCCAAAGTAGAGGCAAAAATCAGAAGGTTGGAAAGCGAAAGAGTCATCAAACCAGTCCAATCTGTGGGATGGACAGAACTCGTTGTACCAAGTTTTAGGTTTTTTTTGAAGGCCAGTGGAGATTTCAAAAAAATGCTAAACTGCTTTCTGCAAATGGATACATACCTAGTCCCTTGCATAGAGGATTTTTATGCAAAGCTTGTGGGGGAGCTGACCTTTATGAGGCTGGACATGAGTAACACATACTTGCAATTGCATTTAGACCAGGGTTCCCAAAAGTATGCTCCAATTAATACCTATAAGGGCATGTACCAATATACAAGACTGCCATTTGGGGTGTCATCAGCCTATGCAACTTTTCAAACAATGGAGAACATTTGACAGGGTCTACCTCAGGAACACTTGGAGAACTTGAAAAAATGCCCTAGAACAAAATCCAAGGCAGGCCCATGCTTAAGAAGGGAAAATGTGTGTTCCAAGCCCCCCAAGGTGGCTACTTGGGCTACAGAGTTGACAAGATCAGGTTACACCCATTGGAAGATAGTGAAGGTGATCACATGTACCCCAGCTCCCATGTCTGTCCAGGAGCTTAGGTCATTTCTCGGGCTGGGAAATTATTATGGGAAGTTCATAAATAACCTGGCATCCATCCTGACACCTTTTGCATCAAGTCCTTTTAAAAAGAGGTCAGCGTTGGAAATGGTTGCATAGATAAGCACTAGCTTTCAGTGAAGTGAAGAAATAGCTATCATCCTCTTAAGGTGTTGGCATGCTATATTCCAAGAAACATCTGATATTGACATGTAGTGCCTCCCCATATTACATCAGGGTAGCATTAGCTGATAGATGACCCAATGGAAAGGAACACCCAATAGCGTATGCATCCAGGTCTTTGGCTAATGCAGAACATAAATATGCCCAGAAAAATAAAGGAAGATTGCCAATCATATTTGCAGTCCAGAAGTTCCGCCATTACCTTTTTTTAATGGTTGAAATTTCTGATAATAATTGACCACAAACCCCTGCTTGGTCTGCTTAAAGAGGGCAAGGCAGTGCCACCCATAGTTTCAGGCTGAATTCAGCAGTGGGCATTAGTACTAAGTGCTTAAAAATTACAAGTTAAAACAATAAGTAACAAATGCAGACGCATTGAGCCGCATCCCATTGGCAAACACACCACCAGTTGTACCCACAATGGAAGAGTTGTAATGATATTAAATTGCCTGGACAAAGTCCCAGTTTTAGCTGACAATGTCCGATTTTGGTGCAGAAAGATCCAGTCCTGTCAAAACTGAAACGGCTGGTAGTGACGCGCAAAACCAAATGGACATCACGAATAGAACTAAAACCGTTTTTGGACCCATAAGACCAGCTCACAGTGGAGGGTGGCATTTGTACTGGGGATCAATAGTGATTGATTGTCCCAGACAAAGGACATCACCTGAAACTGACTGAACTCCACCAGGATCACCCAGGGGTCTCCAAAATGAAGATGTTGGCAAGATGCTATGTCTGGTGGCCAAGTTACCCACCACCTGCTCCCCCACCTCTGTGGGAATGGCCAAGTAAACCCTGGACTCAATCACACTATGCGTGTTGACTATGCAGGTTCTTTCATGGGGTCAATGTTTTTCCTTATTGTGGATGTCCACTCAAAGTGGTCTGATGTGCATGGAGTCTATTTGTCAAACACCAGGATTAGGATATAAAAACTATGTGCATTTGTAATACATGGACTCCCAGAAGTGTTGGTCACAGATCACAGGCCATCATTTACTAGCAGGGAATTTGGTTATTTATTAAAGTCAAATGGGATTCGGCACAAGGACAGCTCCATAGCACCCATCGTCCAATGGCTTGGCAGAAAAAAACAGTCCAGATTTTGAAAGCTGGCTTGAAGAAACAGCCACGTGCAACTAGAGGAATAGCACCAGCAGAGTTGCTAACAGTTAGAAGACTTCATACCAGGTTAAATCTGATCCTCACAGACTTAAGGAGAGTAGGGGGGGTTGGGGGAGAAAGGTGAAATGGCATCCAGAACGCAGGACTCTCTCATGCAAGAGAAACAGTTTGATACAGGGGACAAAGTTTAGTGTCAAAATTATTGAAATGACCCCGCATGGGTAAAAGGCATGGTTGACGTGAGGTCGGGACTAGTGTCATATGAAGTTCAGGTAGGTGCAACGTTTCTGAACAAGCACATGGACCATGTAAAAGGCTGCTGCTGGAACCCATGGGTTCACCCTCTCCATCAAGCATCGTTGAGTCCCCTGAATTAGAGTTAGACATGTAGCCATCTTGATGCCTTTGCCACCAGAATAAGAAAGTGAAATTCTGTTGATGCGCTCCTGGCGCAAGAGGTGAACTGTTCATTACACACTGGTCATGTCGGAGGAACCTGCTGGTGCTTAACACATCAGGAGGCTTTCCAAGAAAAAGGAGCTGCCTATGTCCTCAGACTTGGGTAGGATATAGTGATTGTCATAAGATCAGCCAGCTGGACCTCAGAATGATTGGACCAGCCCCAATCAGGGTGCCTGGTTGACTGATAATAAGGGGAGTGTCAGAGATGCTGACATTCTGGTACCTGACTCTGAGGTAGTACTAAAGTCAAGGATTCTTTATGTGTAAATAAAGGATGACTTGATCACGGGATATTGTCCTCTGTGGAGTTGTTTTACACCTAACCCTTGATTCTCTTACTTATTTTTTTAAAATCTGTCTGTCTCAGTCTTCAGTATTCTTAACCCAGCTTCTACAGCTCTCTGCAGTAAAGAATTCCACACATTTACTGTGTTCTGAGAGAAGAAATACCACTTACCTCAGATCGCTTACTGAGATTATGCCTCCGGTCCTATACGCTCCCAAAAATGAGAAGCAGCTTTTCTGCATCTACCGTGTCAATCTCCCCGTAAGAATCTTTGTATGTTTCAATAAGGTCCCTTCTCATTCTTCTAAACACCAATGACTGCAGGCCCAATTTATTCTACCTCTCCTTCCAAGATAATCCCACCACACCCAAGTTCAACCTCCTGAGGTTTCTCTAGACTGCCTCCAATGCCAGCGTAACTTTCCTTAGATAATGTTCAAGCTGTTAACCAGTATTCTACATATGGTCTAACTAGTGCCTTGTATGGTTTTACCAAATCTTCCCTATTGTATACCCCATTCCATTTTGCCTTCTCTATTACCTACTAAATCTGTACGCTAGCTCTTTGTGATTCATGTGCGAGGGTACCCAAATCCCTCTGTGCTGCAGCGTCTGCATTTTCTCCGTTTAAATAATATTCAGCTCTTCTTCTTCCTGTTAAAATATAAAGTTTATATTTTCCTATATTATATTACACGTACCCAGTTTTTACCCACTCACTTAACCTGTCTATCTCCTGTAGACTCTGAGTCATTCTCACTGGGATAGTTCCAGATCAGTTGGCAAAACACGGTGCCAATTACCCTCTGTCTAACATTTTGGGGCAAGTAAAACAAACTGTTCAGGGCAGCTGTAGGTTGATAGTGACTGGCTGCCTGGCTCGTCTTTGACGATAACTCAGGAGATCCCAGTTGTGGCCAAAATGTCCTGTGATGAGCGGGAGAATGTGGTGAGCAGAGAACCATAGGACTGTGGTGCATGAATATTGAGGGAAGTTTGGAAATATAGTGAGCCCTTGTGATTTTTCTTGGACCGAGATCCTGCATAAGACATACCAAAATTGACAACTGGGCTGAATTTAACCAAAAAGTCAGATTTTTTTTATGTTTGTCCTCACTGTAGCAGACAGAAGTGACATATTTGTGAAAGAGTAGGGGTGATTTTAAACAATTTACTATCAGCAGGCAAAATGACTTAAAAACAGTCAGATCTAAAGGCTCAAAAGGGTCCAGAATCTGATGCCCCATATCCTTGTATCTTATAAGTGTGACCGCAGAGAGCACAGATGCATTGATTTTCGTTTTCCAAATTGGGAAAATAGCAAATGTAACTTTTCTGTTTCACTTCTTTTCTGAATACAAAGCAGGAAACTACCGGCCAACTAGCCTAACACCTGTCATTGTAACAATTCTAGAATCTACTATTAGAAGGTTAAAGCAGGAAATGTGGAAAATCTTAACGGTTTTGTGAAAGGGAAATCAAACTTGACTAATTCATTAGAAGTCTCTTGAGGAAGTAGCAATGGATAAAAGGGAATCTGTAGTTGTTATGATGTAATTGGATTTCCAGAAGGCTTTTTGATAAGATGCTACATCAAAGGTTACTATACAAAATAAAGCCTCAAGATGTAGGCTATAATGTTGACATGGATAGAGGATCACTTAGCTAACGGGAAGTGGAGAATATGGATAAATGGGTCATTTTTGGGTTGCCAATCTGTAACTAATGGAGGGGCCCACGAATTGAAGTTGGTCCATTAACTATTTGCAATATATACCAATGACTTGGAAAAGGACCTGAATGTCTTGTTGCTAAATTTACTGATGAAACAATGATAGGTAGGACAATAATTTGTCAAGAGAAAACAGTCTTCAAAGAGAAGGTTAAATAACCACGCAGAAATTTGGTACATGGAATATAATGTGGGAAAATGTGAACTCCTCACTTTGACAGGAAGAATAGAAAAGCAGCATATAATTACACAGAGATTGCAGAATCCTATGTGTCCGCTTACAGCAATCACAAACAATTAATATGCAGGTAAAATATGTCTTAGGAGAGCAAATAGATGTTTCTTGTAAGGAAAATAGAGTATGTAAGTCATGAAGGTTTGATTATGGGTTTATAGAATGTCAATGAGACCACATCTTGAGTACTGTGCACAATTTTGGTCTTTTTTATTTAAGAATGGATATAATTTCATTAGAAGCAGTGTAAAGAAAGTTCGCTCAACTTTTTTTTTCCTTTATTTGTTCACGGGATCTGGGAGTCACTGACTAGGATTTATTGTCTATCCCTAGTTGTACTTAAAGGTCTGGTGAGCTGCCACCTTGAATCATTGCAGTCCATGGTAGAGATGTGGGCAGTTACACCACAATACTGTCTTATGCAGAAAGTTACATAGAACATAGAACATTACAGCGCAGTACAGGCCTTTCGGCCCTCGATGTTGCGCCGACCTGTGAAACCAATCTGAAGCCCACCTAACCTACATTATTCCATTATCATCCATATGTTTATCCAACGACCATTTAAATGCCCTTAAAGTTGGCGAGTCTACTACTGCTGCAGGCAAGGCATTCCATGCCCTTACTACTCTCTGAGCAAAGAATCTACCTCTGACATCTGTCCTATATCTATCACCCCTAAATTTAAAGCTATGTCCCCTCGTGCTAGCTGTCACCATCCGAGGAAAAAGGCTCTCACAGTCCACCCTATCTAATCCTCTGATCATGTTGGGATGGTCTAGGCCTGTATCCATTATGTTTTAAATGAATGAGGGTTGATTTTAGTGAGACTTACAAGGTCCTGAGTGGACTAACAGGGTAAGGAATGAGAACATGTTTCTACTCAAGGGAAACACTGGCATTTGGCAATACTGCTTAAAAATAAGAGGTCTCCTACTTTAAGACTTAAGATGAGGAATTGTGGTTTTTTTTGAAGATTGTTAACTTATGAAATTCTCTTTCCCTGAGAGCATGGAGGCAAAGTTGTTGAATATTTTTTAAAGCTGAGTTCATTAGATGCTTGATTAACAAGGGAATATAGAGGTAGACAGGAGAGTAGACTTAAGGCCCCAGTCAGATCAATCAGGATCTTATCAAATGGTGGAGCAGGGTCAAAGGACTGAATGGCCTACTCCTGCTCTTCATTGTTACCTCAGTGAAAAGCAGCTTCTTTGGTGAAGCTCTGAGAAGTTCTAGTAACTTCCATACAAGCTCTCAGTTTGGATACTTCTCAAAGTAAAACCCTTCAGCCAGGGTGACTGTTCTCTTCTGAACTGAACTGGATTCTCATGCTGGGTGGAAACAGTTCTCCCTTCTGAACTGAACTCTGATTCTACGGAACTGCAGTGAAAAAGCTAAACTAATGGCCTCTGGTTGTTTTCTTCAGTTAACAACTGACCAACAGTTATTTCTTTGTGACCTATTCCTGGTGTCGCACAAAAACTTATTTTGCAGTTGTAACTGCGTCTGCTAGGGCCTATAATATGGGTACAGTATCAACTCGGCTCAATCACATTGGTTTTATTACATATTGTGCAAAGTAAAATTGGTTGATTTACAGAAGAATTACAATAAATGTAAATCTTACTCCGGAGTGGATGATATAATTTGGTGTCTTGAACATCGGCTGCGAATTCAAAGAAACAAGATTTTTAGGAAACAGTATTTTGCTTATGCAATTGAAGTTGTGAGGAAAATATATAAAGTTTTCTGAGTTGATAGTGGGAACCTAAAATGTAGTATGGTCCCTTTGAGTAAAGGTCTTCGAGTACAGTAAAATTGACCCTGAGCATTTTAGTAATTTACCCTGTTTTTTTTAAGGAAACAACTCTGGCATTGCTTTCTCTCCACAGATGCTGCCAGACCTGTGAAATCCACATTGATGCCATTGGGCTGCAGGGTTCCCAGGCTGAATATGATTTGCTGTTCCTGCAGCCTTCGGGTGGCATCACTGTGGCATTG
>JAHRHZ010000271.1:8051149-8081242 GCA_024137785.1 Ginglymostoma cirratum
GTAGCACACTGCCATTTGGAGAAGTTTTGACATATTCAAGCAAGTTATTTTTCTATGGGAGCATAAATAATGCACAATCTGAAGTTTTTGATACTGCCTTTTTCAGGATTGTCTGGTATCACTTAACTTCACACAAACAAAGTTTGCAAAATGTGTTAAATTTAGTTAATATAACATGTATTCCAAACAAATTTGCATTCGAAAATGATACTGGAATAATTCCAAGTAATTGGAACGGTTCAGCAGTAAGACTGCTTCCATATGTTTTAGCTAGTCCAAGTCGAATGACATTGCCATTGCGGCAACTCTAGTCTGTCTGCTTTAGGTGCTTAGATTCTTCAAATTAAGTTATTTGGCTCTAATCTCCTCATTTTCTCTAGTCCTACATTTTAATCTAGTGTATTGCTTTTTCTGCTTCAGATTGTGTGAAACGTTCCCTTTGGGAAGGATGAAATGGGAATAAGTTGTTATAAGGTATAACAGGAAAATGTTCATGCTTCAGCTGGCAAAATAATATGACAAACTTCAGCCTTTAATCTAGTTGATCATACTTCTGTATTAACAACAGCATAATAGCTTTGTGTGTTTGATTTCTGGAGAAGACAGTTTTATTGGAGTTTCGCTGGGGGGCTGCACTTTTGATATGTTACCTGAATGGATGCCACTGATATCTGTGAAAGAAGAGAGGCCATTAATTGTGCAACAGGGATAGACACTTGAACATGTTAAGGACAAATTAACAGTGATAATAGCAGAGCTACGCAGCACAGCCCATGGAAACTTATCAGGTTGCCTGGTCAAGTAGGTCTCTGCATCCCCACATGATTGACCTCTTGTCCTCTTTAGCCACCTTGAGGATCTTCCCATGGAGTGAGGAGCCAAATGTCAACTAGACTACCACTCATTTTAGATCTCTCAATCCAGTTCTGAGACATTTACCCATACAATGAGACAAAAGTTGGAACTGAGGTGGAAATGAATGGAAGAACTTCAGATGGTAGTATAGAAGCAAAGTGTCCTGAGTGAGTGAGCAGGAAGTGCAGAGGGTAGAAGGATGAAGCAGTCAGATCTGCTGTGTGGGAGATATTGTATGCAATGGTGAGACCATTAGTTTTGGTGATGCTACTGTGCACTCAGAGTCACAGCAAATGTAAGGAAGCAGAGAGATGGTGACAATTACCTTTGTGAGCACTGGAGAACACTAATTTCTAGTGGCACTGCAAGGCATTTCCTCTTGCACTGACCAGAATAGCTATCTGGGCCCCAAACGGCTGTGTCTGGTGGCGTGATATCCCCTTGCTAGACTACAGGATGGAGGATGGCCCTCCTCTCCACCACCCTATTCACCAGCAATTCCAGGTCCCTTTTTATTGAAGCATAATGCCATCTCCCTTTTCTGGGACATATCGTTTTGCGAAACAGTCCAGCAGCAGAGCATAAGGGCCATTTCCTGGCTTGCAGCATTTGAAGTGATGAACGTAAGTGTAGTGTCAATGTCCCAGGAGTAGGAAGCACTTCCGCCTCTATTGCAAAATAGTATGAGAAAGAAAGCAAAGAGCTATAATATGTAACCAATAAGGTTAGATTGGCAAATTGCTTGAGAAAATTTGCTGTGAGCCAAGGTTGGAAGTCTTCATGAAATTCCATAAAAATAGCACCTAGCCAAAAAAAATGGGGAAAATTTAGCCCAGATTGTTCGAGGAACCAAACAGGTTGATTTAGTGTCCATCAAGAAAGAGAACTTGCCCTTTTTTTCTTCCTTGCATTGGTGTATGTAAAATTACAATTCATAGCGCATTGAGTCTCAGTTTACCAAATGTCTTCCAATGAACTAGGGATTATCAATAAACATCATTACAGGAAATAAAATTTACCTTAGTGCTTTAAAGCAATATGTTGTGTTTGTGTCACCCTTCTGAAGTAATTTTCCTGACTAATTACTGGTCTGTGTAGTTATAAAAGCCATTTATCCATCCTTCCTTGTTGCCAATGTGGCTTACTTCACTGTTGTTACATTGTGTACATCAGTGAATAATACAATATTACAGCATGTGAATGGTAAAGTTGCTGATCAGTATGGGAGTAGAGTGCCTCAAAGAAAATCTTACTAATTATTAAGAAGAATTGAAGTTGAATTTCTGGCATTAAGACTGCAGTTTAAATGATCATTTTCCAGAAAACATCCTTTTCATACTTAATGTTGTAATAATAATTTTTGTTCCATGGAAAACTGATCTATACTGAATTAAATTTGAGGCGGTGGATGACAGATATTTGGATTGCTTAACTTTAGATTTTTCTAATTTTCTGGCAACAACTGGTTTATGGAAATGCTTCAGAACCCACCAATTAAGACTTTGATTAATCTGGAGATCTCAATCCTATCACTTATTTGTTTTCAAAATAGGCTTATACTTTGTAATTCATTACTCATCAGTTTATACTGGGGTGCAATTGCTAGTAAAATTATGGAGTTTACTATAAATTTTCAGGATTGTTAGTGCTGAGATCTAAGTCCAGCATAGTACAATGATGCACGGTCAAACTTCATAAACAAATTTTCCAGTACATTTGAAGGAAGCTTGAAATTGCCCTTTCCCCAAGGGCTGGAAATCAATACCAAAAAGAAAATTCAAATAAAAGTGCATCTCAGTGAATTAATTCCCTCCTGGATTTAGCACATGCCAAGTATAAGTTCTGATCTGTATTGGTAGGCAGTTAAACAAGTTTCTGTGCTGTCTTGTATTCTAAAATATTACTTCAAGTAGAATTTAATCAAACCAGTGCTCTGTACAGATTCCTTTATAGTCTCATTCTGCACTCTAATTTTATGCACACCATCGTGCCTGTGCCAACACATTTTGGAACTATCCAATAATGCCATTCATTTGCTTTTTCCTTTGGCTCTTTGAATCTCTACTTTTTAAAATGTAATTCTTTTGAAAGCTGTTAATGAAACTGCTTCCACCACATTCTCAGGCAATGCGTTCCACTGTTCCAGAAAAAAATCAATTTTATCTTGATATGAGTGGTCCGATTAAAGTAGCCTATGCCTACTGTTTGAATTAGATGTGGAGATTGGATAATTTGCTTTTGCTTACGATATGACTGGTAAACAGCTCTGTATCAGGTTTGAATTATTTGGAAGCATTTTCATGCAATCCCTATATGTTTATCACTGTGGGGAGATGGAGCAGTTATCTGAAATTACACTTGTGTGTGTATATAAGTATTCTGCGTGGAAGATTGTTTCAGGATTGATGCCTGTATCACAAAATTTGTACAGAGGGAGAAAAATTCTTTCAAAAACATAGCTGTCTCTTAAAATTTATGTAAACACATCTTTGATAGTTCAAACTTATTTCCAGTTCACTGCAGTGACAAAGAAACATAAACTTTCATATGGGTGTTTGATCAGTCAGAAGAAGAACTGAAGTCTTCCATATTTCAGTTAAAGGAAACATTTTTGTAGGAATTTTACTTTGACAAATTATTTAACCTATACAAAATGGCTTGACACTATGGGTGGAATCTTATTGGGGTCTGAGCAACATGGCCTGTGATTAGATATGTGGCACAGTTGGACAACAAATGTAGAGAAGCCCAGCTCGATGGATGAATGGACCTTGACAATCTTTTATGCTTTTCATACATGGCGTCATGAGATTCTTTCTCGACGGCAGCAAGATGCCAATTGACAGTCATTATTGCTTGTTAAATGCCTTTTGTTAACTGCCCAATATACCCATTATTATTCATCCACTTCATTTGTAAAACTGATCTTTGGTGAAATATGGCAAGGAAACCAGAGCAAACACCTCACAGATTTAACTTGCTGCTTGCACCGAATTACAATCATGGTGAAAACTGAACTAACATCACAAGAGACACATTCACGTCCAAAGGCCACATGCGCTGCATGTCCACGATCATGCCCACAGGAAATGAGATCCAACATGTGCCAGCCTTTAAGAACTCGCATGGCACATGTCTGATCCATTTATAGGATGCTGCACCTCAGGCTGCACCAAGAACTATCATTGTCATGTTGCTGCAAGGACACTGTGTACACTTGGGAACACACACCCAGCTCATGGACTGGTCGAGGATGTATCTCTGGGCTCTTTGATGTCATGGCACTCACTCACTTCGATTTTCCTTTGCCCCTTCAGCCAGAGATACCAGGTTCATTAATACTGCTGTCCTGCCATGTCATTTAGCAAAGATACAAAGCTGGGAAAACTTGTAATATTTGTCAGCAGGCCTATGCTTGGGATCTCAGCACACTAAGTCAAGGGCAGCTTCCGATAAGACGTTCGTTGAGGTGATCAGAGTCAGGATCATCTCGTAAGGGATGAGAAGCCAAATGACAGATAGCACACCACTCGTCTTAAATTTTTCTGCCCTATTGTTATTGGTTCTCTTTGTGGAATGAGAGACTGACAGGTGTTATGGAAGAATAAAGTGGATGGGCATCTGTTGGAACAGGTAGGTGGGCATTCCAAAGGAGTGAGTAGGCAGTACACAGAGCATACTGAGTTAGTAGTGTCAGGCTTTGAGGTAGGTGAGAGCAAGCAAGGGATAGGCAATAGTCATAGTTGTAGTGCATGAGCCTTGCTGGGAGCTGAGTACAACTGCAGAGGTAGAGGTGAGAGAATATCCGACAGGTAGCATTGATACTAGTGGAGTAATGAAGGACGATGACCTTCCTCCAACAGTGCTGGTCATTTCTCTAGATGACTGAGACTGTATTAGCCCGGCTGGCAACCTTGGACCAGGCTTGCGTGGCCTATGTATCTAGTGTGTGGTAAAATAGGGCAGAAACAGAAAATGAGAGATACGAAAGGGGCATGATAGTTAATGAACTTGGTAAGCTAGGATGAGAAAACTTGCTAGGCCTCAGCTCACTACTATGAGTCAACATTTGTTTAAGAAGAGTGCCTACGAGGCCTATCTTTTTGTAGTAAGCTGGGTAAAATGAAGGAAAAGGAAGAAGAAGAGGCAAATATTCTGAAAATTGTAAGGCTGCCAATATTCCCACCAGGTTCACAGCTGCATTGTGGTCAGCAAGGTACTGCATGGGGCTGTCTTGTGATAAATAACATGTAAATGATGTGATTTTGATTGCAGCAGGATATTTTACCTAATGCAGCAATGCTTATGTCATCCATGGCTGTGGATATTGTCTCTTGGACTCTTCAACATCTTATTTATTGCAACTAGTTATTCTGTAGAAACATTTACATCAATTTAACTGGGACAAAGCAACCATAGTAGCATAAGCCAAACAGAGACATGCACTGGAATTCCTAGAGACGTGGTTCTCCACCCATACTTCAATCAACAAACATATAGAATTAGACTCCATATGCAAACCCATACAGATAAAAACCAGAAATGACAGTACTCACCATAATGGACCAGACAGTATAAATTCTAAGCAGAGTAGAATAACATTGCTTCATCGGAGGCTCCACTGATGATGTCACCTAGCATAGTGTCTGCACAAAAACAAACCAGCTCGCTAAGCCAGTCAACAACCACATTACATCAGTCGCTGGGCTAACATTGACCCATCAGATTACAACAGAGCAACTTGCTTCTAGTAGCATGTCATGTTTCAAGTGATCCAAATTTAAGATGCAATCTAAGAGCTTTTTATACCATGTGCCACATGCTGTGATAGTGAGATCATAAGCATGACTCTTAGAAAAGGTGTTTTGACCATGACACAAAGCACAACAGTGTGCAAAATTGGGCAAACTAATTTGAAGGGCTCATGCACAGCAACATACTATGTGCAACTAACCTTTAAAGGGACTTTGTCTATGTTTGTGTCTATTATCTGCAGTAGAATATTTTTTATTTGATATAATAGCTGCAGAAATGTGACCTACACAGATGTCAAATTAGGGACCAAGCCATTCAATTTATGCAAAAATCTTATAGGATCAATTCGGAGTTACACTGGGCTCCTCTCTCTTTAAACAAATTGTTGTTTAAATTGTTTCAATCTTTTCTTTTTTGGAGGAATTGTTTCTGCCTGTTTTAAAAACTAGAGAGTCTATCTCTCTTAGAGAGCTAAAGTGAGCCAAAACATTTCTGAGGGTGGACGATGAGCTGGGCTGGGAGAACACATGAGGATATTCTATTATTTGAGCTCAATGTACTGGAAAAGTATGTGATTCGATATTGTTGATGAAGGGTCTAGGCCCGAAACGTCAAGTTTTCCTGCTCCTATGATGCTGCTTGGCCTGCTGTGTTCATCCAGCCCCACGCCTTGTTATCTCTGATTCGATGTTGCTATTGTTCTCTTGTCTCACTAACGTAATTCTGCCATCATTCAAGTCTATGAAGGTAATAGCAAGGGCATGTGATTAAAACAAAATGGATACTTGCTTGCTGTAAAATTTCCCAGCTATCTAGTTAAATGAAACTATGTATGATGTGAAGACCTGGGCATGTGGAATTCTTTGCCAGAAAAAAGACCAAAACATTAAATGATTTCAAGGAGAGAGATTTAGTTCCTGGGGCTAAAAGGATCAAATGGTGTGGGGAGAAAGCAGGAATGGTACAGAGTTGGATGATCAGCCATCATCATGTAGAATGTTTTTGTGTTTTTATGTTTAAATGCTCAAATAAAAACTTCACTTTTATTGTACTGGTAGACTGGACATCAGTGCTGGCTAGTAAGAGCAGGGATAATGGATTTAAAAAATAGGATGGAATATGATCATAGATAATATGGCAACAGATATGGCAACAAACCAGAGTAACAGATATGGCAACAGAGTTTCGAATGAGCTGAAATTAGCCAACTTGTGGAGATTGGGAGGCTGATTTGAGAATTGCAATAGTTTATCTGGAGGCAATAAAAAATATGTATAAGGACTACTGCAATGGGTGGGCTGAGGTATGGGAGAAAAGATGGACGAGTTTAAATAGAATTTTTTGTTGCACCAGAGTTGGGACCTTTCAGGAATAATGTTTTCTTGTTCACTATCTGCCTTTTTCAGTCCAACTGTATTGTGTAGAGAATGACTGATTTGGTCAACCTGCTCCTTATCTGCTTCTAATGTCCCAGTCTCATTCATGATAGATCATAGAATCCCAGCAGTGTGGAAACAGGCCATTCGCCCCATCAAGTCCACACCGACTCTCCGAAGAGCATCCCACCCAGATCCATCCCTCTCCCCTTTCCCTGTAACCCTGCATTTCCCATGGCTAACACAGCTAATCTACACATCCCTGAACACTATGGGCAATTTAGCATGGCCAATCCACCTAGCCTGCAATTTTGTCAGAGTCTGGGAGGAAACCGGAGCAACAGGAGGAAACCCACGCAGACACAGGGAGAACGTGCAAACTCCACACAGACAGTCACCCGAGGGCAGAATTCAACACCGGTTCCTGGCACTGTGAGGCAGCAGGGCTAACCACGGAGCCACTGTGTCACCCTTAATTTTCAAATAATATTTCCAAGTAATATTCTGGAGTGCCAGAGGAAGTGATAGAGGCGGGTAAAATTGCAACATTTAAAAAGACATCTGGATGGGTATATGAATAGGAAACGTTAAGAGGGATAGCAGCCAAATGTTGGCAAATGGAACTAGGTCAGATTAGGATGTCTGGTCAGCGTGGACGGGTTGGACCAAAGGGTCTGTGTCTGTACTGTATGACTCTAAGCACCTGGTCTTTTGATTTTTACAAAAAGCTGTACCTTTTACAATCATTGGCCCAGCTAATACTCGACATGGCATTGGGAATGACTAAAAAACCATTCTTAGTATGGGTCATATTAGGTAAAATATCCTGCTGGATGGCTCCATGGGAGCAGAAAAAGGATAATATCTACTTTTCAAGTTTACTCTAAATGCTATTGCTCCAATATTTAGTGTCAATATGATACTGAATACTAATGGCTGTCTTTAAGGTACTAAATTGAGTAATATAATCCTTTATTCATGTTAATTTCAAAGTTTTAATTTGTTTCCATAGTGTAATTAATTTGTAAATATACTGTCAAATTCTACACGACACTGTTTAACCATACTGTAACTGGATGTTGTGTCAATCTCGAATCATATTTATTTTTCTAGCGAACATTCAATGCCACAATGGGTTCTTTGGGTTTAAAGCTGTAATCGGCAAATAAACTGAATGATTAGTCAGCAGTAAACTAAATAAATGGTCAGTAGGAAAATATATGTGAAAAATACTCAATATTTTTAAACTTTTTTTGGAATGTCTATGAGCAAATGCAGCTGCTGGGTAATAGTCTTAAATCTTTGTTTTGTACATATCTAAAATACTTTATAATGGTATTAAATCTAAAATCTACAGGTTAAATTCGTCAGTAGTTGCCAGCCTTATGCATGGTTTTAATGAGACTTCCAGTGAACAAGCAACTTCATTAAGAAGCGGCTAGATCTTTGCCCCAGACTTGCCCTTGTGGGAAACAATTTAGTTATTGTCAGGAAGATTTCTGTTTGAAATTTCTGTGCCTGAGAAGAGTCAATTCTGAATTGTAGCAAATGGCGATTTTTCACCCGTGGGCAAGTCTTTATTTTTCAAAACGAGAATCTGTATATTACAGTGTAGATTTATGGATAAGCTGTTTGTTCATTTTCCTCATTACTATCATATGGGCTGGAATCTATTCTACATGCTGAAGGTGTTTCTGCAATTAGGATAATAGTTCTGGCTGACAATCAAATGGATTAACCAAGCTCACATGCAAAATCAATTCACATAGTTCACTGAGCAGTGCAATAACCCCAGTGCTGAAGGTTGTACATAGTTCATTGCTCCATTGCATTTCTCTCTTGGAAGCTGTGACTTGTGCTGGTATCTCACCTAGTTGTACATTATTTAACAGCGATTCTACACTAATCCGACGAATTTCAGAAAGGTGGATATTACAGGTGATCATAATCCTGTTGTTATCTTCTTCTCTTGCATAGATTTTTTTCCCCATACTTGGAGCAGTCCCTAGTGGAAATAGTGAGCCTAACCTGGAGCTGCTCCCATTGCCTTCTGAGAAAAGCAACTTGCACATGCCATTAATCACTTTTGAAAGTTTATAATCTATGCATCTATCGCTACACAAGTATCTTGTTTTGAAGCAATCCAGAAGACCCCTCTCATTAGGTTATAACAGGTATTGATCTATCCCATTATGATAATGGTATCTTTAAGAACAAATCAGATAATCTGAGTAAGTAATTAGCCATAGTCAACATTTCCATAGCACCTTTCACTGTTTGAGAGAAACAGTTTGTCATAAATAATTTTTGAATGGATAGGGTGAGCAGGCAGGTTGTCATGAATTATTACGGCTGCTACTGAAACTGAACCTACAATGTTCACATAATTCAGCATCACCCTCTGGTCATCTAGACAACTGAGCTAACTGACCCCTCTCCCTTCTCCCGCACCAGCCCCCAACACCACCCGAAATTTGTTTTGTTGCAATATTGAATGGAAATATTCTCTGTTCTGAGCATGAAAGCTGAATATCAGCCCCAATCCAGGACCTAAGAATTGAATTTGGGAAACGAGCCAAAGCATTCCTGCTTACAAGTGACTTCTGTGCATTCTGGACCTGTTCATAGAATGTATCCTAATTGCAGAAACACCATCAGCATGTAGGATAGATTCCAGCCCATACGATAGTAATGAGGAAAATGAACAAACAGCTTATCCATAAATCTACACTGTAATATACAGATTCTTGTTTTGAAAAATAAAGACTTGCCCACGGGTAAAAAATCGCCATTTGCCATAGAATGTACCAAACCTAAGAAAGAGTCCACCAGGTGGTCCTCTGTTCTGCTGGAAGGTAAATTACCACAGATAAATTGAGAAATTTAAACATGTAGGATTTCAACTGCCAAAAATTCTGAAAGCATCTTGTCAGTTTGAGACAATTTTCAATACAGCAAATTAGGTATTGATTCCTACTCATGATCCTTTTGATGACAGGTCAAACCACCTTCAGAATCCTGTTACACTTCATGAGTGTTCACTTCAAATTTCTTCTGGAAAATGTATCTAGTTTTTTGATGCCTGTATATACTTTTATTTAAGACAGTGGGAGGAAGAGAAGATTAACATTCTGTATCACATTTGAAGTGTTATACCTGACTAAGATAATGTGTCCTTCAATATTTTTGGTAGTCAATATGACATAGTTTTGTAACTTTTATCCTTGCTATTTACCTTGAATAGTTACCTTTCTGGAAAGCAAAACTAAACAAGCTTGAGCACTATTTCTTCACTGCTTCCGTAGCAAGTTGATGGGAGGCTCAACATTTAAATCTATTGACAGATAATGGTGTCTTGTACAATTAGTGCTAGGGCTGCTCTCATTGTACCACTTTCAATCATATCACACTTACATTTGAGCACTTGAAGGACCCAGAGACCATCACCAGTACTTAAAAAAGAGAGAAACGAGGACCTTGTGGCTCTGAAAATAACATGAGAGGCTGGGGAGTGTGAGGACAGCAGCTTCATAAAAAGAGCTGAATTGCTTGAGAGGGTCAATGAGAGAGAACCAGAGGCAGAGAGCACCTTCAACCACTCTACCTGTTTGAGCCAAAATGTGATATCACAGGAAAACAGGTACTTGATTAGTGGATATTTCTTCAATACCTCTTTTGGCTGTTATTTAAATCAGGAACTGAACTGCATAGTTAAATTCCCTTTTAATATGTTTAACATCCAAACTAATTAGAATAGATATGGTTGGCCAAGTGATGTGTTACAGCTGTAGAATGTGGGAGCTGTTTGGCTGTTGGTGCAATCCGCAGTGAACTCAGCTACAGCAAGTATTGGCTCCTCGAAGAATTTTGGTTTGGGAATTGACGAGATAGTGTCTGAGCTGCAGATAATGCAACACGGAGTGGGGGAGGTACCTAGAAACTGCTTCAGGAGACAGTCACACCCCTTAGATTAATTCATTGAATTTGCTGTGTGGTCGGGGATAGGAGGTTGTGACTGCAAGGTGAGGCAGATATGGGATGGCAAGTCTACAAGATCCTCAGCCAGGACCTTGTCCAATAGTTATCAAGTTCTCACTTATGGTGTGGACAAGGGCATAGACTGCAGTGAGGATAAACAAATTGACTACAACAGTGTGATCCAGAATACCATTCAAGTTGGGAGAGAAAAGAGAAATGCAGTAGATTAAAGTTTTGGCAAAGATCTGTAGCTCGGGTTGTGGGTGAGGTTGTTGACTTGCTCGCCGAGCTGGCTTGTTTATGTTCAGACATTTCATCACCATGCTAGGTGACATCATCAGTGGAGCCTCCAATGAAGCGATATTGTTCTACTCCGCTTGGAATTTATACTGTCTGGTCCGCTACGGTGAGTAATGTCATTTCCGGTTTTAATCTGTATGGGTTTGTATATGGGGTCCAATTCTATATGTTTGTTGATTGCATTATGGGTAGAGAACCATGCCTGTGGGAATTCCCTTCATTGTCTGAGTGTACCGATATTATGGAGAGTTCGTTGTGCCATTTTGCTGCTAGTTGATGTTCGTGTATTCTGATGGCTAGTTTCCTTCCTGTCTGTCCGGTGTAATGTTTGTGACAGTCGCTGCATGGTATTTTGTAAACCACGTTGTGGGAATGGGGTCTTTAACCCTTGTAAGTGTTTGTTGTAGACAGTGAAGGCCAACGGTTTAACTGGGACAAGGTAACCATAGTAGCCCAAGCCAAACATAGACACGCACGGGAATTCCTAGAGGCATGGTTCTTCACCCATACGTCAATCAACAAACGTATAAAATTGGACCCCATATACAAACCCATACAGATCAAAACCAGAAATGAGGGGACTCACCGAACAGACCAGACAGTTTAAATTCTAAGCGGAATAGAATAACATTGCTTCATTGTAAGTTCCACTGATGATGTCACCTAGCGTGGTGACGAAACGTGACATCAAGAACAAGCCAGCTCGGCGAGCAAGTTAACAACCTCCCCCACAACCCGAGTTACAGATCTTTGCCAAAACTTTAATCCACTATGTTTCTGTTTTTTCTCCCTACTTGAATGGTGTTCTGGATCACACCTCAGAAATGTAGTAGAATTTAACTTTATTCATAAGTTTATTCATAAGTTTAAACGTAAGTTTATTCCGGTCAAAAAAGAAGTCTCTGAGAATGATGAACCACGATGGTTAATGTAGGTGGCCAAACGCAACATCCCACTCAAACTAAGGCTCACTATGCAGCAAAGTCTAGTGGCAGGTCAGAGGATTGCACAACTTTAGGAGCCAACAGTAGATGACTAAAAAGCTAATAAAGATGGGCAAAATTATTTGAAAGTAAAATGGCAAGAAATATAAAAAAACATTTGCAAGTGCTTCTGTAGCTGTATAAAAAGAGAATAGCTATAGTAAGTGTGGGACTCTTGGAGAATGTGACTGAGAAATTGATAGTGGGAACCAGCAAAATGGCAGGTAAGTTAAACCAATATTTTGCATCTGTCTTCATGGTGGAGGACACTATTGTTGTGGGTAAATCACCACAAGTTACCTTTAATTTGGCTACTTATTAAGAAATCTTGCAGATAGTCAAGTACTGAAACAATGATTTAAACTTTATTGCATGTAGCAATCAAACCATGACCCTTCAAGTGAGCAAGTTAAGCCTCACAACACAACTTGGCTATTACCTGATTAATGTTGGAACTTGGCCATGATTCCACCAATCGTGTCTGTCTCTGGAAGTGTCCAGTGCTTGATCCTTGTGCAGTGTTGTTCTTTGACATTCTGCCATTGAATTGTTCTGGTGTTGGATTCTTCTTCAACTTTCAGTCTTTCAAGTTTGTGATCTAACATTATTGATGATTCTTTATATTCTTTCATCTCCAACATTAATTACTGTTTTTGGAGACTTCAAATCTGTAGCTTGCCTTCTTATTGGAAGTAACTCCATGTTCCACGTTACATTCAATGTTAACTGTCTAAAACACAGCTTTTCCTGCAATTAACCCCTTTAACTCAGGACATTCCTTCTGAATGCAGACTTATGTGCCCATTTGTCACGAGGCAGCAGTTTATCAAGCAGCTGTTATCTCCTCTCTCCCAGGAAAGAGCTTATGTTGCTTCTTCTCAGGGATAGTTAATAAATGTGTTGCTTTTAATTCCTTTATCACAACTTCTCCTTCAAGAAACAGTTTATTCCAGAAAGAGTTATTGCTGATTCTTCCAAACCATGAAATTATTAAAGTTTTGAAGCTTACATTGTCACATCATAGACATCCCAAAGATAACAAATAAACAAAGTGCCAATGAAAGGAATGATCTTGTAACCATGTCTATCACAAGGAGAAAAGTATTTGACAAACCAATGGGACTAAAGGCAGGCGAGTTGCCAGGATCTGATTGCGTAATTCCAAGGAATATTAAGGGAGAGGCTGTAGGGAAAATGGAGACATTGGTCAAAATATTCAAGAACCCTGAATTTTGAGGGGTTTCCAGTGGATTGGAAAACCATTAATGTAATGTCCCTTTCAAAAAGGGATGGAGAAAGCAGAAAGCAGGAAATCATCTAAGCCAGTTAACCAAACACTTATCTTTTGGGAAAATGCTATAGTTCTACAATCAAGAAAGAAACATTAGGATGTTTAGAAAAGCTTGACATAACACAACAGAGTCAAATAGTTTTGTGAAAGAGAAATCATGTTTAACAAATTTGCTAGAGTTCTTTTGAAGACCTTTTTTTATTCATTCATGGGATATGGGTGTTGCTGACACAAAAACAGAAGTTGCTGGAAAAGCTCAGCAGGTCTGGCAGCATCTGTGAAGAAAAAAAATCAGAGTTAACGTTTCAGGTCCAGTGACCTTTCCTCAGAACCCAGACCTGAAACATTAACTCTGATTTTTTTTCTTCACAGATGCTGCCAGACCTGCTGAGCTTTTCCAGCAACTTCTGTTTTTGTGCCTGATCTACAGCATTCGTTGTTCTTTTGGTTTTTATATAGAAGTCACTGGCTGCCCAGAATTTATTGTCCATCCTTAATTGCCCTTAAAAAGATGGTGGTGAGCTTTCTTTTTGAACTGCTGCAGCCCATGTGCTACAGATGGATCCACCATATCATTAGGGAAGGAGTTCCAGGATTTTGACCCCACGACACTGAACAAACAATGATTTGTTTCACAGTCAGAATGGTGAGTGGTTTCGAGGGGAACTTGCAGTTGGTGGTATTCCCAAGTATCTGCTACCCTTTCCTTTTGAGATGGTCGTGGGTTTGGAAGGTGCTGTCGAAGGATATTTGAGTTTCTGTACTGTATCTGTAACGTATCTTGCAGATACTTGTAGATGTGATGCCAGTCAAGTAGACTGCTTGAAAATAACAAGCAGAAATGATAAAGGAGAATTGTGAGATGTAATGTGTTTTGATTTCAAAAGGCATTTGAAAATGAAAGAAGATTATGCAGTAGGTAGTAACCCATGGTTTGAAGGTAATGTATTAGCATGGATTTAGGATAGGTTGACATACTGAAAGCAGTGTTGCAGTTAATGGGTCTTTTTCAGGTTTGAAAGATGTAACTAAGAGAGTGCCACAAGTGTCCTAGAGCCTGAATTATTACTTATTTAAATTAATGACTAGGAGGAGGCAGAATGTAATGTATCCAAATTTGCTGATAATGCAAAAATAGATGGAAGGGCATGTGTGATGGGGAAATATCATATCTGCAAGGAGATGCAGAAAGATTGAGCAAGTAGGCAAAAACTTGGCAGATGGAATTCAATGTAGGAAATTATGAGGTTATGCGCTTTGGTAGAATGAATCAAAAGGCAGTTATTTAAATGGAGAGACTTCCCAAAAAGTGTGTGTGTGTTCTTGTGCCTGAAACACAAAATGTTAACTCACAGCTGCAGCAAGTAATTAACAAAGCAAATAGAATTTTGGCCTTTATTGCTTTGGGGTTGGAATTTTAAATTAGGGAAGTGTGGTTACAACTGTTCAGGGTGTTGGTGAAGCTGCATCTGGAATACTGTGTACAGTTTGGATCCCCATTTCTTTTAGATAAAAAGGATGTACTGGCATTAAAGACACTAGACTGATTCCTTGAATGAAGGAGTTGATTTATCAAGAATGGCTGAATAGGTTAGATCTTATCGGAGACTAGAAGAATGAGGTGTGATCTCAATAAAACATACAAGATTGTGAGGAGGCTTCGCACAATAAATGTTAAGGTGTTTCCACGAGTGGAGGAATCTCAAAATATGGGACATAGATGCAGAATAAAGGGACAATCATTTAAAATCAAAACACAACGAAATTTTTTCTCACACAGGGTAATGAATGTCTGAAATTCTCTACCACAGACAGTTGTGGTAAGCGAGATGACAAAGTATTGAAAGACCAGGTAGTTGTTTTTGTTTTGAAATATTAAGGAGTTGAGGGCTATGAGAAGCTGGCATGAAAGAGAAACTGAAGCATGGGGCAGATTACCCATAATCACATTAAACGATGAGGCATGCTTGAGGGGCCAAATGGCCTACTCTTGTTGCTATTTCTTATGTCTTTACTGATGATCCTATCATCCACTTAAGTGTTGCATTTGTAGTGTTGTCTTCAACTCTAAAATTCAATATTATAAACTAGATTGAACAATTGAATAAGTTATAAATTGATTCATTGCTATAATGTTAGTTCTCCACGGTATTTGTTACAGTTTCAGCATTGCCATTGCTGCTGCTTGTATAAAATTACCATTCTCACAAACAGGTAATATCCCTTTTAATGTGGAATCTACATATTTCTTTACTAAAGTTTGCTAGTTATCCACATACCAATAAAGTTGTTTATTGTACAGATTGTCCTTTTACTTTGTACTTTTAAAAACTGGAGGCTGAAGTGAAAAAGAAATTTGAGTGTTTGAACTGGTGGCTGCAGTTTTGCAAGAAAGTAACCAGACACCCACAGCAAGCATCATAAACAATTATCTGAATAAGCAATAGTTAAAGGTTGAGTTGCAAATGATTTGGAGCCAATCGGTGTGCTGATGCAGCTTTTGCTACCAACAAGAAGTTGATTGGTCTCTGGGCTAGTGACCAATTATCAATGGCTGAGACGTTTTGGCCTGCTAACAACTGTGTAGTTGATTCTCAGTTAACTGAACGGCTTAGAGCTAGGAACAAGTTAGAAAGAGAAAAGTTTATTCAATTCTCCCCCAGTCTCCCTGTTTTCTGCAGTCAAAACACATTGTAAACCTGAACAAAACCAGCTTATCTTTCCTGCAATAGCTGTTATATGCTATGATCTTAATTGATACATCAGAAAATTTTTCTAAAAGGGAGCTATCCCCCCTGTCTCTCCGACTAGTTGAAGAAACTGGAGAAAGATGACTGAAGCATGTTGGCCAACAGCAGAGTCATAAGAATCATCTAATCCTCAAAAAACTTGAGAATGAAGACAATTGACTTGTCTCCCAGTCTGTCCCTTCTGCTCGTAACCCATTTTACCCCAACTGTCTGTGTATAATGGGCAGTTTACAAAGGACATTAATTAGTATTTTTGCCAACGGCTTATAACTGTTTACTGTTGCTAAAGTCTGACTTGTAATAAAAATCATTCTTATTCAGTACTGAAACCTGGTCCATGCTTTCTATCAGTCTGGGTCTTAAAGTCTGCTGAATATGGGAACTTTGCTTTACAACATATATTTAACTTTTTTAATTACTCCGGCAATAATTTCAAGCACAGAACCCCAGCAGTCGTAACAGTATTACAAATTGTGCCAGATTCCCATTATATATCTCCTGTCAAATCAAGCTGGGAGATATGCAAGATCACATTCACATTTCAAACAGAAAATTGTAGATGTAACATGTGACAGATACTGTACAGCAAAAGTCAGAATTTCTTCTTTTTTCAGTAATTGTAACTAAACTGACCCCTTCAATTCCTTTACGTTGACTGGCAACACAAGAAAAAAATCCCAGAAAAATCAACCAACTAAATTTACAGCCTGATTTTAGGGGCAATAGGAACTATAACAGACTATATTAACAATAGCATTACAACTTTACAAAGCATGTGGAGTCAAACAAAAGCCATAGATGCCAAAGTGAAACTTTTTTGCTCTCCATAGCTCCTAGCAATATTTAACCCCTATTCTCTATTCTGCTCTGCACTTTAGTCATTACTTGTTCAATTTGCATTGAGCCCTGAATCTAAGTGAGTGTGCTGTATGATTTACATAATTTATCCTGCATTTAATATAATTTTAAAAACTATGCAACAGGGATATGTAGATTAATGCAGATTTGACGAACAAGACTGAAAGCAGTGTAAAAATCTCTGGAGGAGATTTTTGATCATGTGGAAAATATGGTGTGACAAGTCTAGCAAAAGTGGCATTTTGACAAAGCTATCAAGTCTGTAATATAAAGGAAAAAGTTGGAAGTAATACCATTAAATACTTTTAAGCTAGGGTTCCAGTAATATCCTGATCTACAAAATGTGCTTTGACGACTTGCCTTCTAAACCTTCTGCTGTGATCTTAAGACCTTTTTCAAAGAACACACAAGTTTGTATCCAAATCAGGAAAGATGATCTGGTGCTTGAGGTAAGTATAATATGAAAGAAACAGAAGTGCGAATGTGTTAATGCTTTGTGATTAGTGTACAGGGACACATGGATCCCTCTGTTTGGCAGCCTCACCCCATTAAATTCTATTTTTCTATTGCTTAAAGGGGACAATTTCACATTTTCGTACATTATACCCCATGTGCACAGTTTCTGCTCAATCACAATGTATCAGTATCATTTTGTAGACTGTGTCCTCCTGACAACTTGCTTTTTCACTTTGTATTGTCAGCAAATTTGGCTGCAATACACTCTGCTTCATTCAAATGATTGTAGATTGCAACTAGTTGAGGTCTCCATGCTGACCCCTAGTTAGTTGGCCAATCCTCTACCCATTGTAAATTTACTCACAATGCCATGAACCCTTGTCTTATACAGTAAACTTAATCCAAACACATGACATTTGTTGGCCACTGTTCAACCACACCAGTTATTACATAGCTCTAGTTTCTTCTTTCCCACATTGTCACAATGCTGCTTGATCATTTTGTCAGCTACCTTTTTCTTTGGATTTGGCAGCTGATTCTTGCAGGCAAAAACCGGCCCTGTCGCTAACCTTTCCCATTTATCCAGGGCTAGGACCATAGCTTGTTTGAGCCTGTAGTTTCCTGCTTTCTATCTCTCGTGTCTTGGTCAGAAGTGTCATATTTGTGGCTTTCCAGAATCCAGGACATCTTGAAAAATATCAACCACCGCATCTACTAGCTCTGAAACCATTGTAAAATCCTTGAATGCAAGTTGTCAGGTCCAATTGTTCCTACTCCCATAAGTCTTTTCCTAGTACTCTTTTTGTCTCAGTATTGTGATTATACAATTTTCTGCTTTTTTATCTTTTGGTTTCCTATCATTCTTGAGATACTTTGTGTCTTCTACTGTGAAAACAGGTACAAAATGCTGGTTCAAAATCTCTGCCAATTTGTTGTTTGTCATTGTTAATTCCCCAAGTCTCATAACCTAAGAGACCAATGTTAGCCTGAAGAAACCATTTATCTATCTTCACAGTTACTGCCCAACGTGCTGAACATTTCCCATCTCTTCTTGTTTTATTACTTACTTTAGCTACTCTCTTCCTTTTTACATATACTTGTAGAAGCTTTTATTTACTGTTTATAATTTTCTTGATAATTTTCTTGTACTTCAACTTCTTTTGGTATTTATCTTTTTGATGTATAAACTTTTCCAAATCTTCTAGTTTATGACTAAGCTTTGCATTGTATGCCTTTTCTTTCGAATTGATTCCATCCTTAACTTGCTTAGCTAGCTATAGATGGTGAATCCTTCTCCTGGTCTTTTGGTAGTACATAATTAATGGGTAAAGGACATCTTCTGTCCTGTACGATTCTATAATTTGAGAGTTATGAAGTATCTCCTTTAAATGTCTATCATTGCCTTTCTACTGCCCTACCTTTTTGACCTGTTTATCCATTCCACTTTTGCCAATTCATTTTCCATGTCCTTGTAATTGCTTTATTTAAGTATGAGACCTTAGTTTTAAGCTCTTTCCTCTTGCGTTCTGTTTGAGGACAAAACTTTATCTGGTTTTGGGGCCACTGCTGTTTGTCATCTTTATAAATGATCTGGATGAGGACGTAGAAAAATGGGTTAGTAAATTTGCGGATGACACTAAAGTCGGTGGAGTTGTGGATAGTGCAGAAAGATGTTGCAAGTTACAGAGGGACATAGATAAGCTGCAGAGCTGGGCTGAGAGGTGGCAAATGGAATTTAATGCGGAGAAGTGTGAGGTGATTCATTTTGGAAGGAGTAACAGGAATACAGAGTGCAGGACTAATGGTAAGATTTTGGTAGTGTGTGTTGAACAGAGAGACCTCGGTGTCCATGACCTTGAAAGTTGCCACCCAAGTTGATAGGGTTGTTAGGAAGGCGTACGGTGTGTTAGGTTTTATTGACAGAGGGATTGAGTTTCGGAGCCGTGAGGTGATGTTGCAGCTGTACAAAACTCTGGTGCGGCCGCACTTGGAGTATTGTGTGCAGGTCTGGTCGCCACATTATAGGAAGGATAGAACATAGAACAATACAGCGCAGAACAGGCCCTTTGGCCCTCGATGTTGCGCTGACCTGTGAACTAATCTAAGCCCATCCCCCTACACTATCCCATCATCATCCATATGCTTATCCAAGGACTGTTTAAACGCCCCTAATGTGGCTGAGTTAATTACATTGGCAGGCAGGGCATTCCACGCCCTTACCACTCTCTGAGTCAAGAACCTGCCTCTGACATCTGTCTTAAATCTATCACCCCTCAATTTGCAGCTATGCCCCCTCGTACTAGCCAATGTCATCATCCTGGGAAAAAGTGGAGTCCTGGGAATGTGGAAGCATTGGAAAGGGTGCAGAGGAGATTTACCAGGATGTTGCCTGGTATGGAGGGAAGGTCTTATGAGGAAAGGCTGAGGGATTTGAGGCTGTTTTCGTTGGAAAGAAGAAGGTTAAGAGGTGACTTAATAGAGACATACAAGATGATCAGAGGATTAGATAGGGTGGACAGTGAGAGCCTTTTTCCTCAGATGGTGACAGCTAACACAAGGGGACATAGCTTTAAATTGAGGGGTGATAGATGTAGGACAGATGTCAGAGGTAGGTTCTTTACTCAGAGAGTAGTAAAGGTATGGAATGCCCTGCCTGCAACAGTAGTAGACTCACCAACTTTAAGGGCATTTACACGGTCATTGGATAAACACATGGATGATAAGGGAATAGTGTAGGTTAGATGGGCTTCAGATTGGTTTCACAGGTAGGCGCAACATCGAGGACCGAAGGACCTGTACTGCGCTGTAATATTCTATGTTCTATGCTACACTCTGGTTAAAATTACCCATATCACTACCCTGTCTTGTCGTTTCTCTTTCACTTTTCAATTCTCCCCTCACATGAATTTTCTTCTCCCCACCATCCCCAACTATTGAATTTAAAGCTCTCTCTGCAGCCCTTGTATACAATTCATCAGAATACTGGTCCTAGCCTGATTTCGGTTTAATGCCATCTTAATGGTACATCTTCCTGTTTTTCCCTATGAATCAGAACCCATTTCTCCTTCACCAATCTTTAAGCCATATGTTTAACTCAATGAGTTTTTTACCCTACACCAATTTGCTCATGGCTTGGGTAGTAACCAGAGATTCTTTATCGTTTGTGGATATATCTTTCAGCTTACCCTTGGTTGCTCGTATTGCTTTGGCAGAATCTCTTTCTTAATTCTACCCACGTCATTGGTACTTTGATGGATCACAGAAATTGAATGTCCCCTTTCTCAGTTTAAATTCTTTGCCAGCTCTGAGTAGATATTCTTAAACCTGGTACCAGGAGGACAACACAGATTTTGGGACTGTCTTCCTTTCTGCAGTGTACCATCCTTCTAACTATACACAGTCGCTTACCACAACTACATTCCTTTTTAATTCACTCCCCTACGCCATACAACTTGAATGGCGTCCTGCACAACAGTGTAGTCAGCTTGCTCATCCCCCGACTCTCATCCATAAACGCTGCAAGAAAATCAAACCTATGAACTGACACGACTCCAGTGCTACTTTTTGATACCCATACATGCCTCACTTAGAATCACATCCTCCCATTGCTAACTACAAACCATATCTGAAGTACCAAATCAAAGTGATGTGACTGTCTCCAGATTTGGAGCGTCCAGGTAACATTGACGTATCACACCATCGAAAGCTCAGACTCTGGTTCATTCAACCCTTTGTTAAGTTGCAGATGCTTTCACCCCAGATGCGGTTTGCCACAGATCACACTGGTGTCCACCAGCTCCCACATACTGTTGCTTAGGCATGTCACCTGCCTGGCCATCTCTATTCTTATTTTGTTTAAATGTTCAGCATTTCAAATTTAGAAATGTGTTTGACAATAATTTGTAGTTTAAATGGTTTAGATAAGTAATAATATTAGAATTAGAATTAAGTTTATTGTCATGTGTGCTCAAGTATAGGGATACAAGAGTACAGTGAAAAGTTTACAAAGGTACCTCGGTACAAAATCTTAGGTACAAAGTAGGAAAATAACGAAATGTTAAAAGTTAAACATTACAGTAGGAGTATCTTTCTGGTACTACTTTAAATTACCTTGCCCCAGTTTAGACAAAAAAGAAATTGTAAAATATATATCAATTGGTAATTTACCTTCTTAATTAATACTTCTGCACTTTGGCTCTCAGGTCTCGCTGTCTCTTGCTTCTCCCCCTTGGACCACTCCCTGATTTTTTTTTTTAAATTTAAAAATAAACTAAACTTCTTCATCATTTCATCAGATTCCTAGTTTCTTTACTGTGCCTGATGGATGCAAGCTGACCCCTATGCAACTATTTTTAACCACTTTAACTACACGGCCACTTTCCTTGCCATTGTAATTATGACTCAGTCTCCAGACTGGTGCGGATTATTGGAATCATTAGCTCAGCCTTTGAACATATTTAAAGGTTGTTGTTTTTAGTCACTCTCCAAACTACATTTTCTCTCTGCAAATTTCATCCCCCTCCATGAGATCAAGCTATGCTGTTTGCAATCTTAATGTTACATTTGATCCCATGATGAGGCTCTATTGGCTATTTGCGTTTCAGTAACATTGCCCGACTTTGCCTATCTCCATTCGTTTGCTGCTGAAACCCAAATTTGTGCCTTTATTAATCTCTAGACTTGATTCAACTATTCCAAAGCACTCCTGGCTGGTCTCTCTCAGGTTATCCTCCATAAACTTGAAGTCATCCAAAGGTCTGCTGTCCATGCCTTAACTGTTGTCAAATCCTGTTCCCATCTCACCCTGTGCACAAAACCTAACTTGTTTGAAAGTGAATTGGTGTCTCCCCTTTCGAATTCTCATCCTTGTTTCAGAACCCTCCCCCCACCCCCCCCCCCCGCTTATTTCTGTAAATTCCTGTAATCCCATAACACTCCTAGGTATCTACATTTCTCTAATTCTGGCCTCTTGTGGATTCCCAGTTTTAATTATATTAATTAATTTGCAGTTTTAATTACCCTGCCTTCAGTTGCCTAAGGCCCAAGCTCTGGAATATCTTCCCTACACCTTTCCACCTCTCTGCCATACTTCCTTCCTTTGAGATATGCTTCTTTAAAATCTATCTTTCTAACTTCCACTGAGCTTTTGGTCATTTGGCCTAATATCCCCCCTATTATGTTTCTGTTAAATGCATTTGGTTGCTTCGTTGAGTTAAAGTAAATCCATAAACAACTGTTGATATTGAAGAGAGATTGCTAGATTTTCAGATACCAAAGGAATCCAAGGACAGTGTGGTAAGTTGGCAGAAGGTCAGCCATAATCAGTTGAATACTAAAGCAAGCTCAAAGTGCTGAATGGCTGACCTTTTTTTTGTATTCATACATGATTCGAAGCTGCTTAAAAATTCTCACATTTTAACGTAGTACAGTTCCATCTCTTTTCCCCTCTTTTAAGGCCATAAGGTGACATTTGAACTGGTGTTTTTTTTTTGCCAATTTGATTGTCTGTCTAAGTTTTGATGTGTCTAACATTGGGCCAAGTAATTTAAAGCAGTGAGTATTAGGCTTTTGGATATTTCAGTCTTTCTTTTTATTCTCGATTCTTTTGTCTCCTCGAAATAGAGTCAGAGACATAGCGCATGGAAACAGACCCTTCGGTCCAATTCATCCATGCCAATCAGATATCCTACATAAATCTAGTCTCAATTGCCAGCATTTGACCCATATCCCTCTAAATTCTTTCTGTTCATGTACCCATCCAGAGGCCTTTTAAATGTTATAATCATTCCAGCCTTCACCAATTCTTCTGGCAGCTTATTCCATACATGCACAACCTTCTGCATGAAAAAGTTGCCCCCTTAGGTCCCTTGCAAATCTTTCCCCTCTCACACATGCCGTCTAGTTTTGGACTCCCACACCCTGGGGAATAGACCTTGCCTATTTACCCTATACATGCCCCTCATGATTTTATAAACCTCTTAAAAAGTCACCCCTCATCCTCCGACGCTGCAGGAAAAATAGCCCCAGCCTATTCAGCTTCTCCATATAGGTCAAATCCTCCAACCCTGGCAAAAACCTTGTAAATCTTTTCAGAACCCTTTCTTGTTTCACAACATTCTTCGTATAGGAGGGAGACCAGAATTGCATGAAATACTCCAAAAGTGGCCTAACCAATGTCCTGTACAACCGCAATATGATCTCTCAACTTCTACGCTCAATGCACTGATCAGTAAAGGTAAGCATAATAAACGTCTTCTTCATTATCTTATCCACCTGCGACTCCACTTTCAAGGAACTATGAACCTGGGCTCCAAGGTCTCTTTGTTCAGCAACACTCCTCAGGATCTTACCACTAAGTGTATAAGCCCTGCCCTGATTTGCCTTGCCAAAATACAGCACCTCACATTTATCAAAATTAAACTTCATCTGCCACTCTTCCTTGGCCCATTGGGCCATCAGATCAAAATCCCATTGTACTCTGAAATAACCTTCTTTGCTGTCCACTACAGCTCCAACTTCTGCAAACTTACTAACTATCCTCTCTATGTTGACAGACAAATCATTTATATAAATGACAAAAAGCAGCACCGATCCTTGTGACACACCACTGGTCACAAGCCTCCAGTCTAAAAAGCAACCACCCACTACCATCCTCTGTCTTCTACCTTTAAACCAGTTCTGTAACCAAATAGTTAGTTCTCCCTGTATTCCGCGTGATCTAACCTTGCTAACTAGCTTACAATGAAGAACCTTGTCGAATGGCTTACTGAAGTCCATGCAGATCACATCCACCACTCTGCTCTCATCAATCCCCTTCATTATTTCTTCAAAAAACTTAGTCAAGTTTGTGAGACACTATTTCCCGTGCATCAAGCCATGTTGACTATTCCTTATCAGTCCTTGCCTTTCCAGATACATGTAAATCCTGTCCCTCAGGATTCCCTTTAACAACTTGACTGCCACCGATGTCAGGCTCACCAGTCAATAGTTCCCTGGATTTTCCTTACCACCTTTCTTAAATAGTGGCACATGGTGGCCAACCTCCAGTCTTCTGGCACCTCACCTGTGGCTATCGATGATACAAATATCTTGGCAAGGGGCCCAGCAATCTCTTTTTAAACTGGTCTTGTTAGTGAGTCATAACTCTGTCATAATCTTTACTGTCCCTGATGACCGACAAGAACTCCCCTGTACATTGAATTATTTGGTGCTTCCATACTTAGTCATTGTCCACCTCAAGTAGACAGTCGCTTAACTCATCAGGCACTAACCCACCGTGCGTGTCCATCTGCTTCAATAGGTGTTTGGAGCTTAAACGGTAAGCTGTTGTTGCTATATTTGCAACAGATACATTTTCTTTCATGAAATTAGCAGTTTACATGTTGTTGTTATTGGGTACTAATGCCCTAATAAGCTAATAAGCTTCCTAAAGGGAGTAATTTATTGTATAAACAATAATATACAAAACAAATTACAACACCAAGTGCTGAATGAAAATTGATATTCCCAATTCTTTTACATTAGAATTCCAAATATCCTTTTTCTAGTATTTCTAATAGCCTCTTAAAGCTTGTTCCTATTATTGTAAAGCAGACAACTAACTACTTCAATTCTGCAGGGCATTGGTGAGAGCTCTTCTCAAACATTCTGTGCAGTTTTGGCATTCGTATTTAAGGAAGGATGCAAACACATTTGAAGCCAGTTCATCGGATGCTTGCTAAATTGATACCTAACCAGATACTTTTATTTCCCTTCGCTCTTTCTTTCTTGCTATTTTCCTCCCCCCAGCTGTTTTCCTCCCCATCTCTCTCACTCTCTCACTTGTTGCTCAGACCCCCATAAGATTCTGCCCAAGACATTTATGTAAATCCATGATGGGCTCTCAAGTGCAAGAGGGTTTAGAATTTTTCTTTTGGGGATGGGTGATAAATGTTGTCTTTATCTTGAGTAGCTTAAAAATATTGGAAGAGTAATGCAAAGTACCTTAGTGGCAACAACTCTTGGAGTTGTTAACGTGGTAGATATGGCATTTATCTTTACAAAAATTGTGGAAGAAATTCTAAAAAGCAGTTTGGCAGCAATACCAATTGATAATGAGTCACTGCGCCATAATATACTCCACAAAAATGCATGAATGAAGAGACAAAGGATCCATATTGCAGTTCTAAAACAGATGCCAAGGGTGGAGAAATCTCGAATAAACTTACGAAAATAGACCAAAGTAAACCATTTGACCTTCAAACCTTTTCTGCACTTGCAATAAGATTATTTTGATCTATTTGTATTTTAAATTCCACATTCCCATCTACCCCAATAATACTCGATTCTTTTTAGGCAATGGCTTCAATCTCTGTCTTAAATATATTAAACGAATCCATCTCTACTGACTTCAGGTCAAGTAATCCAAAATCACACCTCGCTGAATTGTCACAAATGTGAAAATTTGGTTAAACCATCAAATTCTCAATTCTACCTACCTGTCTAATATCAGTTAAAAGAATATGCACAGCGGTTTGTTTCCATTAATAGGTAAAAAACTGTTTGTTACAATCCAACCCTTATACAGTCCACAAGTATTATGGGCAGGGAGGCAGGAAAACTCAGAAGCACAGTTCTGGTACCTCTCATCCTTTGACTATGGTCATTTGGAATTTGGCATCTGCCAGCCCATTGTGACTGTCCTGATATTCTATTATACATTGGCATGGACCTCGGAAGCCCAGACTGGCATTGCAGGCTGCCCCAGCAATTAGTATTTCAAAAGCTGCAATGAGAACATTTTGCACACAGGCATGAAACTTGCATACTGGACCAGGTTGCATCTCCATGATGGCTCTCTTAGCACTCGCTCACTTAGTTCCTGCTCATGGCACCCTCCCTTGCTGTGCTAATTACAGCTGTAACAGAAACAGGCAGTTTGCCTTCTGCCAATTGGCTCTATCTAGAGGGTGCCATCTCACATTTGCACCATATACCAACAGCTTACACTGCATGTGTAAGCAGCTACAGACCCAATTTCTAATGGGAGTATCCTCCATGAAATCCATGCAGGTATCTGTAGACTCAAGATCCCAGCACATTTGCAGCTTCCTATAGCAGTCCACTGAGTGTGCCACAGTCAGGTGTCCAATTGGGGTGCTTGAGGTCAGGGGCCTCTACAGTCCAGGGACTACATCACAGTCACTCCATTGCCTCCATAGTAGCAAATCCAGAGGGTAGAGTCTCTGAAATTGGGAGCGGGTATATTCAGTCCGTGGGGACTGTCCTTAAGAAACTGAGGAGCCACAAACACAGATCTGAGCTTCAACTGCTTACTGTTTGAAGCTGACAGCTGCAGGTTCTGAGCAGGGATGCTATTCACATGTGAAGTGGTGGGCTGCAGGATTTGTAAGGCAGGAACTTCAGTAAAGCATGGCTGGGGAGAGTGCAATGTGGAGTGTAATTAGGGGGAAGAGAGGGTGTCATCCACTGTCAGTAGCATACTGTTTCCAAGGAGATGGGGAGTACAGTGAATGACCACACCAGGCATCAGTGTGTCATACAGCAGGGTAGGAAAGGAATTAGCTTTCGCTTTATTGTTACGTGCACTTGAATGTGTGCAGTGATAAGTTTGCAATGTTGCCGCTTATGAAGTCATCTTAGGTACAAGATCCCTAGGTACAGATACTTAAGTATTTGGTACAAAATAAATATGAGTCCAGAATAAGAATAAAAAAGAAAAAAGTACTCTATTTACAATCCTTTCATCCCAGTCCATGCCAGCAGTTAGCCTCCTGACAGCACCAGGCCAAATCTCTGGACAGCGCTGGGCTTCAAAACTTGACCTCACCTGTAGGTGCATATGGAGAGGTGGGTTACGGACTTAAGGAAGTTTTGAAGCCGGTAGAGGATGGGCCACTAGGAAAGAACTGTGTGCTTGGGCACATTCAGACCGAGATGGGTTGCCTCACACCCAGGCATGGCCATTGGCAGCCTGTTCATTGGAGGCAGCCAGCTGGTCTCAGGATTTGCTGCTCTGATGCTCCTCCTGTGCAAGGACACCATTGCAATAATGTCTGCTGCTGATGCTCCTCCCCGTGCATTTGAATGAAGTTGAAATGGTGATTGCAAACACCACAGGGTCCTCTCCTGTCTGAGATTTAGGTGCCTAGTCTCTAGCAGTCCAGAGTTCTCGTGGCCTTGTGTATTTCTTCCTGTATGAGCTGTCACCAGAATGTGCAGTCACACTCACTATTTCTACAGTTTGCCCCTTTGGTGTTCAATATCTAGGTTGGTGGGGCTTGCAGGGGGCAGCTTTGCCAATGCTTTCTCCGAGACCTCTATATTCTTGTCCTCCGAGATTGAGGATGACGTTTCTGCTGCAGTCAGGTATTTGACTGTAGGGATAGTGTGCAGGCTAATAGAGCCTGCTAGAGAAAACAGAAATGGTGGTGACCAGTTGTTTGGTGTGATGTCCAATGATTGACAGTGACAGCAGGATTGCTGTGAAAGTTAGTGGAAAGAGAGTGGTACTTATTTGTTGGGCCAGATGTGGATCTTTCCACATCCCTGCAGAAGTTATCCCATTCTTCTCCTGCAAGCGCCAGGATTCACTTCTTGCTTTGAGGACATGGATACTAAGCATCCCAACAGCCTCCTTCTGCCCTGTTATGGGCTGTATTCTCTGTAATAAGCAAAAAGGAAGTTGGTAATACATGTGATTACAATGGGTGGTGTGGCTGGTACATGTTGGGGGTGGGGGAGGAGTGGTGAGGTGTAATGAAGGACTAAGTAGACAGTGTAGAAGGCTTGCGGGATTCGTAGTGTGAGAGGTTGGAAGGTGAGGGTCATAAAAAGTGAGTGACAGAAGGTGTTGCATGCAATAATAAGTGGCAGAGACTGTGCCTTGGTGGGTGGTGAGTGCAGTAACAGAGTGTGAGGTGGCAGAGAGAAGAGTGCTGCGTTTACCCTGGCAGAGCAAAGAAATCCATTGACTTTCTCTATAATATGTTTTCTATTATAGACTATGCGTTCCTTTACACCTGGAAATGGCATTGATCTGGGTTTATGTCATGGCCTCCTCAGCCCATGTTGCAGGAAGAAGACACCTTCTCCTTAGGGCCACTCCATCTGCCAGGACCTCCAGGTCCCTGTCGGAGAGCCATAGTGTCGTAGTACCCTTCTCCACCATGTTCTGATTCTGACTTTATGAGCAGGGCAACTTTGAAATGCCAGTGTTTGCCTGGGTGCACAAGGGGCTTTTAAAGATGACATGGATGTAAAGGCTGCCAGTCTGTCCGTTTCTGCTGAGTGGTGAGTTGTTCCAGGAACAGTGAGTGGTAACATGAAGCAGAAATCAGACATGAGAGATGCCTTGGGGGTGGAGTTGGTAAATTTTTGTTAAGATAGGGTGAGAAAGCTCAATAGGCCTTGCGGCAAAATACCCTTCAAAAACTCAGTACAGCTCTCACTTGACCAAAAAGCTGTAACATTCAACCCAATACATTTCACATTCCTGGCATCTCCCAATGTTGAAAATTTCAAAATACTATGCTCTATTTTTAATTTTTTTCATTGTTTTGTTCACCTGAACAATATCTTTCATCTTGGGATTTTTCACAGTTGTACTCAACTCTTAAGACTTTAACTGGCTTTACTTGATTGCCCAGCCAATTCAGCTGTCCAATCAGACTTCAGAATTCTTCCATTCCATTCACAGAAACTGCTCCATCTTTTTGTGTGACCGTATTTTAACTGCAACAGGCTAACATTTCCTAAATAAGATCACCAATGGAAATTTCACTTTTATCTACATCCCTGCTTTCTTGCCCAATGTACTTCAAAGATCCAGAAGTCTGACTTCCAATTTGAACTCAACTCAGTTGTGGCAATATTTTCAAATTCCCAAAAATATCATCTACCTGCATCACGGGCGCTTGAAACCTGCCCCGCGTGATGCCTGAAAAACACAGAAAGGGTGACTACAAACTGGAGGCAGCCCAATTGTAATGAGACAGACCTTACTGAGAAGCACCAGAAATCCAAAGGCATCATTTAATGTCCTCACTGCAATTTGGTGCCTCTTTTGGAGGGTGAAGGAAAATGCCCCTGACCGACCGCTTTGCAGAACACCTGCGCTCAGTTCGCAACAAACAACTGCACCTCCCAGTCGCGAACCATTTCAAATCCCCCTCCCATTCCTCAGATGACATGTCCATCCTTGGCCTCCTACAATGCCACAGTGATGCCACCCGAAGGCTGCAGGAACAACAAATCATATTCAGCCTGGGAACCCTGCAGCCCAATGGCATCAATGTGGATTTCACAAGCTTCAAAATCTCCCCTCCCCCAACCGCATCCCAAAACCAGCCCAGCTCATCTCCACCTCCCTCACCTGTTTTTCCTCTCACCTCAAGCCACACCCCCATCTCCTATCTACTAACAGCATCCCGCCCCCTTGACCTGTCCGTCCTCCCTGGACTGACCTATCTCCTCCCTACCCACCTACCTAC
>JAHRHZ010000271.1:8089094-8127862 GCA_024137785.1 Ginglymostoma cirratum
GTTTCGGGCCTAAATTTAGGCCCGAAACGTCAAGTTTTCCTGCTCCTATGATGCTGCTTGACCTGCTGTGTTCATCCAGCCCCATGCTTGTTATCTCATGACTTTCTATAGTGTTGTTCATAACCTCAAGATATTCAATGCACTTCACAGCCAATGGAGTAGTCACTGTAGTGTGGAAAACATGGAGGCTAATTTGCTTGCTGATAGATAAATATTGACCAGCAAGCACTTCAATAAAAACAAATAAAATATTCAGCACACCTGGTCACATCTGGAAAGAAATGGAAGCAGTTGTGGGTCTGTACTTTCTTGCTACCCTTCTTCAACTTAACATTGAAACCAATTTTAATTCTTTGCAAATGAATGGGGTTTGAATGAGTTAAAATTGAGCCTGTAACCAAGTTTCCCTTAAACATCTATTTGTGACATGCGGTTATCTACTTGCATTTTATGATCCTGTTAGATTGACAGGTAGCCAAGTATGCCTGCACCTTAAATGGAACCTTGCTTTTGTGTAGCCTATTTGTTCACAAGGCAGTGTTTTCTTGGGAATATACCTGAGTTTGGGTTGAAGATGGACTGGACAAGGAAAAGGCAAGGTCAAGAACTGCCTTCAAGCTTAGGCTACTCTAGAACTCTACTTAATACATGTTAACACTATATACAGCTATACATTGCAATCCGAAATCCACCAGGTTCAGAGTTTACTGTTGCATTATGAAGAGAGTAGTATCTAAATGCGCTTCTCTTCACTGATTTTAAATAGGACAGAGGGGATGGAGTTATGCCCTCTTTGAGGGAACAGCTGCCTTGTTGTTTTGTAAAGATTCTTCAGGGTTCTAAAGATCTTGCACAACATTCCCAGATTGCTGCAGAATCACCAGCATCCAAATGACTTTGCCTTTGTACGATAGATGATTCACTACTTTTCAGACTGTTGCTGGAATATATGTCTGCATGGAACTATTTCCCCTCCTTCAGTCCCCAAAACAGCCAGATAACTCCCAAGATTAACCTAAAAACTTGTCTCCAGTACACCAAATGGCTCGTGGAGATAGTTAAATGCTGGATGTTTTGAAGATGTCAGTTTAAAAACAAAACAAAGCTGCAACTATTTGAAAAACTGGTTGCATTCAACATTTATTTTAGGCTGCTTTGCATCTAATTAATAGATACGTCATCTACTTCCTAAACTAGCAGCTGTCCTTTCTTTATGTCATAGCACATTTAGGAATACAGCTGGAGCTTCACAAAAGAAGGGACTATTTGTGTGATCTTTTGCAAATTACACAGCGCTTGCTTTTGCTTCTAGAATTAGACTACTCATCTCATTTCATTAAACAGTAACAACAAATAAATGTTTGGGATTGTGAGCTAAGCAATTGCTTCACTAGAAGCAAAGAAGCTTTTTTTAAGCTTCATTCATTCACAAGTGAAATTTTCTTTTCAGATTTTTCTAATGTTAACCCTACACTGTTCCAGCTTGAACATTCAAATGCTCCTTTCTGCTTCAGAGACAGTAAGAACTGAAGAGGCTAGAAGCCAGAGTCAATGGATGTGCAGCTGGAAAAATACAGACAGCATCCAAGGAGCAGTAAAGTCAACGTTTCAGGCCAGAACCCTTCGCCAAGACTGGGGAGGGGAAGGGGAGCCCAGAAGGAAATGGGGGGTGGGGTGTGGGGTGAGCGCTTCGGGAATAGTAGGTGGGATGGTGATAGGTGGATGCAGGTAGGGGATTATTGTGATTGATCAGTGGGAAGGGTGGAGCAGATAGCTGAACAGGAGGATGGACAGGCTAGATCCGGTCAGGGAGGCAAGGAGGGAGGAGGGCTGGACATGGGATAATGCTGAGGGTGGAGGGATTTTGAAGCTGGTGAAATCAATATTGAGGACATTGGGCTGTAAGCTCCCAACGCGAAATATGAGGTGTTATTCCTCCAGTTTACGTTTGGGCTCACTCTGACAGTGGAGGAGACCAAGGAGGGACATGTCGCCAGGGAGTGGGAGGGGGAATTAAAATGGATGGCAACCAGAAGATCGGGTTGGTCGATGCGCGCAGAGTGCAGATGCTCTGCAAACCGATCACCGAGTCTGCGTTTAGCCTCCCCGATATAGAAGAAACCACATCAGAAGCGATATAATAGATCAGGTTGGATGAAGTGCAGGTGAATCTCTGCTTGGTCTGGAAGGATTGTTTGTGGCCTTGGACAGAGGTGAGTGGGGAGGGGTATGGGTAGGTGTTGCACCTTTTGCAGTTGCAGGGAAGGATACCGAGCGTGGTGGAGAAATTGGTGGGGAATGTAGAGCTGACGAGGGAGCCATGGAATGAATGGTCTCTGTGGAAAGCAAACAGGGGTGGAGAGGGAAATATCTTTTTGGTGGTGGGATCTGACTGTAGATGGTGGAAGTGTTGGAGGATGATGCATTGTATATGGAGGTTGGTGGGGTGGTACATGATGACTAAGGCACTCTATCCTTATTATTGTGGGGGGAAGGGGGTTTGAGGGCAGAAGCATGGGAAATGGAGAAGATGCGGTTGAGGGCATTCTTGATCCCAGAGGAGGGGAAATTCCAGTCCCTAATGTAGGAAGATATCTGGATAGCCTGGAGTAAAATGCCTCATCCTGGCAGGAGATACTGTGGAGACAGAGGAGTTGAGAGTATGGGAGAGCATTTTTACAGGAGGGTGGGTGACAGGAGGTGTAGTCAAGATAGTTGTGGGAGTCAGTGGGTTTGAAATGAATGCCAATGGTGAGTCGGTTACCAGAGATGGAGACGGAGAGGTCCAGGAAGGGAAGGGAGGAGTCAGAAATGGTCCAGGTGAATTTGAGTGCAGGGTGGAAGGTGTTGGCGAAATTGGCCAACTGCTTGAGCTTCTTGTAGGAGCACAAGGCAGCACCAATGCAGTCATTAATGTAGTGCAGAAAGAGGTGAGGATGGTGCTGGTGTAGTTGCAGGTGAGGGACTGTACCAAGAATCCTACAAAGCGGCAGGTATACCTTGGGGCCCATGAAGGTGCCCTTGGCCACCCCTTTGGTTTGTAGAAAGTGGGAGGAATGAAAGGAAAAATTGTTGAGGGTGAGGACCAGTTCTGCCAAACAAATGAGAGTGTCAGTGGTGGGGGATTGGTTGAGGAAGAAGCGGAGGGCTTTTAGGTCCTCTGTATGGGGAATACAGGTGTAAAGGCACTGCACATCCATGATGAAGAGGAAGTTGTCGGGGGCTGGGGAATTGAAAGTTTTGGAAAAAGTGGATGGCATGGGTTGTGTTATGAATATATGTAGGGAGTTCCTGGACCAAAGGGAAAAGAATGGAGTCAAGGTAGGTGGAGATCAGCTCAGTGGGGCAGGAACAGGCAGAGACAACGGGTCAACCAGGGCAGCTGGGTTATGGACTTAGTTCCCCAACCCTGCAATGTCCACTTCTATCAGGGTGGAGCCTATGGACGGGAGATCTCCCAAAATGATGAGGTTATTGATGGTCTGGGAGATAATGGCTTGGTGATCAGAGGTGGGGTTTTAGGATAGCAATAATGTGTTAGCCATACAGCACTTCTGTCCTCGTTTCCAATTCTCCCATGATATACGAGGCGAAGCATGCAAGACCATAGTTGTCTCCCAAAGCTTATGAAAATGTAATATCAGTTGCAGCTACCACGATATGAATCAAACAACTTGTATTACCAAGTTGGCTGTGAGAGGATGGAAGATTTGCTGTTAAATGAGATTTTGCTTTTGCTGCTAGCTGCTATTTTTAAAAGTTAGTATGTTTGATGAATGGATTTGGACTAAAGCTTTTCGTTAAGATATTTTCATTGGAAAAGGAAACTTCATGCACACTGACGTTATTTAACAGATGGTGTGAATACAGTGAGGAAATGACATTGGTAAGAATGAAGATGGTTGGGAAAATTTTCCCCCAAACACAGTCTTATATTTGCAGCTAGACAGTATTTCCATAAGTAAACCAGGTCCCTTATTGACTAAATTTGCATCTTACACAATACACACTATCATGTGTCTGTTCTTGTCAACTGAACCCTAAACACAGTAAACTGCTTCTAGGAGAAAAAATGTAGCAGTGATTACATTCTTCTATCTGCAAGGTCACAAAATAACATCTTGCCAAATCAATTGTAATGAAGGCGACACTATTTGGATTAATTTAGAGAGAATACATTCAATTATAAAAAGAAATTTTAAAACTTTTACTCTATTCAATATCTGTTGCAACAACCTGTTGGCAAACAGCAAACAGCAAGGAAAGTTTTGTAATTACAAATTGCCATGCATATTTTGAAAGGATCCTATTTTAAAATTGTGTTTAAACGGGATGACAATTAGCCTTTGGATCCCTAGAGAGATTGCAGCACTGTACACAAGAATTTCAGTTGTGTGGCATCAGTTATTTTATATTCAGTTACTAGATAATTTGCAGAAATTAAAACAAAAATGGGTTATGTCAGTTGTAGACTGTGTATACTCATAGGGCTGATTTGTTTTCTTAAACCAGAAATCAGGTAAGTGTCAATTTTGGTGAGTTTCATGTAGGATTTCTCTCCCTGAGTCCTAACTGGTTTTCTAACACTACTCTGAAACTCACCTCATTAACTGTGCCTCTGTTGACGTGGTCATCCTATCTTCCTTCTCTTACCTGAAGCAGAGGTTCTTTCCACTGCTGGGACTTTCCAGGATTCCCATTTTTAAGAACACCATTCACCAGAGCCACCCTAGATGGTTCCTGTGGATTGTGCCTGGGTGGTGCGGAGGTAGGCTGTCATCTTCCCTTAGGACTGGCAGAGGAGACCACAGCACCAGACCCTGCCAGTCTAGACCAAAGCTGCCACCAGGGTCAGCGTGGGGTTGGCAATCTGGAGGAAACCGCAGGAAGTGTAAGTGCCACCATCTTTTCTCTGTAGTTTCACACTCACTCCTTCTTTGCTTCTGCACCAACTTCTAATGAAGCTCATGCTTTAATACTCTCTCTTATTTTCAATACCCCCCAGACTATGAACCCTGCATGCCCTCTGCACTGTCTACTCACTCACCCAAAACACCCCTCAACCTTCTCCCCTATCTGCACCAGCTGCTTGCGTCTCACTCCATCCTTCCCTTCATCTCACTCCATGACAAAATGGCTGAAAAAGCCAGGATGGTTGATGGGATGCCTGATATTTGTGTCCTCACCTGTTATAGGAGCAGATCCTTGTTCTAGCAGGAGAGGACTGCTACCATTGATGTGGTGATGCTGAAACCTCTATCTCAGCAACCAAGTAAGAATCATTGTCCATTGCTGTGCTGCTCACCCATGACCACCACTATGAATATATTGTCAGTATGCCTCAATTTCTACCCCTATTTTGTAAATCATTCTTTCTATTGTCTCCTGCAGGCACCAGTGGATCCTTGACAGTCTGCATTATCAAAACAGTAATCTGCAAGACAGCACAGTCCAAAGATGTGCGGGCTAGGTGGATTGGCCTTGCTAAATTGCCCATAGTGTTCTGGGATGTGTAGATTAGGTGGGGTATAGGGCGATGGGTCTGGGTGGGATGCTCTGATGGTTGGTGTGGACTCGTTGGGCCAAAGGGCCTGTTTTCATACTGTAGGGATTCTGTCTGGTCAATGTCTGTCATTCAGGGACTTGAAAGATTCCTCCCTTACAGAATTATGCTGCTTTGTTTCTGACCCTGCAATGTCCCTTTCAGAGACATTGTAGCCTTTGTAAAATTTTAATATGCCCAACAGCACACTGACTCAAATTCACAACAGTTTGTAATGTTTTTGTCACGACTACAACTGAATTCCAAAGTTAGTATCTTTAGCTCAAAGACACCATACATTTTCCATAATAATCCTTCACATGAATCAGCAATTGTTTGCTAATGGTTTGGGTGCTGAGTACTTGCCAAGGTTTTTGCAGTGTCTTTGCATTTCAAGGAACTTTGACCAATTTCCAAATCCATCAAAATTGCCTGATTCCCACAGACTGACTCTGACTCCAGCATGAAAGTTGGTGAGAGATATTCCAATTTATTTGCAGCTTGTCGGGGAGAAAAGTAAAATAATGCTGGGACAAATAGGGAGGCTTATCAGCAAATGGGAACAGATAAAACGGACAGGTGTGGGCAGAAGTTGAGAACTAGGCCTATACAAATACATTGGCCATGTCATCAGAAAGATTGTACACTGATGCCAACCTGTTGACAATGTTACTAAAAAACATTCAAAATTTACCTTTATAAATGCAAGTGAAATCATATGCAGCTGTTGGGGGGAAAAACATGTGAACTTATTGACTTTTACTAGTGGATGTCTTTAGTGACAAGCTTTGCTCACCTTCCCAGACCTTGGAGAACAAATCAAAGTACAGAGATAACAAGGTGTAGAACTGGATGAACACAGCAGGCCAAGCAGCATCAGAGGAGCAGGAACGCTGACGTTTCGGGCCTAGACCCTTCTTCAGAAAAGTACAGCTTGCATTTGGCCATTCCCAGTTCACAGCTGTAGATATTTTTTTTCAAGATTCTACTGTGCCTCTGCCTATTTCATCCTTCATTGTCCTTTTGTTTGAAATAGACACAAGTTTCATTATCATTCTCTGTTGTGGTTACATTTCTTTGAAAGTGAAGGCATCCAGCTCGAGCATTTTGGATTAAGAAATCAGCTGAAAGGCTGACCTATCTCTAAGTAGGTAGCAGGAATCTTGAAGCTTTGCAGACTGATTGCTGTTGCTCTTACTCCCAGATAATGGGATGTCCTGAACTTTGGGGGCACAAAATAGATGACAGAAATTTGTACTTCTTGGTCTTCAAAAGGGAAAAAATGCAGTAATTTGATTGAATTGATTGACTGAGCATTTCTGGGGCTAATTATTCTGGTTGATTTAACCTGTTTGGAAATGTTCTCTTGAGCTCTATGTTTCTAATCAAGGTCAAATGCAACTTGAATTATTTTTCATCTATGTGTATCTATAATCTATCTTTGCCAATACATAACTCTCTCTCTCTCTCTTCCCTCACCTCCCCCACCCGCGCACTCTCTTTACTCTCTCACTTGGCGCGCTCGCCCGCACACTCCCTATTGTGAAAGGTTCTTTTACTTGGATGAATCTTGAAACCTCCCACCACCTTTCTTCCTGCACCAACCCATACCCTCGAAAAAGAAATTTCCTCAGCTTTGCAACAGACTGCAGAGAGCATTCCCAATTACGAATCCTCCAGCTTGGTGCCTAAATCACTTGTATGGCTGAAAATCCTTACATAATTTCCTTTTTATAACTATTCCCTTCACCTGTTCCTCCAGATGTTAACCCTGAAATAATACTTTTTTTATTAATCAGTGCAAACAGTTATAATCTGTCACTTTTTAAATATTTCAATATCTTCATAATATCAAAAACTTCTTAATCTGTGTTCCAGTGAAAAGGCCTTCATGGTTAGTTTTCATTAGCAACTATGAGCCCCCAGTCAAATTTTTGATGTTCATTCACAGGACTGAGGGTATTGCTGGCTGGGCCAACATTTATTGCCCATCTCTGTCCATGGAAAGGTGGTGAGCTGCTACCTTGAACTGCTGCAGTCCATGTGGTATAACCACAATGCTGATACAGAGCGAGTTCCAAGAATTTGCCATTCCTTCACTGTTAGTGAGTCAATGTGCGTCCAACTCACGATGGTGTATGGATTGGAGGGGAAATTGAAGACAGTGGTGTTCCCATGCATTTGTCATGATTTTTTATCTAATTTGTAAAGGTTATGGGTTTGGAAGGTGTTATTGAAGGAGTCCTGATGAGTTTCTGCTGTGCATCTTGTAGGTGGTACACAGTGTTGCCACTATGCATTGGTAGTGGAAGGAAAGAATGCAGCAGTAGCGGATGTTCTGTTATGCAAGTGGGCTGCTTTGACTTGGATAATGTCAAGCTTTTTGAGTGTTATTTGGAGTTTCACTGATCCAAAACAAGTAGAGAGCATTCCACTGCACGCCTCACTTGAACCTTGGAGACGGTGAACATGCTTTGAGGAATCAGGAGGTTAATTACTTGTGGCAGAGTATCTAGTCTTTCACCTGCTCTTGTGACTTGCAATTGTTACTTACCAATTGTTGTCCAGGTCTTGCTGATTTGGACACAGACTGCTTCAGTATCAGAGGAGTTGAAAATGATGCTGAACATCCCCACAGTTCTGAGGAAGGGTCACCAGACCTGAAATGTTAACTCTTGTTTTCTCCTCCACAGATGCTGCCAGACCTGCTGAGCTTTTCCAGCAACTTTGTTTTTGTTCCTGAACATCCCCACCTCTGACCTTATTTATGATGGGGGAAGATCACTGAACCAGCTGAAGATTTGGCCAAGGACACACCTGGAGGAATTTTCTGTAGACATGCCCTGGTGCTGGGAATTTTCACCCTGATCCCCATTCACTTCAATTTTGGCAGGGATCCTCAATGCTGCTTTGATGTAAAGAAGCAGTCACCCTCAACAATTGTCCATATTTGGATCAAGGCTGTAATGTGAATGGGGCCTGCTGGAACCCAAATCAAGCAACAATGAGCAGGTTATTGTCAACTAAGTGCTTCTTGATAGTATTGTCAATGGCCTTTTATATCAGTTTGCTGACGACTGAGAGTAAACTGATGAGGTGGTAATTGGTTCTGCTGTTTGTGGACAGGACATACCTGGACAATTTTCCATGTTGCCGGATAGATGCCAGTGTTGTTGCTATACTGAAACAGTTTATTTAGGGCCCTAGCTAGTTCTGGAGCGCAATTCAACAGTATATTTCCAGAATGTTGACAGGGTCCATAGCTTTTGCAACCATTTCTTGTTATCACATAGACAGAATGAATCAGCCAAAGGCCGGCATCTGTAGTACTGGGGCCTCAGGAGGAGGCTGAGTTAGATCATCCGCTGGGCACTTCTGGCTGAACATGCTTGGAAATACTTCAGGCTTGTCTTTTGAATTGATGAACTGGGCTCTCTGCTATTGAAGATGAGATGTGTGTAGCCTCTTCCTCCAGTGAGTTGTTTAATTCTCCATCATTGTTCATGACTGAATGCAGCAACACTGCAGAGGTTGGATCAGAACTATTGGTATTAGGGACCCAGATCATTTGTTAAATGGGATGGCCCAAAATTAGACTTGGTTAGAGCACAGAAGAGGCTATTTGGTCTATAAGTTTACCCGCTGGATCAATACAAAATCATTTCATCCAGTTCCACTTCTTTTCAGTTTCTCCATAGTCTTGTGTACTTCTTTTGTAAAAGCTGTATTAAGTGTAGCAAATTCAGTTCCTTCCAACATTCCGTATTTTGCTTTTGTTTGTGTGCCTGATGTTACGATCTCACTGAGAGCAAGATTCCTCAATTTGTTCCATACAGGCTACCCCAAATCCTTAAGCTCCTAGGTGAGGAGGGACGAAATGGTCCTGTTTGGTTATTCACCTGTCCCCTCAGTTACGACAAATTTAAACATGGATCCGTTTCTTTGTAGATACGTTCCTTTTAGACCCAAATTGTGTTTTAAAAGGAGCCAATTTCTCCTGGCTTTCTTGAGTAAACTGAGTGAGCTGATTAATTACAAAACGAGAAGAGTTAGTAATGCAACATGTACACCCACATCAGAAAGAAGAGGTGAGTCCAGAAATCAGGAAAGGGATATGCGAATCAGTCTGAAGTTGAACGTTGTGGCAATTGCAGTGCAGCTTACTGGTAGTGTTGATGTTGGTAGTTGAACAGTTGGTTTCCTGATGCTTAGGCTTGCAGATTGTTTGAATAGAATACAGACTATCCTTTTTTGTCACGTGTACTCTGTTGTAGGAGTACAGTGAAAAGCTTTTACAATGTGACCCTTCTTATGGTGACATCTTCGGTACAAGTACCTAGGTACAATTCTTGGATACAGCAGAGGAATAAAGATAGTTGCATCATTTAGAGTTGATAATAAGTTAAAAATAGGACTTCGTTAAAGGGTTGACATTACAGTAAGATACAAACTTTCATATAGACATTAGCGTAGCAGCTCAGCGCAGGGCCTCCACACGTGGTCTGACTGCCGGCACCGGACCCCAGTCCAAACAGCCATCCCTGCTCTAGTCCAAGCCCCAGTCTCCGCTGTACTGGCACTCAGCTGTTCCAAGGTAAGTTCTCAGACTGCCTCCCCTGCACTGGTCTCCACCTGGGACTTACTGTCTCCATGTTACTCCGGGGCTACTTCCCTATGCACGCAGCACATGCTTGGTACCAGGGCTTGCTGCTCAGGCTATTCTGGGGCTCACAACCCACACACTCCACCAGGGCTTGCTGCTCGCGCTGTTCTGGGGTTCACAGCCCACACTCCACCAGGGCTTGCTGCTCGCACTGTTCTGTGGCTCACAGCCCACATACTCTGCCAGGGCTTGCTGCTCGTGCTGTTCTGGGGCTCACAGCCCACGCACTCCACCAGGGCTTACTGCTCGTGCTGTCCTGGGGCTCACAGCCCACACACTCCACCAGGGCTTACTGCTCGTGCTGTCCTGGGGCTCACAGCCCACACACTCTGCCAGGGCTTGCTGCTTGCGCTGTCCTGGGGCTCACAGTCCACACACTCTGCCAGGGCTTACTGCTCGTGGTGTTCTGGGGCTCACAGACCCGCATACTCTACCAGGGCTCACTGCTCGCACTGTTCCGGGGATCACAGCCCACGTGCTGTATCAGGTCTGGGTGCTCACCCTGTTCCCTGGCTTGCAGCCCACACGCTGTATCAGGACTTGATGCTCACGCTGTTCTGGGGTTCGCAGCCCACACGCTGAATCAGGACTCGGTGTTCAAGCTGTTCTGGGGCTTGCAGCCCGCACACTGTTCTGGGGTTCGTAGCCCCTTAGACCTGCTGCTGGAACCTGCCACTGCTTAAGTATTTGCCTCTGGTGTTAAGGTGAGAGAAGAGGCAAAAAAGAGGGAAAGAAAAGGAAAAAGAAAGAAAAAGAACAGGCAGAGCAGAGGGCTGGCAGGAGAGTCCTACTCTGCCGCTGTCTTGTCACTACAATTATGTATTTCTGATACCATGCAACCATAAGTGAATTCTATCATTCTGGGTGAGAGAGTCCTTTCATTGTCCTGTTTTCTTTTCCAGATGCTAGCTAACTAACTAGTTCCTTTATCTGCAACAAAGGGGTGGATAAGGGATAGTTCTTGGACTGTGGTCTTACAGCACACTAATGCTCGAACCCAGGCTAGTACGTCCCAGAACAGTTAGTTTGACTAGCACTCTAGAGTTGATATTGATTTTTTTTAAGCCCCTGTACTTGTGTATTCTTCAAAACAGAAAAGCAAAATATGTGTCTGTGGTTTGGGGTGTAATCCATTGAGGGGTGGCTTGATGTTGAGCCCATCTTTGTTATCTTTGTAATCACAAGAGTTCATAGTCCAGTCTATACTGACTTTCCTCATCCTAACTTCAAAGGGCTCTTGTTGGAACTTCCTTTGCATCAATTGGTGTGATTCTCAATCAGTCTCACTCCAGACAAACATTTAACTTACTCCTGTAACCATTTTTCACTGTATCTGCACAATATTAAAAAAGAAACACATTTGGAAATACAAATTTAAAATATCCACAGTACTTTGATTTCTGATCTGTTGTCATGACACTGAGCATCATATCTAGAATCCTATGTCGCTTTTAAAAGCCCTTTTCCACATGTTCCTACCTCATATATTTTCACCTTCATTTTGTGGAGAAATTTGCAATATAATGAATATTGCTATCATTTAAAATGTTTTTCTTTTCCATTTCCCTCAATATGTTTGACATCCTCCCACTCAACTAACCTACTGTCCTTATGCATTTTTTTCAGTTTCCTTCCTGTCAAAATTAATTGGTTATTAGTAAATTTGAATATTATTCATCTTTTGCTTATATCCAAGTCACTTTTATGTAACTGGGAAATAAGGAGTCACGTGTCCGGTTAACCCAGAAAATACCCGCTTACTCCTTCACATTCTGGTTAGTAACCAGTACTCCTATTGCTACATTTCTAGAATGCCATGTGTGATAATTTCCATATCAGAAGTAACACTTCCAATCTATAAATTCCCAGCTTGTCACTTTTCCCTTTTTTTTAGGTAGTTATGTTAATAGTCATCATGACTGTTTTGATGCAATTTTCATTCCTTGTGTGTGGAATTTTCCCAGTCCTTGAGCGGCATGGAAGTTGGGAAAATACAGCGGGCATGGAAAAAGCTCATTCTTGACAACAAGAAAGAAAATGTTCCATTTGTCCCCTCAAGATTTCAATGGCAAGTTCTGAATTTTGCTAATAAGTAACGATTCCCTTATCTGCATGCATTTGCATCTTGTTAATAGCTAATCTCACCTAATTTATGTGGAGTGCATAATTTTCCCATCCACTGTTGAGAAACTAGATGGTGTCAATTCTGAATATGGAAATCAGAGCCAAAGTTGCTCCGCTTGCTTCTATAGGCTTCATCAACATATTGTTGTATGCTCTGTAGATAGCAACTGCCTCTATCTTTCATCCATGGACATCAATATTGGTAACACACCAGCCTCACCACATCATCATAGCTAATCTCGGACTAACTCATAATGCACTTCAGCACTTCACTGCTGCTCTTTTTGGAGCTCTCTGGTACTGTTGCAATGCTCCCACCAAGTTGCTGTGCACATTGGGGCTTACACTTGTCTTATCCATCTGCATAGGTGCATTTCATGGCTCTTTTCTTTCTTATTGTTCAATCACTTTACGCTTACTTTGAGGCTCACATGATCTCTGGTTTACCCTGCCTTTTGGCACAAGGACATTTCAAACAGAGAGTACAGACTCTCTTTATCTCAGATGTATATCACTTTTTATTGTGAACAGAAAAGCAGGTTAATTTGCCATGGTTGCCAACACTGAACAGTGAAGGCAATGGACATGTTGCTTTCTGCGACTGTGCTACATCAATGTCACGTCTACAGCATGTGCCAGCAGATTACATAGCAAGCATACTGACTGTGCTTCAACAAAATGGCCAAGTCTGAAAGTCGGAGGGAGCCAGCTCTCCAGTGGAGCGCAGGGGGATTACAAACGGTCAAGGGCAAAGGTCAAGGACTTCATCAAATCTTGGCCCAGGGAGTTGGCTACAGCCATTGAGTCACTTGCTGTGATCAGGTTCTGGGGATCTGAATACTTTCAGTCCAGGAACCGGATTGCAGTCAGTCATTTAGTTCAAATGCAACCAGTCCAAGGATTACGCATGAGTTGGTCAGGGAACTGTGAAGGTTACACGGTAGGCCATGATCAGTCAGGGTTTCCTCACAAGTCAGCCTAGAGGGTGAGCCACCATCAGTCCTGGGTATGTGTGCAGTCAACACCAAATTCGGGTATAAACCAGGATTGGATGGAAAAGTGGGGATTCTGAAAACTGATGGGGTTGATAGACAGCAACAAAAAAACACAAAAGGTGAAATCTTGGCTATCACCTAATTTTATTGCAACATTTAAACAAGGCTGATTTCAACCAACCTGTCCATGGAGACATCCAGACACATGCATGCTGGTGCCAGGACAGCTCTGATAACAAGAGCAGGGTCTGCCAACGTTTTATCCAGTTTACTGAGTGTCTTTAACAAACCTGCCTACTGCTCCTATGACTTGTGCATTTGTGCAAAGTTATAAATTGCCAGCACCATGGAATCATCATCTGCCTGGTTCTAAGTATTTCATACACCAATGTGTTGAATTCAGTAGCAAAAGAGTTTGAGATTTGCAAACATTTTATTCTTATCCTATAGTGTACGACAAACAACTGTTTCCCTTCTGGGCCTTTTCCCTGTCTAGAAGCCAACAGCCCATCAGGGAAGAACTCAGCTTTTTTTCAAATAAACCCATCACCATGTTAATCAGTCACCCAGTATACGTAAGTACTATGGGCAGTGTGTCAAGAACAAAAAATTAACAAAAATGGTAAAACGGAGGGAGGATTCTGCTTTTTAATAAACAAATCTGCTGTTAAATTAACAATTAATAAACATTCCCACCGGGGATGTGAAGAACTCAGCCTTTTACTGTCTTTTAATTTAATAACCCACTACCAATTAAACTCAACACAATGAACAAATTACCAACACTGCTGTGAACACTTTTTTTTTAGTTGACTGGTTCAGACGGTGGATGTGATATATGTCTTGGGCAAGTGATACTTGAACCTGGACCTCTCGCCCAGACGTAGGGACGTGTGACCTCAGTTTTTTTTAAATTTTGAAAAGTCTACTACTAAATCACCCAACTTAATCAATTAAACAATAAATAAAGCCCTGTGCGCACAGCTCACTTTTTTTTTGATACCCACCAGCAGGGCACCCATTTGTCTAATTAAACAATTGCCTCATTAGATATGTTTTCTCCTCCAATGAGATAAAAGAAGGGATTGAGTGAGATGAAAGTGAATGGGAGGGTTATTAGTGATGGTGCAGGAGATCTGGTGAGGTATCCCCAGTAAGTGAATAAGAAGTGCAGAGGACAGGAAGGGTTAGTAATTTAGGAGGTAGGCAAGAACTATTGACTGAAGATGCTTCATGCAATCATGAGAGTTAGACCATTACCTTTTGGTGATTTTGCTGTGAAGTGGCAGAATTATTGAGTGTGAAGAAGCAGAGCAAGGATAGTAGCACTTACCCTTACTGAGTGCAGAAAATTATAGACTTCTTTACTGCATAGATGGATGTTTCTTTTAGAATGTAGTAAGCACACTGATGTGGGCCGCTATCTAGGTCAAGGCTGTCTGACACTGATGGCATGACCCCCTTTGCCAATCCACAAGAATGATGGTGGCTTGGCAGTCCTGTCCAGCACCCCGTGTTCCAACATCTTCCAAGTCTCTTGGTTGCTAGCTTCCCTTTCTGAAACATGTCCTTTCTGATAACAGTGAAACACTATGGACTGAAGGTCATTTCATAACTTGCAGCATTTCAAATGATGTGCAGCTAGGATTCGAATTTGGCATTAGTGGCACCTATGAAGAAATATTACCCATCTTATTGTTATACCAGGGCATCTAACATCAACCTTTAGGATGCGTCTGTCTCATCAACCCATTCAAGCTTATAATTCATGGTTAATAAAAACCGTAAGAACTGTGGATGCTGTAAATCAGGAACAAAAACAAAATTGCTGGAAAAGCCCAACAGGTCTGGCAGCATCTGTGAAGGAAAAAACAGAGTTAATGTTTCTGATCCGGTGACCCTTCCTCAGAACTTGGGCCATTTGGCCTAAGCCTGTTCTGCTATTCAACAAGACTATTCCCAATCTTCTGGGTTAATTCCATATTCTCATACCATCCTCATACACTTCAGTAACCACAAAATTATCAACCTGGATCTTGAATATACTCAGCTACTGAGCATCCCTAACATCCCCATTTGAAAACATATCAGTTCTGAGGCAGGGTCACCGGACCCGAAAGGTTAACCCTGTTTTTTCCTTCACAGATGCTGCCAGACCTGCTGAGCTTTTTCAGCAACTTTGTTTTTGTTTGTGTTACAATTCATGCTGTCCGGAATAAATGGGTGGTTGCTGGAGAAAAACCCTCCCAAAGAATGAAGGTGTATGCTCTGTCTGACTTTTTTTTGTTTGTTTTGCATGGGTTCATTGCCAAGGTGTGGGATGCAATTAGCGCTCAGTCATCAGATTGTTCCAAAAATTCACAATATTCAATTCAGTGTATGGAGAGTATAGTAAATTGCTGTGGAATGAATATTCTGAAAGCAAATGCTAATGCTGTTCCAGAATGGGATCCTGATAATGATGACATAACCAAAGTATTTCTGAGTATTTTGATGAACTGCACATTGCACGATGGAGACATTGAATTTGACCATTTTAAAATGATTTGATTGTGATTTAAAGATATCTTTGTACATTTATGTAATAGAATAATCCATGTCACGTTCATTTTCTATGAATTACCAGTGATGTTTTGCACATTTCAAAATCGTGACCAGCCATATCTCCTTCCTGTATCACATTTTAATTTATACTGTGCATATGGATGTTCTTGGAGAGATCTTTTGAAAGCTTCAGAAGTTGACTTAGAGGCTGTGTGGCTGGATACTGAGAAAATGTTTCCACTTGCCAGAAAGCTTAGAATGTAGGCTGCTAATCTCAGAATAGGGATTCAGCTGCTTAGGACATGTGAAGAGAAATTTCCAATTTGAACAGTTTGTGAATTTTTGGAATTCTCAGTTTGGGCTGCTCGGTAGCTGAATATATTCAAGACCCAGGTTGATAATTTTTTGGGTACTAAAGCGTATGGGGATGGTGTGAGAACATGGAATTAACCTAGAAGATTGGGAATAGTCTTGTTGACGAGCAGAACAGGCTTGGGCCAAATGGCTTGCTGTAGTATTTATTTCTTAGTTCTTATCTGACATTACTTGTCCACCTTTTACTTACTTTTGATACCATTTCCTCCCCAGAAATTTCTGTTGGGAAGCTCTGTTTCATTCTACTAAAAATGATTAATTTCCCAGGTAAGGATAAATTGCGATACACATCTGTTCAGTTTCTGTGATTAAACCATTCCTGATCCCAAATACTCCGGTGTTCTTTCAACCTAGTGTACTATTCCAGCTGTTCACCATGCACTCTCGTCTACATCAGGGAGACCACACATGTGTTAAGTTGTTACTTTGCTGAATATCTCCCTTTGTGTCTTGAAATTTGACCTCCCTGATGTTAGCAATTTCTTGCTCTCATTCCTACCTTTTTGTATTTGGTCATCCACACTTCTTGCTTTGCTTAATTCAATAGCACCTTTTTGACATTGACTTTAACTTCAAACTTAACATTGGCACCCACTTTCTCTTTAGGATGGGTTTGCTAATCCTTTCAGGAGGAGGTAAGCAGCTGTAAGAACAAGGTGCTGGTGGGCATTACGGGCTCACTTTGACTTCCCACTCTCTTGGTTCATTGGAGTTATCCAGTTACTCTTGTTTTGATTTTTAACAAGCTTTCCTTTTACTCAACATTTATTCCCACATGCAGTGCCTCCAGAACTTTGATTTCTCGCATTTTGTCTCCTACTGCCTTATGCTAATGCCCTTTAGGGAAGGAAACTGCCATCCTTACCTGGTCTGGCCTACATATGACTCCAGACCCACAGCAAAGTCGTTGACTCTTAACTACCCTCTGGAATGGGCAATAAATGATGAATAATAAAAAAAACTTCGGTCAGATAACCATCTGACCTTTTCTGTTTAAAGACATTGCAGGTTATTTTGCTTTTGTTTTCCCACTTCCTTGTCTGCTTCTGAAGAAATACTGTTTAGTTGCGACTTGTGGTTCAGATTTACATTTACACTGGCTGTATGTGTGTGTATCTGTAATACAATGCAAAATATAACACACGAGCGTACAATACTCCTGTAACAGTCAGGGAGAGGTAGAAGAACAATAAAAACAAAGCTTTCTGGGTTATTTTCTGTCTTTGTGTTTCAGTTCTCTAGTATCTGTATTTCTTTGTTTTATTATAGAAGGATAAATATGTAGGCAAATTTCAGAGAAGTGTAAAATAATTGGGTAATAGGTGATTTCAACATCCTATATATTTTAGGGAATGTAGCAAGGCAAGTGGTAGAAGTGTCAATGGGGAACATATTGGTAATAGTGACCGTAACTCAGTAAGATCTTGAAGTAGCTATGGGAAAGGATGAAGATGAGTCCGAAGTAAAGTTTATGAACTGGTGAAAGTCCAATTTAATATGCTAAGACAGGATCTGACCAAAATGGACAGGGAGCAGTGACTTGTAGGAAAATCTAATTGAGAGTAGTGGGGGTGATTCAAAAAGGAAATAGTGAGTGCAAGGCCAACAAAATCCCATAAAGTCTGGACAAACAAATCCAGAAAACTGCTGGGTATGATTGGCTGAATGTCCTCTTTCTGTGCTGTAAACCTCTGACTCTGAAAATTCCGCGACCTAATACAGAATTCTTTTGAACTATCAGTGCTAAAGAAAGACATATCAGGTTATTCCATTCATTAGAATATGGTTCAGTAATTGCATTGTAGAATTAGCATTACAGTCTTTCAAGGCAGGTTTCCTTAACATAAATGACTGTAGGCAAATTTGCAGCCTGCCAGTTGCTGCTATACAATTTAAATCACAAACTGGAGGTTTTAGTTAGCTTAAATAAGAGATAAAAAGATGTAGAGCTGGATGAACACAGCAGGCCAAGCAGCATCAGAGGAGCAGGAAAGCTCACGTTTCGGGCCTAGACCCCAGCTTGACTGAGTACCTGCTTAAATCTAATTTTCTATTTGCCAGCATAAGTGATTTGAGCCTTTCTTAAGGGCAAGTTTGGTGAAGTAGAAATGGTCATTTGATTTATGACCGCATTTACTTTGTTTTCAATGTGTGCATTATTCTATCTGTTCTCAATGCTGTTTCCTATCCCTCCAGTGGGAAGGATTTAGGATGGGAAAGGGGGATGGAGGCTGTAGATTTTCTTGGTTATGTATTTGAAAAAGCAAGAAAAAACACTCCTGTAGTTACATTCAGCTGTTAGCAGTTTAAACTGAGTCCAGTCAATCTGTGTCTGTGGATTTAATACAGCCTGGTTAAAGATGTCTGTACTCGGTTTAGGCATTTCACAACTGGGCTACCTAGTTGAATGTTGTGTTTGTTCTCTTGATGGTCAAACTGGAGGTAGCATAATGGTTGTTTGTTAATTTTTGAGAGGATGGGTTGCAGGAAAATATTGTTTTAAGGCTGGCTATTGAATTAGAGTGACATTTAGATTTCACTCTGATCTAGATTGAGTTTGCATGTTTTTACAGCAATGGAATATATCCTTTAGAATTTTTTATTACTTCTGGTTATAATTCTTTCTATTCATCATGGAATGTGGACATCACTAGCTATGCCAGCAATTATTGCCCTGGAGAAGGTGGTGAAGGGATTCATCCTTGAACTGATGGATCCATTTAGATATAAGGACGCTTGAAATGCTGCTAGGAGGGGAGTTTCAGGAATTTTACCCAATGACAGTTAAGGAACAGCAATATAGTTCCAATTCTGGATGGTGTATGTCTTGTTGGTGAGCTTGCAAATGGTGCTGTTTCCTTGCTGCTCTTGTCCTTCTAGCATGATCAAAGCCATGGAAAGTTCTGTTGAAGGAGGTTTGGTAAGTTACTAAATTATTCTTTGGGGAAGAAAAACACTTTTTAATTGACTACTGGAAATGAGCACTGCTATCAGGATCATAATTTATTATCCATCTCTTTTTGCCCTTGAGAAGATGGTGGTTTGTGGCCTTTTGAATCGCGGTAATCCAGGTGAAGATATTGTCATGCCTCAACTGGATAGTGCACTGGAAATCAAGCCCTACTGTTCCAGTGTAATCATAAGAGTTAAAGATTTTGAAAGAAATATGCAAAATCCCAAACTACCTGACTTTCAGATCCAGAGTGAGAAAAAAACATGGATCAAGTTTCTGTACTTTAATAAGAAGTCATGACTTATTACAGGTTTTATTAAATTTTAGCTACAAGTAAACTAATAAATTAAATCTAGTAAATACTATAGACTAAAACTCAAACACTTTGAAACTCCCTCTTACGCAAAAATAGAGACATAAACACTAAAAAATGCATGGGTAGAGGGAAATCCAGGGAAACAGTTCCATAGAAGATGGTTCTTGCCAGCCAAAAGTTTCTCCTTGACTTTTATCGAAATGCTTCCACTGTTTTGCAAAAGGCACGGGGTGGCTGTTTAACTCGAGAAAGGTGTCTGACTTCTTCAGTTCAAATTCACAACTGAGCATCTGATGAAGGAAAGATCGACTGGTTTTCTTCTGTTTTAAAGTGACCTACTGCAGAGAACTCAGTTTTTTGACTGCTTCAGACCTGCTGGTCTTCTGATCCGACTAGCTTCTCTCGAATTACCGATAGCCCAAGCTGTTCAGCTAACTGACAACCATTCATCATGTCAGTTGTTGGCAGGCAGAGCACCTATCGCCATTGGTTTGTGAACTAGGGTCCAATGATCAATCAGCTTCATTTGCAAACCCCTTGGCTCCCGTTTGTCTGAGTATTGTTGGAATGAACAGCTACCCAATAGGTATCAAATTTCTTACTTTTAAATCCCTGAGTTTCAAAATAGTTCTTAGTTCAGTCCACAATTTTCAGAATCTGCTATTACAGTATACTCACAATGCTCTTGGTTGGGGGGGAGGTTCCAGGATTTTGAGTCAGTGAGCATGATTTGCATATGGAATAAACTTCCTGAGGAAGTGGCGGATGTGGGTACAATTACAATGTTTACAAGACATTTGGATAATTCCATGAATAAGAAAGATTTGGACGGATATGGGCCAGGAGCAGGCAGATGGGACTAGTTTAGTTTGGGATTAAGTTTGGCATGGACTTGTTGGACCAAAGGGTCTGTTTCCGTGCTGTATGACTCTATAACTGGCAACTGAGGTTTGCACAGCATCTTGACTTGAACATTTTTTTTTGTATCAATTGTCAAAATTCAAGAATTCCTTATGGTACAAGCACCATACCCACCAAGAATGCATCACTTTAAGAATGCAGCTCATTGCTAACTTCGTGCAACTAGAGTTAAGCAGAAAATGTCTTTTCCGGATTGCTTCTATAGTTAAAATTCTTTAATTCTGTAATGGAGGTGACGCTAATTAGATGCATAATTACTAGATGGAAACTTGAGTCCTTCCCCTTTTGAGTTTGGTGGAAGGGGGCAATTACTTAATTGGCAGTTGACCCTTTTCTCTTCCCACTTCCACCCTGATTGTCCATGGTGTGAAGGCTCATACAGTCTTCCTATTGTGCTGCTAATTGAGATCCTTAAGTGGGCAACTAAACAAGCCGCAGGCTCACCAAGTGGGGAGCATAACAAACAAATCTAAAGAGAGACAATAAGAACTGTTGATGCTGGAGTCCGAGATAACACCGTGTGGAGCTGGAGGAGCACAGCAGGCCAGGCAGCATCAGAGGAGCAGGAAAGTTAACGTTTTGGGTCGAGACCCTTCTTCAGAAATGCTTCAGCCTCTGATTGGCTAACAGATCTCAGCGACAGGTGAACTTCTGACCTAACCATTCTTGGGATCCTTCATCATGGGATGGCTTGTCAAGTTTGGTTTTTACACTTTCATGGATGTGGGTGTCACTGGCATTTATTGCCTATCCCTCATTGCCTGAGGGGCAGTTAAGAGTCAACCATGTTGCTATGGGTCTGGAGTCAAGTAAGGATGAATTAAAGGAATCACTGAATTTATGAGAACTTGCCTTTTATTAGAACCAGTCCTTGGGTGAGGTCCTCCAATTTGTTATGGTACCAGACCAAATACCTCAGCCCATTTATGTTCCCAGATGAGGAAGGTGAACTGGCTGTTCTTGGTATTCACCCACCCTTCGGTTGGTGACGAGAAATTTAATTTTTAGCTGTAGAGTACACATTTCTCCCAAACCAAAATGAATTCTGGTTTAGAAGGAGACAGTTGAATCAGACTTTTTGTTTTTAAACAAAATTAGTGAGTTTATTAAATGTGAGAAGTAACAGGAGCACAGCACACATACACAGATTAAATATAAGAGGTGAGTCCAAAAAGGTGAACTTTTTTTTTAAACAAGAAGTAACGATATACAGACCAGTCTCTGAGTTATTTGGGAAGAGTGGCCATTCAGATGGCTCTCACCAGTAGCATTGACATCAATTTGATAAACTGTAGATTGTAAGATTTTTGGCCTTGAACGTTAATTTGAAGATTTTTTAAATCAACCTGTGCAGAGATGTTATGACACTTGAATACAGGCGGGACTTGAATACAGGCCTCCTGCTTCAGAGGTAGGGACACTACCACTACACCACAAGAAGCCTTCTGTAAGTTCATTGAAACTCTTCTGTTCTGATTCCTTTCAGCTGTGGCTAACTGACAGCACTGAGTATTAGAGAATAATTTCCCTTCTATTTTACCCACTATAGGGGTAATTCTTGGAGCAGTGACCTTCATTGCACACTAATGCACACACCAGAATGGCAGGCCACTAACTCACACAGGCCAGGTTTGAAGCTTGTTTTAACTCCATTCCTATGAATAAAAATGGGGTAAACTGTAAATATATATCTCACCTAGACTGCTGTAACATCCTGTTCACTCTCTGAGATACTCCTAGGAGATTACAAATTTAATTTGTGCATTTTCTCCCTTTTGAAGCTTCATTGACACCTCATCACGTGTGACATTCCAGTTTCTCTGGCTACTGAATATATAGCTGCAATCAACTTTGGCTGTATGCCCTTTTTCATAAGATAAATGTTACAGTTATCAGGCTGAATAAGCCTAATGGCAATCCAGGGTAACAATCGATAGCTGTGGTGGCATTTATGCTTTGTCTCACTGTAAAAGCGTTTGAAAACAATTGCATCTTGTGGAATGAGATGAATTGGGTTTTTAATGGCATACCAAAGTAATAATTACAGCTGAATGCTTTCAATGATCCTTTAATACTGAGTTTGTGCTTTTGGAATATCTGATTTCTTCATTGTGATAGAAATTCCATATTCATTTTTGTGTATGGTGTGTTGACTTCCACTTTAAAACCCAACTGAGTGCCCTAATTTTCTTTTATATTGTTTCCTGGAGTTGGCTATAGATTCCATCTAACATTGGAAAAGGGCTGTATCACAGTAGGGTTTACTTAATTGTTTATGGGCAGTTTTCTTTGAGATCAGTGCCCAACATTGACTCTTTACTGTTGAGTTGTGAAATCTGGGTCAATATCTGTTGAGCATTGTATTTTGCTCTATTCGGTCCTGCTCATCCATACAACCTTGCTCACTGAATGTAGTTATGTCATAATAATCCTCTTGTCCCAATTTCTTGATAATATTGGAATTTTCACTCTTTTGGTGGTGCTACAAGTGAAAACAGACTGACAATTCTGGAGGAATGTCGTAAATATGAAAATAGTAGTTGTGTTTCAAAATGATTTCATAAATGCAATCATTGAGAAAGATTTATTGTTAAGATTGCATTTTTAAAATATGCATCTCCATGACAATCATGGTTAGAATAGCTTTCCTGAATTGGACTGCTGTGTAAAGAAAAAAATGAAAACTTAAAGTGTGATAAAGTTGATATTACACCTGTATGCATGGAAATATCTATATTGGGCAACCTGAAATCCTACAAATCAGTTGTTTGAAATCTGAAGACTCTGGACAATGTAATTTGTTTTTAAAATCTATTATAGAGCTTATCCAATGGCTCAGTGTGTCAATGCTCAGTACGTGTTGGAATTGTTCCACACGGCCCAGGACCATCTGTTCCTCATTTCTCTCCCTACTTGTCGTTCATTGTTGGAACGATTCTTGTATGCAGAAGAGACTAGAACCAAACTTGGAGATCACAGCAGGTCAGGCAGTATCCCTGAAGAGAAAGCAAGCTAACATTTCGAGTCTAGATGACTCTTCATCAGAATCTTCCAGACTCGAAACGTTAGCTTGCTTTTTCTACATGGATGCTGCCTGACCCGCTGTAATCTCCAGCACTTTTTGTTTTCAGTACAGATTCCAGCATCCGCAGTAATCTGCTGCTAGAACCAAACTAGGCTGTGATGGCTCTTTATATTCATGAATGCAACAATGGTGAAACAGCTTGCTGCCATTGACTGACTAACATCCCACTTTATATTGGATCCTTTGAAAGGATACATGAACAAGTTTACTTCTGGAAACAAAATATTTTACAAAAGAACATTTGGCGGTATTTTCTTAATTGTATCTTAATTTATGTTAAAATGTTGCTTTATGACCTGATTTATTGGCAAAAGTGTTAACATTCACCTGTGCTGGATTTTGACATGCTGGTCACAGGAGAAAGGCCCGCTAGTGTACAGGAAACCTGGAAATATGAGTTGATGGCTTTTTAGTCCAACCACTATTATTGTTATTCCTGGGTTTCTCAACCACCATGTGATACCAACCTGAATTAATTGTTTTCAACTTCAGTTTGTAAAGCAATGATATTAGCATTAAAAATTGATGGAATATAGTGTTGGAAACAGAACACAAGGGAATAACAGAATGGAATGCATGAGTTCAAAGGATGAATTCCTAACATGTTTTTGAGGGGCTGTAAAGGCATTCAGGACAATACTGTTTCCTACTGATGGAAGGAAGAACCTGCTAGTGACATCAAGTAGCTGTGGCAAGAGGCAGTGGAGAAGGTCAGCCACAGGAGCAGGCTGTCAGGCTTCTGGATTCAGCACCAAAAGTGGTTTAATGACCTGGATAGGTAGAAAGTTGACTATTATGGTATATTCATGAATGTAGCAATGTGCACCTCACACTGAGTCCCTCACTCGGCTTCTCAGGCCAACTCCAGCACAGTACGCTTTGCACAAACTTATCTTTCAACTGGATCATTTCCCTCAGTTTATGCACTTCTTCAAATCCCCCTCTCAAACCCAGCACTGACCTTCACTTTTCTTTACGCAACATCATGCCTTTCATATCATCCTCAACAAATACTGTCCATCAATTTGTTCAACACATACTATTACTCTCAGTTAGACCTCTCTCTTCTCCTTTCTTGCAGGAGAGAAGAACACAGAATGCAAAGGAGAGTCAGAAGCAGAGGTGGCTCCCCCAGCTATGAAGGTGCCAGAAATCTGTGGAGTTTCAGCAGGGATGGCTGTTGGAGAGGGGCGGGGCGGGATGGGAGCTCTTCAGCTATGTGTTGTGTTCTCCAAACAGCCACATGGCATACAACACTTGATTAATTTAACTTGATAGTAGCAGTGAGTTAAACAGGATTAACTGTGTCGTGATCAGTTAATATATGTTTACCCTGTAGGACTTGGTACAAAAGGGCAATGATAACTCGTCCTCAAAAGTCACCGCACCATCACAGGATACATGCGGTTATGCACCAGCTCAGATGGTTGCATTTCCATGAGATTGGTACAGAAGATAGGTTTTCATGTCATGATCCAATAGCATAATTGGGCAAGAGCATATGACCATAACAAAACAAAGCAGGAGTAGGCCATTGGCCCCTTGAGTCTGTTGTGCCATTCAATAAGATCATGGCTGATCCAACGTTCCTTATGTCAACTTTGCTGCCATTTCTCCATAACCCTTAATTCCCCTACTGATCAAGAATCTATCTCAGCCTTAAATATACACAAGGACCCTGCTCCCACAGCTCTCTGTGGCAAGAAATTCCAAAGACACTCAACTCACTGAAAGAAATTCCTCCTTATCTCAGTCTTAACATGGTGCCCCTTTGCTCTCTGATCCTAGATTCTCCCATGAGGGGAAACATCCTCTCAGCATTTACTCTGTGAAGCGCCTTAAGAGTCCTATATGATTCAATGAGGTCACCTCTCATTCTTTTAATTTCAGTGAGTAGAGACCCAACCTGTTTAGCCTTTGCTGTTGAGACAATCACGACATATTGGGGATCACATTTCTCTGAACTGCCAGATGGTGAAGACAGGAACAGCATTGGCAAGTTCAAGTTGAGGGTCATTCGACAACTCCAAGATCTATTCAGCTAGATTCAAATACTGAACCTTTGGGTGTCTCTGCAGAATGTCTGGAGCAGCAGCACAGAATGTATGATGTACTGACAGGTGTCGCGTCTCACCATGTACATGCTTTCAAGGAGAATAGAGGATTCTGCCTTGGGCATGAGTGATGTGATGGCAAAGGCATTTGAGATGATGTATTTTATAATATAGATTGGTCCCCTATATGAATACCTACTCAAAAGAAGAGTTCATTTGGATATAAAATGTTTAACTCTCTTTCTCTGTCCAGAGATACTGCTAGACCTGCTGAGTTTCTCCAACACTGTTTGTTTCAGATTTCTAGCATCTACAATATTTTGCTTTTCATCAAATATTGCATGCTGGTCGTCACTGGTGGTTTACACATTATGAATGTCACCCTAAATATGGTGCGTGAAACTCTAGCTTTGAGCGTTCAATACTCCAATAATCTCTGGCAAAGTGCCCTTCAGTTCATTACAATCAAGAAGGTGTGAATGAACTGTAAGAAGGATGATGGTGGAAGAGAATATGGAAGTTGGAAATTTGCTCAGAGCATTTTCATTTCTTATGCCTTGCCATATATCCCCATTGCCAGCTAGTATCCTGCATGCTGCCTTTTTCCCAACCTCCAAGTCTGCCCCTTGCATAGTTTTGGATGGAACAGTCTTGAGCGGGACCCTGATAGGCCCCAGAACCCTAGGAATGTTTGGTAAGAAGTCCTAGCTGTCAGAACAGGGATCTCAATAGCTTGCCTCTACCACTGCTGAATTCACAGGGATTGGGTGAAGTAGAAGCTTTAGGAAGAGGAAGTGTAAAGGTGCTTGAGGGTGTACTCGTTGATGTACAACACAGTCTTAGAATGTTGAGAATGAGTTTAATTTTTGAAGTGTACAAATCTTTTGTTTCCACACTTTCCTGTGTTGCCCATTTTTGAAAACACAAGCTTTCTGAGCATTGCTCCTTCTTCAGGTGTTAAAGCTTGTGTCATCAAATAAACCTGTTGAACTATAACCTGGTGATGAGTAACTTCTGATGTTTTCCACCCCAGTCCAACACCAGCACCTCCACATCATGGCCCATTTTTGCTTACATGTTTTTATTTGTGGAGAATGGTAATACATTAATTAATGCCGAGCAACAACAGGTCTGTAAAGGGGATGCTTGGTTGCTTGCAGGGCTGTTTTGTGATGAGAAAATAGGAGGACAGAACTCCTGAGGGGAGGGAGCAAATTTTGCAAGTGGCTTTCAGATGACTGGACTGGTGGAACCTAAGTGACCCTCACGCCAATGAGACCATCTTGGGTTGGGCTCTGTTCTGCAGCTAGTTCCTTGGCTACTTCATGCTTCTCCTAGTCATCCTCCTCCCTAGTGCTCTGTTTCCAGTTTATTCTGCAAGTTCAAACCTCACTGCTGTGCGTGTTGTGCAAAGTGCAGCACACCATAACCATTCTGGAGGGCTGAGGGAGTGACTGTTGAAGGACACCTCCAAATTTGTTTAGATGCCACTATTTAAGAAGGGTGGTAAGGGAAAGCCAGAGAACTATAGACCAGTGAGCCTGACATTGGTGGTGGGCAAGTTGTTGGAGGTTGTCCTGAGGGACAGGATTTACATGTATTTGGAAAGACAAGGACTGATGAGGGACAATCAACATGGCTTTGTGTGTGAGAAATTGTGTCTCAGGAACTTGATTGAGTTTTTCAAAGAAATAATGAAGAGGATTGATGAAGACAGAGCCATGGCTGTGATCTATGTGGACTTCAGTAAGGCATTCAACAAGGTTTCTCGTGGTAGACTGGTTAGCAAGGTTGGATCACATGGAATAGAGGGAGAGCTAGCTATTTGGATACAGAACTGGCTCAAAGGGAGAAGACAGAGGGTGGTGGTGGAGGGTTGCTTTTCAAACTGGAGGCCTGTGACCAGCGGTGTGCCACAAGGATCCGTGCTGGGTTCACTGCTTTTTGTTATTCATATAGATAATTTGGATGTGAACATGGGAGGTACAGTTAGTAAGTTTGCAGATGACACCAAAATTGGAGCTGTAGTGAACAGCGATTAAAGGTTACCTCTGAGTACTACGGGATCTTGATCAGATGGGCCAGTGGGCCAAGGAGGAGTGGCAGATGGATTTTAATTTAGATAAATGTGAGGTGCTGCATTTTGGAAAGGCAAATCAGGGCAGGAGTTATACACTTAATGGTAAGGTCTTGGGGAGTGTTGCTGAACAAAAAGACCTTAAAGTGCAGGTTCATATTTCCTTGAAAGTGGAGTCGCAGGTGGATAGGGTAGTGAAGAAGGTGTTTCGTAAGCTTGCCTTTATTGGTCAGTGCGTTGAGTATAGGAGTTGGGAGGTCATGTTGTGGTTGTACAGGACATTGGTTTGGACACTTTTGGACTCCAATGTGCAATTCTGGTCTCCTTATGGGAAAGATGTTGTGAAACTTTGAAAGAGTTCAGAAAAAATTTACAAGGATGCTGCCAGGGTTTGGACAGTTTGAGCTATAGGAACAAGCTGAATAGGCTGGGGCTATTTCCCTTGGAGAGTCAGAAACTGAGGGGTGACTTTATAGAGGTTTATAAAATCATGGGGGACATGGATAGGTAAACAACCGAGGTCTTTTCCCTGGGGTGGGGGAGTCCAAAACTAGAGAGTATGGGTTTAAGGTGAGAGGAGAAAGATATAAAAGGGAGCTAAGGGGCACCGTTTTCATGCAGAGGGTGGTACATGTGTGAAATGAGCTGCCAGAGGAAATGGTAGAGGTGGAACAATTACAACATTTAAAAGGCATCTGGATGGGTATAAGAATAGGAATGATTTAGAGGGATATATGGAACAAATGCTGGCAAATGGGACTAGATTAATTTAGGATATCTGGTCGGCATGGATAAGTTGGACCAAAGGGTCTATTTCCGTGCGGGACATCTGTGACTCTATCATGTGAAGCATGTGTTGATTTGCTCAATGACCTATGATGTTGTTAAATCTTGCATTATGTTGTTTCTTGGCTTTATGTGTTTAGTCACTCACTGGTGTCAACAGTCACTGTTTAATTTAGTATCAATTGTTTCTAACTAGCCAGGTACAGTTACAGCACCCTGAAGATTGCCAGTGAATTTTTTGTACATTTGTATAAATATCTCTTTTGTGGTTGCACACCAGCTGCACCTTTGATGATAATGAATATCCCTGGGTGAGCCTCAATTGCCACGTGCGTGCTGGCAATGATGACCAACATCTGTAGGAAGACAGCTTAGATCCACCTGCTCACTGGCATCAGTGTTGACAAAGTTGACTGTAAGGAACAAAAGGCAGAGAGATTTAGAGCGCTGTAAGGTTTGGTAAGCCACTGCTAAAGGATAGCCATTAAGTCAACTTGAAGCTGGTCTTATTTCTGAAGGATGCAAGTATATTCTACCACCTGACAGAAGGCCCTAAGCCTCCTGAGGCACTGATGTTCTGACTTATTAAGGAAGACACCCGTCTGTCAGCAGATGGTGCGCCAGTTATTAGATTCCTAGAATCCCTACTGTGTTGAAGCAGGCTATTTGGCCATCAGGTTCATATCAACCCTCCAAAGTCCAAGTCAGCTAGACCCACCCTAACCCCTGTAACCCTGCACTTCCCATAGCTAACCCACAATTCCTGGGCAATTTAGCATGGCCAATCCACCTAACCTGCAGATCTTTGGACAGTGGGAGTAAACCGGAGCACCCAGAGGAAACCCACACTGACACTGGGAGAATGTGCAAACTCCACACAGACAGTCACCCGAGGCTGGATTCGAACCGAGGTCCCCGTCACTGTGAGGTAGCAATGCTAACCACTGAGCCACCATGCTGCCCCATTGTCTGTTGCGAGTCTAGATCTCTGATATCCACTGACCTGTGGAATAAACGTTTATGAGTTGCAGGTTTTCCAGCTTCTGCAACAACTGGTGCAGTTGGTGCTGCTGGTTTTCCAGCCTTTCATGTGAGATCCAAAACAAAGCAACATAAGTGGCACCTGTGATGATCTAAAAGACCACCACCAAAGTGCACTCAGATATATAAATATCCAAAATGGTGCAAGTAACCTCAGGCCAAGTCCTGTGAACCAAATCTTTTACATAAACAGACAAGAAAGCAACTAGGAGGTTTCATTAAACATTAATATTTCACTTCATGCCTTCAGCCCCCTCAATTGCTGCTGTGTTCTTGCCTTGATTTCATTGGTGATTTATAGGAAGTTCAGAAAGCTCATACGCCTACAGTTAAATTTCACAAGCCATGTAAATATCAGAAATAACATATTAAAATTGACAACTTGCTTCTCACTTGCACAAACCCTAATGAGCTGCAGTTAAATGTAGAAGCAGTGGGCTGAAACCTATGTGCTTTCAATTTGCTCGCCCTTGACCACAACACCATGCTCACTCTTGACGACTCCCCCACACCCACCCATGTGCACGCGCACACATGCTGCTCTAAGTTGAGATTCTTCCTGATGCACCAAGCCAAACTAACATTCGATGTGTTAATTAGAAAATCTCCCTCATTTTTTCTTTCTCTCTCATACTTTGTCTTGAGCCTTCTTGCTCTTACACTATCTCTCCTTCTGTCACACTGTCTCATTCTTGCTCCCACTGTCTCTCACTCCACTTATAACAGTGAAGCTAAAGCTAGATGTAATTGAGGTTTATGTAATGGCTTCTCAATTATGCAAATGTTTAACTAAATGATTGAGTCTTCTGTGAAGCAATAGTACTGTCCCAATGCCTGGGCTAGAAGTCCCTATCTGGGCTCAGTCCCACCCTATTATGTGCTGTGTCTTAAATGTCCAATCAAGATAATTTTAAAAATATTATATCGAAATAGTAAGGGTCTTGTGGTAATATCCATACCTCTGGACCAGAAGGTTTGGGTTCAAAACAAACCTCAGATGATTGCCGTGAAAGTGTGTCACGCACACAGGAGCAGGTTTTTTGTAAAAAAAAAAATTATTCTAGCCAGTTGCACTCTGGACTTTAATGAGCACAAGACCTGCTTTCAGCCATTACCAGTGATATTGAACCTAAGAGAATATTTAGTGCAACACTGAAATGTGTAATTTATATCATTCATTCTATCATAATGGTTCATTCCAATCTGACCTTTCTCATCAACTCTAATTTTATTGAGCTGCAAAAAATAGCTGTCAGGAAGCACTTGCATGGGTCAACAGTAACCCTAGAAATTTGTGGTCTGCTCTTATATGGAGGTCACCTCCAGTGCTCGCTGTATTTTTTAATCATTTGTGGTTCATGGGTTTGCTTCGCATACAGCGGCTGCAAAATCACATCGCATTTTATAGAGTAATTGTCTCTTTCTTTTTCAAATGTTTGACTTTTCTAGGTATTGGGAGATGTAGTCATTAGTTCTGATGGTCAGTATTAACCTCTTGCAATGTGCAAGCTGCTTGGTAGCTGATTGGTTTAGAATTGTTGCAGTGTTAAGCTTAGAGTGTTGAGGAGGTGGCAGGTAATCGTGTAAAGCAGATACTACATCCTGTTAATCCAAGTAGAAAACCAAGCACATGGTGAAGTGGCAACAGCTGATTGCAAAGAACATACTGTACGAATATTAGTTGTTCCCAGTGACGTTGGTTTAAAGCAAGAATACAAAGCTTAATTAACTCATTAAGTATTTCATACAAGTTCAAATGGGTATAATTACTATCTGAAATGTTAATAAAGCTATGACTCTTGTTGATTTCCTTTACCACCTTTTGTCTTCCTAATCCCCCATTGTACTGCATTTCTGACAATGTTGTTCCTACAGTGCAAAATGTACTGAAAGGTGTGCATTTTCACAAATTTTGCCTTGAAGCAGTTTTTTGGATTTTTATTCATACTTATCCAATGAATATAAATCAAATGTTAAAGCCTGAACTGGTTCCAAAGCTAATTGCCCCCCTTGCTGTAGAAAATGCTATTTCTCTTTGCTTTGTTGTTGCACTGGACCTTGACACCAAATTTTATTTATTTGACGTTACAGTTTTAATGTATATGCACCTTCAAGTGAGTTTTCTGTCTCTAACACTCATCAATTGACCAGAAGAGTTGAATAATATCAATGCTGTTCAAATAATATTAATTGTACTTGTCAATTTGGGCCTCCTTTCCTTTCCCCTTTCCTGTTTCAAAAGGTTTAAGCTGAGGAAAGACCTCCTTAACGTTGGAAATGATAACTGCTGTATACGGTAATGGTTCTGAAATGGTTAATTTTGGATACTGATTTCAGCTCCTTTCTTTCTGATGATGTCATTCAATCTTAAGTATGGAAAATGGGAGAATAGCTGTATCTCAGAGGACAGATTTGTCATCTATGGATCACATGTCTTTGTAAAAATGTCTGTTTCACTAATGTAATTGTCTTTATTGTATTATAGCAATTAGGTACAAGAACCACTTCTTAAGACTCAAGTGGTTGTTCCTCTACCACTGAACCAAATAATAAGGAAAGAGGAATAATGGCAGTATCCTTTGACCAACAAGTATCACACAAACTGAATCAGAAAGATGGCGCACAGCTTTATTACAAATGCCGACAAACATAAAATCATATTGGAACATTTTGTTATTTGCAAGGTGTTGGCTTTCAGCCAAGTTTGTATTTTTCACAATTAATGTACTTCATGTTCTTCTGTTGAAGAAGACAGACAAGGAGAATTCTTTTTGGCAGTTTTTTAAAATTAAAAAGTGATGTTAATAATGTTACTTGATCTGTAAGGGCTTAGGAGTTCACAGGACCTTTTATGGTGAGAAAAGGAAAGTGAAATTATCTAACTTAGATCCCTTACCTTATTTATACAGGAAAATTTGTGGCCTACTGTCAATGCCAACACAAAGACATAAGTAGAGACAGAAATTTCGTTGTTGCCTGTTTATTTAAAATTTGAATATTCTTAGATAGCACAACATAGCCCGTGGGCATTAGTCCATTGGAGGCATTACCTCCTAATGTATGCACACATTAGAAAGTAGGTCTACAAATGTAAAATCTAACCACCTCATGAAACTCTATCATTTATACTTCCTTTTAGAAGTAATGTGTTCACTGAATACAAATTGGATCTTTGAGAATTCCTTGTGTGTTCATGAGGGCAATAGTTTGGTTCTAAAAAAACACTATTTCCATTTCAGATATCCAATATTAGAACCGAACACTCCAGTTACAATATGCACATGATAATGTACTTTTACCCCATTCCCAATAAAAGCAGCCAGTCTGAATTGAATTCCTCTTTAGTATTCATAGCTGCCTTCCTTTAATGTGTTTCTGACAGCAGGACTGATGTGGACTGGGATCTGCAATGAGACCATACAGTTAATGTTGAGGAAAATATTCTAACAATCTGGGCTGGTCCCACAGATAAAAGCGTTTTTCCCAATCTCTAATATTCTGTTCCTCTATTCAGGATCTGTGGACCCTGTAGGTCCATATAGACTTGCCAGAGAGCCAGAAAAATTTTTCTTGTAAAAATATGTACTTTATTTATATTTTAAAAAAGCTATCTTTAAGTACATACAAAGGGTATTAAAACTGTTCTGTACAGTCCTTGCAAAAAAAATAAGCAACACATAGGAATTTGACATTCTCTAGAGCTCCCCACAGTTCCAAAACAAAGGCATTTTCTCCTCCTGCAGGAAACTATTTCCATTCATTTTTGAGGCACCAAGAGGGTCTGACTATTGAGTGGATTGTTGTTATGCTTTGGCAGAAAGGCCTCAGATGGTAGTCTTTCCTCATTACGCTTTTTCGGCAGCTGCCCCAAGCTTTAGTGCATCCCTCAGCACATAGCCCTGGACCTTGGAAAGTGCCAGTCTGCAACATTCTGATGAGGTCAACTCCTTGCTCTAGAAGACCAACAAGTTTCAGGCACACCAAAGAGTATCTTTCACAATGTTGATGGTCTTTTAGGTGTGTCAATGTTTGTCTCAGTGTGTGTCCCAGGGAGCAGACTTAGAGCACAGAGTCCTGTGTCATGGAGCTGTAAGGAACAAACCTTGACAAAAATAACTGCATCACTTTCCAGAACTTCTGAGTAAAGATATATTCCAGGAGATGCATGACCATCTCTACCCAACCTAACTCCCCACTGCCCCGCAGTCACTTTGAGGGCAGCATGTGGTGGCACAGACTGACTGGGTGTACATGAAGGATCTCACAAGTAGTGTCCTCCTCACCATCAGCCAAGTGATGCCATTGCACTTGTTGGAAAGCTCTGGTGATGAGGCATTCTGCCAAATGACTTTGACAGCCTGCTCAGGGAAATCACCCGATAAGATCCACCCAATCCTTTTCCTGCAGGGTCTCAGGCGTTACCTGCTGACCACTTCCTGATGGACTTGTGTAAAAGGTGCTTTTCTTTGCAAATTTCTTCACAAAGGACAGGTAATATGGAACGGTCCAACTACTTGGAGTGTTACATGGCACGAGGCCAGTCCCATCCTTCGCAACACCAGGGACAGGTAGAACCTCAGTATGTAGTGACACTTTGGTGTTTGCGTACTGAGGGTGTATGCACAGCTTGATGCAGCCACACACAAAGGTGGCCGTCTGGATGAGGGTGCTTGGAATTGTCGCCACTCTCGGGTTCACATCCTCTATTGGTTGAGACAGCGAGTGAACCACCAGGAAGAAAAGAGAATGGTAAAAAGAGGCAGGCCAACTACTATGATGACAGCAGGGCACTTTCAATTTGTTTTTTCTGCAGTGAGCAAATGCCATTGTAATGCTGGCTGACATAAATCTTCCATGTTGCAATGATGTAAATTCTTTGTAGCACTATAAACAATATTGAGAAATTCAGGTGGGTCTGCATAGGCCTGTAAAATATTCCAGAATGTCATATTCCTTTGAGGATTTATCACAGAATTGGATTGGAGTCTTGTCTGTTTATGGGAAGCTTTTAAAATAAAAATAGACTCATGTTTTAACCTGTTAAACATTTAAATATGGTCCAGCTGCTGATAATACTGATTTTTAAAAAGCTGTTTGAATTGGATGTGGTCTGTGAACTGATTAGGTATGTCTGTTAAGAGGTTCTTAACCACGTTAAGAACTATAGAGGTGGCATGCACAAGAATCATATGACACCAGGTTATAGTCCAACAGGTTTATTTGAAAACACAGCTTTCGGAGCCTCACCCCTTCTTCAGGTGTTAGTCTCTTGTATTTTCAAATAAACCTGTTGGACTATAACTTGGTGTCGTGTGATTTCTGACCTTGTACACACCAGTCCAACACTTGCACTTCCATATCAGGCACAAGAATGTTGTGGATTTATCTTATCTTCCTGATCTGATCACTACATCTCTTTGAAATCATCTTCAGATTGCTGCTGTAATTATTTGTTTTCTTAAAAGCATTAGGAAAGAAGTGTGGTCACATAGCACCTTCCTACTGTGAGTATCATATAGTATTAAAACTTAGTTGAGGGGTCTGTGATTATTAATCCATTTGAAAACAGGTCCTAGAAATGAAGTTTGGAAATAATTGTCACAACACACTGTTAGTGATCAACACTGTTTTATTTAAATCAAACTGCAATGAACGTAAAATAGTTTCATGGTTGGATGACACATGGTTGCTCAATCCATGTTCTGCAAACAACTAGCATTGCAGTTAACTTGCAATGCTCTCTTGTCATTTCTGATGTGAATGAATGTCCAAATTCCTTGTCATTACAGCTATAGAATGACTTGTGATTTGCACATTTTTCTCCTGAAATGTTTCAAGGATGGGATCTTTGAATGGTCGGAGTGACGTGGAAATCTGAGAGAATCGTGTTAAGAAGTCCAACAAGGCTGTTCTCGACATTGGAAGCAACAAGTTGCATTTTCCAGCAGAGTTTAGGTTATGACATGAGATTCTTGTAAGAATCTTGCAAGAATCGTGCCTATTTATCTATTAACAGGGATTATTGCTTGTTATCACCTCATTAAGATGCAGTTTCCTAACTAGCCAACCGCTGCAGGGAAATGCCAAGAATTCTTGATGTAGAAATCGGAGTAGGTACCTGAAAACTTCAGCTCACCCCTTGCTTGTCCAGCCTTCCATTTTGGACCCTCAGCACCAAATCTACAGGACATGCTCCAGGGCATTGACCACATGCACTGCATAGCCAGACATGCTGGCAGCTGAAAACTGTCAGCCTCTCAAAATACCTCATGACTCATCTCCGAAGCATTTCATGTATACTTCTGCACTTTAAAGCAGTACCTTGATGCACCCCAGCAACTAACATTTAACAACTGCTACATGGACACTTTCCACAGGTGGGCAGGGCACCCAGTTCATCTGTTGAACCAGACTCCATCTCAGAGCTACTCACTTCTCTCTTTGAACCCAGACACCTGGTGCTTATCTGCATGTTCACTGCATCCCTACATCGGCTTACCATGCCTTTAGCTTGTCATGCCTTTAGCACCTTGGCACCTCGGCACCTCGGTCAAAGCCTAGACGCACACAGTACCAAGATTCAACTTGGTGTTTAGCACAGAAATAGAACCAAGCAGCTTGTTATACTAGTCATTAGTGCAGGTCACACAGGGCCTTGGCGTTCAGTAGGCTGAGAGATGAGTCCTCATACAGTCCAGGGATCTGGGTAGTCTATCATCTGTTTGGCTCACTAATGGTCAGGGGCTCCATTGGATTGTGGTCCAGGTAGTCAGGGGAATCCCATAGCAACAGTCAGGGAGCTATGACAATGGTTTGGGGTCTGATCAGTCACTACCTGGAAATTTCAGTTGGTCCTAACATTGGGGTTGGGAAGTTGCAGTGGAATGGGTGCTCTGTGATAGAAGCGGGCACATTCAATGTTGGAGGCAGAAGCATAGTTTGAGGAGGGCACAAGTATGATGATGAGATGAAACTCAGGTATAATGACAGGATCCCATAGAGAATGGATGGACATGGAAGGCTGTGGGAGGGGCTTGTTAAATGCAGTAACCACCCCCACATGTCTCCACAGAGGGCACATTCAGCATTATGGTGGGTATCATTAAATTACCCTGCGGGGGCTCAGGACAAAGAGGAACATTGGAGATGAAGTACAGTGTGGTGGGTTGCCACATAGACTGGATCAATGGAAATAGGCTGACTGGATACAATATGGTAAAACAGGACATGGAGTCTCTGGAGCAATTGGGCAAGAACTGACCAAAACAAATGTGGTGTGAGGGCATCCACCACAAGTTGAGTTCCCTGCCATCACTTTCCAATTGTTTTGGGGCAACCTGCAATTGGAAAATGCCTAGGACTCCACCCAGCCAAAAGTTTGTGTGTTTCACTTCTGCTCAATGGGAGCCATTGAAGGGGCGAAAGCATCAATCATATACTTGCAGACTGCAGCTTCATATCTTCAATTATAACGTGCATGTGAAATATATGCAGCGTACAAATATTTGGGGTGCAGTACTGGACACAAGCTATGTTCACTATATCATTGGTCCTTATGTATTGCACAAAGACATCTCAATGACGTAGAATTTACCACAACAACTTTGAAAGAGATGGATGTGGGCCATAGCTGACACAGTTCAAAGGATATTGCAGGACACTGAACTGAATCCTTTTCACAGCTGCCCTGTATTATGATATGTGCTATTGAATCCAAAGATAGCATTCATAGTTGATGTGAAGATGGATGGGAACGGTTTGTCACACATGGTGTATTCTCCACTGCTGTGTGTTTGTCCCTCAGCTGATGGAGCTCCTTTATCAAGCATGCACCTATCTCAAAGAGCCGTGTTAATTCAATATGTATCCTCCTTGTCAGGGCACTGCAGGTCTCGCTGTGTAGTGGACTGTGTGCAGTTGTCATCTGTACAGTATACCAGCAGTCACTCTTCTCCAAGGTTAGAACCTGTTCCCAACACAGGTCATTGCCAGCAAGGGTGATGGACCCAGCTTCAGGCGGGATGCTCATTGTAATGGCTACCCAGCTAAGAAGGTGGATGCAGATGGAGGAGGAGAGGCAACAGCAGCAGCAAGCTGCCATGGAGGGTAAAACGCCTGCGGGTAAAGAGACCCCTCAGGAGCTTCAGCGGCACAGGAGTGTTAGAATATCTTATCCTCAAAACTATTTACTGGGGATGAGCAAAGCAACAATATGTTTTTGAACCAACAAAGGATTCGATGATGTGTAATGAGGCAAGTTTTTAAAAAATGATCTCCGAATAAAAGATCCTCGAGGGACAATGTCCATGTCATCGTAGAATTTAGCATTCGGTTTGAGAGTGAGAAACTTGAATCAGAAACATCTGTACTGAACTTAAATGAAGGTAATCAGATGTGTAGCGTTAAGGTTCGAGTGGACAGGGGAAGAGGTCTCGCAGAAAAGACAATCCATGAACAATGGCAGAAATTAAAGAAATTCATTACACACAGTAAAGATCCTAGTAATAAAGAAGGATTACAGGAAGGGGATAAACTAACCATAGTTAAGTTATCAATGTATGTTTTCTTTCAATTTGATACAATGTGGCAAAGATTAACATTGAATGAGGGGAATGGGGAACACTTTTAAAAGCCAACAAAACATGATTTAAAAAAGCCAAATAGGGAGAAAATAATCTGAAGGCAAATTAGCAAGGGACAAATATAGACAGTAACAGCTATTTTAAAAAAAAAGAAGAAAGATGCAAGAGTGAACATAGGCCCCTTGGAAGCTGAGGAAATGACAAAGGGGAGCCGGGAAATGGAGTTTAACAAATACTTGCATCAGTCATCATGGTAGAGAGCAATTATAGCATTCCAAAAATACTAATTTATCAAGCTTCGGGGAGTGGGAAACGAACAAAATAAAAGCATCCGCTTCACTCACTCAAAAATTACTCTGTAGATAAATGGGCAAAAGGCCAATAAGTCCCCTCGACCTGCTAGATTGTATCCTGGGATTTTAAAGGAACTAGTTGCAAAGATGTTGGATGCACTGACAGTAATCTTCCAAGAATCCCGAGATTCTGGAAAAATCCCGCAGGGTTGGAAACTTGCCAATGTGACACGTTTATTCAAAAAAAAAATTACGGAGGGAGACAAAAAATGGTAACAATAGGCCCGGGGTTAAAATTGTATCAGAGATAATAGGTACTGCAGATGCTGGAGAATCCGAGCTAATAAGGTGTGGAGCTAGATGAACACAACAGGCCAAGCAGCATCGTAGGAGCAGGAAAGCTTGACGTTTCGGGCC
>JAHRHZ010000271.1:8127962-8147418 GCA_024137785.1 Ginglymostoma cirratum
AGCTCCACACCTTGTTATCTCGTAACAATAGGCCAGTTAGTTTAATGTCTGTCACTGGGAAATTGTTACTCTATAATGGACGTACTAGCAGAGAATTTAGAAACATATAGCTTTATGAAGTGGAAATCATTCCTAACAAATTTATTTCAGTCCTTTGAGAAGGTAAGTAACAGAATAGATAAAGGGGAACCAGTATATGTAATGCTTTTGGTTTTCCAGAAGGCATTTCATAAGGTACCACACATTAGACTGCTTAATAAGACAAGAACTGATGATATTTGGGGAGATATATTCACATAGATGGAGGATTGGCTAACAATTAGACAGTTAGAATAAAGAGGGTGTTTATAATCACACCCTGTAACTATTGGAGTCCACTGGGATCAATGCTGGGTCAACAATTATTAATGATATACATGAATGACACAGATGATGGAAGTGAATGTACTATGTTTACAAATTTTCAGATGACACAACGAGATGGGAAGGCAAGTACACTCAGTCCGTATTATCCATTGATTTGCTACCTGTGTATGTGTATTTGTGAAATCAGCCCCAGACCCCACCTCAAATTTATTCCAAGGCTTTAAGCCACACTAAAAAGATTGGATGCACCTCCAAATGAGTGAGAACGCTTACACATGTATTCCTCTATGCGCAGTATATTCTACGCAAATGCTTTTTGCAGCACCTGAGTGTGAACGTCTGCATCCTATTGTCTTATTCAGTTCCCCAAACAATCTGTTTCGGTAAACATTACATAGTCCTTCATGGTACATGAAGAGGGTTTTCTCCTTTTTAAGTCTGTGTCCCGTGGCCTTTGTAGATAATGAGGACTATGTATATGAGATGACACACAGACTCTACAGAAGGATATAGTGAATGAATAAAAGCTTGGCAGATGGAATATGTTGTGGGAAATATGAAGTTATATACTTCAGGAGGAATAGAAGAGCTGACTATTATTTAAATTGAGAAAGACTACAGAAAGCAGTAGAACAAAATGATTTCAGGGTCTTGTGCATGAACCACAGAATGTTAACATCCAAATAGAGAAGGTCAGTTAGCTCAGTTGGCTAAATGGCTGGTTTGCAATGCAGAGTGATACCAACAACATGGGTTTAATTCTTGCACTGGCTAAGGTTACCATGAAGGATTCTTCTTCTTCTCAACTTTTACCCTCATCTGAGGTGTGGTGAACCCCTGTTAAATCACCTCTAGTTATCTCTTTCTAATGGCAGAGCAGCCCTACGGTCTGGTCAGACTTTATGGCGGCTTTACCTTTATACAGGTGCTGGAGGCAGTCAAGGAATGTTGACTAGGCTGACACTGGGTATGGAGGAAATATCTTCTAAGGAGAGGTTGAGTAAGTTTGGCTTGTACTCATTAGAGTTTAGAAGAAAGAAAAGAAACCTTTACTGAAATATATGATTCCAGGGGCTGAAATAACTCCACAGCAGTTGGTATCCCATCACCCTTTATTTGCACGTACAAAGTGCTTGAAACTGGTCTGGCTTCCTCAAAGCCAGCTCCGAGTGAACAGAGCCTCTGATATTCCCATTTATATCTGTCAGCCAGAGCTTCCTGATTGGGGCTGTTAACCCAGTCCAACCAGGGAACTCATATGCTATGAGGTCCACCTGGCTGACCTCATTACAATCAGGATAGGTGTGGAGAAGTTGTTTTCACTTGTGGGAGAGTCTAGGACATAAGAGAGTAAGCATACATCCATTTAAGATAGATGATGACGAATGTTTTTCTCTCAAAGGATAGTGCATCTGTGGAATTCTTTCCCACAAAGGACTGTTAGATCTGGGTAATTCAGTTTATTCAAGACTGAGAGATTTTTAGTCAGTAGTGGAATTGAAGGTTATGGGGAAAAGGCAGGAAAGTAGAACTGAGGATTTGAGATCAGCCCATGATCTCATTGAATGGCAGAGCAGTCTTGATGGCCTGAAAGGTCTATCTCTGTTTTGACATCTTCCGGAAATGCAGCCATTTGGTTTCTTTGTTGATTGTGAATAGAAGTTCATTTATGGTAATGTTTGAATGCTTCCCTGTGCATGATGATCCACTACTGAACAATGATAGGATACTGTCTGCAGTGGGCATTGGGACTGCAGTTAGGGAGAGTAGTAATGTGGGATGTGGCTAAGCTGTATGGCCTTGTAGATAAATAGCAACTGAAGCAAAAAAAAAAAGAAGTTTTAGGTGTGAGGAAGTGTCAGCCATGTCAACAACATGTAGTAAGCTGTGTGAATTTGTGATTGCTGTGCCACTACTTTGACAGTGAAGGGCATCTCTGCAGTGCCATATTTGGCTAAACGTTCAGCCAGTGTTTCAGGATGGTTCCATTGCCAGGAATGCCAGTCTGTTCTTGGATATCCAGGCAGTGGCAAGTTCTCGTGGCTACAGCAAAGGGGAAAATCAGGCAAACATCAGGCATGAGGCATGCCATAGGAGTGGGATATGTAGTTAATGAGATGAGTTTGGGATAATTCTGTAGGAAAACTCACTCGGCCTTGCTGAGAGAAGCCCTCTATATAACTCAATGAAATTGACACTTGCCAAAAACATGTGCAATTCAGCACCGAAGTTTTTAAATATTTTCAGAGCTCTCAACATGAGGATATTTTCTGATCTATGTGGATGCAGGTTGTTCTGGCAAATGCTTGGAGTCTAACTCTGTTCAGTCTCCCAAAATATTGCTGCTGGCATCCATGAAACTGTGAAAATTTTTTATTTACAGCTGGGTTTGTATCATCTTCACATATTGTCAGAGTTGCTTCTTCATTCCAGCTTGATCAACTTAATCATGTGATTCTGATATCATTATTACATCATTACGTATGCTTCTGATGTTAATTCCATTACTCCAAATCAGGAAATTTTCTGAACTATGTGAACATGGCTGCCAAAATTGCTGCTCAGTTAATGCCATCATGACTAGGTGCCGCAGACTTTGACATTTAACTCAGAGATAAAAGGTACTGCAGATGCTGGAGAATCCGAGATAACAAGCATGGGACTGGATGAACACAGCAGGCCAAGCAGCATCATAGGAGCAGGAAAACTTGACGTTTCGGGCCTAAACCCTTCATCAGAAATGGGAGAGGGGAAGAGGGTTCTGAAATAAATAGGGAGAGAGGGGGAGGCGGATAGAGGATGGATAGAGGAGAGGATAGGTGGAGAGGAGGCAGACAAGTCGAAGAGGCGGGGATGGAGCCAGTAAAGGTGAGTGTAGGTAGGGGGGTAGGGAGGAGATAGGTCAGTCCAGGGAGGACGGACAGGTCAAGGGGGCGGGATGATGTTAGTAGATAGGAGATGGGGGTGTGGCTTGAGGTGAGAGGTAAAACAGGTTAGGGAGGTGGAGATGAGCTGGGCTGGTTTTGGGATGCGGTTGGGGGAGGGGAGATTTTGAAGCTTGTGAAATCCACATTGATGCCATTGGGCTGCAGGGTTCCCAGGCTGAATAGGATTTGCTGTTCCTGCAGCCTTCGGGTGGCATCACTGTGGCATTGCAGGAGGCCCAGGATGGACATGTCATCTGAGGAATGGGAGGGGGAGTTGAAATGGTTTGCGACTGGGAGGTGCAGTTGTTTGTTGCGAACTGAGTGCAGGTGCTCTGCAAAGCGGTCCCCAAGCCTCCGCTTGGTTTCCCCGATGTAGAGGAAGCCACAACGGGTACAGCGGATGCAGTATACCACATTGGCAGATGTGCAGGTGAACATCTGCCTGATGTGGAAGGTCTTCTTGGGCCCTGGGATTGGGGTGAGGGAGGAGGTGTGGGGGCAGGTGTAGCACTTCCTGCGGTTACAAGGAAAAGTGCCGGGTGTGGTGGGGCTGGAGGGGAGTGTGGAGCGGACATTTAACTCTGTGCTTTTAAGTTCAGAGACCCAGGAGATGTGCTCTTCAGCCCAATTATATCATATTCTTTTTCTCACTGACCTAGTGGTCTATCCATCTGGGAAAAGAAAAGTTAATTGACACAAGTTGTTTTGTTTTCCTTTTTCCCAAAGCAAAGGGTCTGCCTTCTGTATTTTGCAGCAGGAAGACCCTGGTGACAACCCATCTGTTTGAAAACAGAAGTTTTTATTTTCCTCTCCTCTGATGAGTGAGAAGGAAAAAATGTAGCCTGTTCAGCTTGCCTAAACTAGAGCTTTCTACTCTTACAATGGCCCGTTTTTAAGTTGGAAAAGGTTTTGGGTAAAACAAGCCAAGAAAAGAGCAAGTAAGTGAGAATGTTTGGAAGGAGGCACTGCCACGGTGGAACATGAGAATGTACAAGACTAGAAGAGGCCACTTTGAACCATTTTAGCTGACAGTGTAATTTGACTACAATGCATTACCTATTATGTCAGCCTTTTGATTGACCAAATGCTTGTCCAATTCCCTATTTAAAATTACCAATGTTGTTTGATCATGAACCTAATTGGCCATCTTTGTATACAAAACTGTACAAAACAGCATCGTGGTTTGCTTAAACAAAGTCATTGTAGATCAATGTAGCATACTGGTGTTTCCATGTAGCATATTGGTGTTTCCCTTCATTATGCCAATTGATGAAAACCTGAACCTGTGTCCATCCAGGTTAATGGGTTCTCATTCTCAACATGCGATCATTGGAAAAAATTGAAATGAAGGCTGGGTACTTGCGCAGTTCCCTAGAGCAGGTTGCATTTACTGGGAAAAGGGTTGAGAAAGGAAGAAATAGAATCTCCACATTTGAACTGAAATTGAGTTTCAATTGTCCCAGATGATGTCTTGATTAAAATGCAAATGTACAATCATAAAAACTCACATTTAAACTTTCTTTATGCAAAGACTGAAAGTGCTAGAATGACTGTTGGTCGGCACAACCGACCTCTTCAGGGCAGTATAAAGAACCACCTATTAGAACCAGCTTCAGGCAGTCACACAATAAAATTATGTTTTAATAACAATACTTCTGCGAAAAAATAGATAATCCACATAACAGTGCCGTATTTACATGAGTACTGTCACAGGAACATGAAAACATCATTGTACCCCATCTGTGCCATCATGAAACTTCAGTATGAGCAGCAGGAATGCTTTGGACCTGTGCCTGTAAATTTCCATATCGTACAAAACTAACCTAACCTCACCTCTGACCCCATGTAAGGTCCAATGGAAAAATGGACTTAGGCAACACAGAGATCACCAGTTTAAACCCACATCATTCTTCACAAGAGAAATATTCTCAAAAGATTTACTTTCTTCCTGAGTGATTCACACTAGGGTTGATTCTCCAGGTGCTGCTCCCTCTAAAACATCGGCTGGGCGGCTACTTTTCGAGTGTGAACCTAATCAGTAAGAACAAACTGCCTATTTAGCAAAGGAGTGCATCACTGTGAACTCAAGCCTTTCCTTGCTCAAAATAGACATTTTTCAGCAGGGATCCTTGGAAAGAACTGACCATTTTATTTCTTCCTATGTTCTCCAAGCCAGGGAAACTAGGCCCAGCTCTCTTAATTTAGCCCAATAATGCAGTGTGGCGTGGTTTGTCCAGTCGGTTGTAGAGAGTGTTAATGTTTTAAAATCCTCAGTCTGAAATTCTAGCCAGGTAAGATTTGAATTTCTTTTGTATGGATGAATAGTAGCACCCATCCTGAATGCAGCCTTGAAACATATTGTGAAGTAAAGGGCTGCAGGGAATCCTATTCTGCTTTTTTAAAAAAATTTACTGATGGATTAGATTGATAAGTTCAGTACAGAACTTCCTTTCAAAATTTTAAATTAAAATAGCCTCCCTTGCACCATTGAATCCATACAAACTTCAAACAGTGCAACTCTAGCAGTAAAGCTGGTTATTCTATCAAATCAATGTGCATAATGTAGTCATATTTAGGTGTGCACCTTGTTCATAAAAATAGACTTCCACACAATTATTTGTGCTGCCCCATCTATGGGTAATCAATATATTTTCAATTTTTGTCAAATGCTATGCACTTCTAGTACTTATCTGGGAATGCCTTCCTTTCCACTATTGATCTGACCTGTTTAAACACATCAAAAATTCTGAAATTCCCTCCCTAATGATGTTGTGCATTCATCTACAGCACGTAGACTGCAATGGTTCAAGAAGGCAGCTTACTACCACCTTCTCAAGAGCAATGTATGCTGGCCAAGCCAGCGATGCCCACATCTCGCAAGTGAATAAAAAAGAAGTTAACATTTGATCAATAGAAGTTCTTGGATCAATCATCTGATTTTGAGGAATTCATTCTGTTGCAAACTTTCATAGCTCTAATAAAAACCAAAAGAACTGCGGATGCTGTAAATCAGAAACAAAAAACAGAAATTGCTGGAAAAGCACAGCAGGTCTGACAGTATCTGCGAAGAGAAATTAGAGTTAACGTTTCAGGTCTGGTGACCTTTCCTCAGAAATTCCTCCAGTTCTTAGGAAGGGTCACCAAACTCAAAACATTAACTCTGATTTCTCCTCACAAAAACTGTCAGACCTGCTGAGCTTTTCCAGCAATTTCTGTCTGTGTGTCATAACAATAAAGTTAGCAGCATTTGTTGAACGTTGGTACTTCAGAAGATTCCTTTGTGAGCCAAGATAACTTGTAGAAGTTCAATTAGAAAAGCAAGCTGATTATTTAATTAGAACAATAATTGTTTGAATTTTTTTTGCTATTAGGTTGAATGGGCATCCAGTTTAGAGTTAGTCACAGTTACATCTTGGGTTTATTTTAAGATTAAACTTCCTTTTTGGATTACTTTCCTTTCCCATAACTGGTAATTATTAATGTCCTGCATCTGTCTCTGTTCAAAGAGGGAGTGCTGCTAGTTGAATATTTGACAGCTGCTAACTGTTGGAAAATGAAAAAGAATGACCTCAAGTTTAACCAATGATCTCTTGCTTTCGTCTCTGTTGGGAACTGCCTACTTCTCCTTTGAAACTTGCATGGGTTAGGTTAGTAACGTTATTTGGGAATTTGCAGGCACAATTCCAAAGCACCCCTGCTACTTATAGCCTAAAAATATTTTTCTTCCTATATGCATTAGTGCAATAGGCACTTTTGGTGCCTAGTGTCAGACTTAAAACATTAGAGGTCTGATAATTTGAAGATAATTGATAGTAATTGTTTGGTCTCATTATTCACTATTAATCATTCTGATAAGTGCTTTGTTAAAATGAGGGTGAATAACAAATGAATGACTTTATTTATAAGCAAAGAAGAAAAACTTAGGTTTTTCAGGTTGGGCACGAATTGATTTAGATATCATAACATGGCAGTAAAAAAAAAAATAAATCAACTTTATAGCAATGAGAAGACATTTGCTTTAAGGTATGATTTTTATTAAAGGTCATTAAGGTTTAGACAATAGTTTACTCAAGTCATTGCTAAATTAGAGTATCTGTTAACATGTCAAATGGAAGAGTATCAATTTTCTCAAGTGTTTCAATGAAGTGTATTAAATTAATTTCCAATATGTTTTTAATATTCACAAAATAAGCTAGAAATACCAGTTTTTGGTCAAAAGTGTAACATGTCACAAGACTGTAACATTTCTGTTCCTTCAGTGTGTAGAGCACAGTATTTATGCAAGCAATTCAAATATTGCAGGAACAGAATATTTTTCCAAGGAGGGAAGTACACTCACCACAAAATTGCAACACTGGCTCCTGTAATTTTCCATGGCTGCACTTCCTTTAGTTGTTGACTTTGTTTGATACCTTTCAAGATATTTACTGACTACTCCTACAGATCTGGCCATCTCAGCTAAAGCAAGACTTCATTGCAGCTGTTGTCTCTCCAGCCTATTACCTCTCACTCGGGCAAAATTTTAATTCCCAACTCCTGTAAAACTATCAGGGTGTGGGTCAAGAACCAACTGGCAGCAGAATTCAGAAGGAAATTTTTAAGCAAGTAGCCAATTAAGTGGCTGTTCAGAACTGTGGGTGTGCTCCCAAGACTGGGGGCCAAGCAAAAATAAAAAAGCCTCCAGCAATGAATGATTTGAAATATCTGTACTATACCATCACTGATTTACAATGAAGCTGTGAAGAATTTTCACAGTTTAAGAATTAAGGATGTCCACAATTGGAAGGGGGAAGCCTCTCCATAGGCAGAGTCGAGGCCACAACTTTAGCCCTCTAGTACCAGCAGCTATGGGAGTAGGACGGGGGTCATTGAATTGATGGCCCATCATTGAATGCATCCATTCACTGGCTGGACTTCAGCCTCAATGGGACACTATTCACTGCTCTCAACAGCCAATTAGGCCAATTAAATCAGTTACCGATTTCTGGCAGGGGTGTGGCTGTTATCCTCATTCCCACAACACCCCCACTAATACAGCCTCCCCCAAAATAACCTATAAGCAAGACGATAGCATCAGATCGATTAAACTGGCCGTTAGTAGGAAATACTGGCACACTCCCCTCCAAGCGTTTCTTGCACATCTCCTGAAATGGCTTTCATTCCTGGGAACTGGAGGGCTGGTACTTCCTTCAGGAATGTGCCTTGTGTTAGCAGATTAAGAAAATGATTGCAGATATGTTCACATCTACTGTTTACTTTTTAAAAAATTAAAAGCCAGGTGATAGGAAAGAGATGTAACAGTCAAAATTTTTTGAGTGTGAGGAGATGGAGAACAAGAGAAGCAAAGGTGGAAATATTTGTGTGACTCCAGTATAAAATGTTCCGCTAAGCTTTGGCATTTGTAGAAGATTTAAAGCGGAGGGAGTTCTGATATCTACAAAATCAACCTCACATGCACCCCCCAACTCCCCTAAAAAAACCCTGATTAGTGAGGTAGGACATGTCACTGGACTATATTCCAGAGCTCTAGGCTAATGTTCTGGAGACATTGCTTTAAGTGTCAATGTTGTAAATGGTGAAATTTGAATTAAATAAAATCTTAAATTTAAAGCTGGTCTAATGGTGACCATCAACAGTAAACAGGGGAAAGAAAACCCATTTGGTTCTTTCATGTCCTTTACAGAAAGAAATCTGCCAGCCTTGCCTGGTCTGGCCTTTATATGACTGCAGATCTATTTGAATATTTGACAGCAGCTAACTGCTGGAAGATGAAGAAGAATGGCCTCGAGTTTAACCAATGATCTTTTACTTTGTCTCTGTTGGGCAGTGCCTACTTCTCCTTTGGAACTTGCATGGCTTACGTTAGTAACACTATTTGGGAATTTGCAGGCACAAATCAAAGCACCCCTGCTACTTATAGCCTGAGAATACTTTGGTTCCTATATGCATTATTGCAATATGGGCTTTTGGTGCCGAGTATCAGACTTAAAACATTAGAGGTCTGATAATTTGAAGATAATTGTTTGGTCTCATTATTCACTATTAATCATTCTGATAAGTGCTTTGTTAAAATGAGGGTGAATAACAAATGAGTGACTTTATTTATAAGCAAAGAAGAAAAACTTAGGTTTTTCAGGTTGGGCACAAATTGATTTAGATGTCATTACATGGCAGCAAAAAAAAATCAAATTTATAGCAATGAGAAGACATTTGCTTTAAGGTATGATTTTTATTAAAGTCCATCAAGGTATATAAGAAGGTTTACTCAAATAATTGCTAAGTTAGAGTATTTATTTGAGTTAACAGCTCTTAATTGGAGTAAAAAACATTAAATTTTCTCCAAGTGTTTACTTCTAACTGTTTTCTGAAATTGCCTAGCAAGTCATTTAAATCATGGACAACAATGGATGAGCAACAAATGCTGGCCTTGTCAAGAATGCCCTCATCCCATAGAAGAATAAAAGAAAATTGGAGGACGTGGTCCTTCATCTTTAGTGTCTTGCTGTGCACAAAATGCTGCTATGTTTGGCAAAGAACCATTTAAGGTGCTTCAAGATAACTTGCTGAATATTGAGGAAGGGTGAGTCAGCTCACCTCTTCTCAACCTTCTAAGTTGATCACAGCGAAGAATTATAACATAAACTTTTGTTTCTCTGTCTACAGGCTGTCAGACTTTGAGTTTCTCCAATATTTACTCTCTTCACTTATGAAGATATATTTGCTTTTCAGTATGAGGCTGAAATTCTTTCCACTTTAAAAAGTTGTTAACTAATTTCTAACAGTAAGGAGATGATTGTAAGGCTAACTTAAGTAAAAGAGAAAGCAATTTTATTATTTCTTTTACTTGTTTTGTGGGATGTGGATGTTATTGCCAGTCCCTAATTGCCTTGGAAAGGCAGTGATGGATCTGCCTTCTTGAACCACTGCAATCCACCTGCTGTGTGTTGACCCATTATGCCCTAAGGGAGGGAATTCCAGGATTTTGACCCAGTAATAGTGAAGGAACTACAATATGTTTTCAAGTCAGGATGGTGAGTAGCTTGGAGGGGAACTTGCAGTTGGTGGTATTCCCATGTATCTGCTAGAAGTGATTGTGGGTTTAGAAGGTGCTGTCTGAAGATCTTTGAATTTCTGCAGTGGACTTGTAGGTAGTACACACTGCTGCTACTGAATGTTAGTGGTGGAGGGAGTGGATGCTTGTGGAAAATTTACTAATCCTGACAAAAAAAAAATGAAACATCAAACATTCACCCAGGTATAAAGTTAAAAACCAATATTGTCCAGCACAAAATGAAGGTGGAAGGAATATACAGTTTAAAACCCTTAGGGTGTCTTTGAGGTATACGGTATTAATATGGACCAAGGTTGTTTAGTTGGTGGCTTGACGATCAGCAGTAGCAAAAATTGCAGTTGTACTTTGACTTCTGTATTCTGATGTTTCATTTTAACCTGCCCTGTGACTAGTGCTTTTCCATTTTGAGAGTTTTCTCTAGCTTCAGTTCTACTGTCACAATCTCTCTACTGTCACAAGTAGCTCCTTGAAATTCATGCTGCATGCCTTGTGTATTTCATCTGCAGAACTTGTTTCGTTTAGGTTTGCTAATTGCAGGTGGGGCTCTATCTCCAAAAATGTGAAAATTTCCAGTGGTGTATTTCAAGATGGGAGATTCAGCACCTGTTTTCACACCTGACTGAGTTGACTGGTTTTGGTGCTTCGTTGGTTAAAAAGTCAATTTTGATTCAGACTGATTTAATTTAATGTACATTGATTTCATGAAACTTAGTTAAATTTGTGTGGTTAAATAATTGCTATGGCCATTTTTAGCCAGCGATTTTGACCCTTAATTGAATTTGATTTCAGTTCATGAAAACTCTGGACAATGGAATTGAAAAATCAGTAATCTTTTCTTTATTAATGTCAAGACAATGTGGAGATGATTATGAATTGTAGGCTTAAATATCTGCCTTTCGTCAAGCTTCGGCAATCTGGATAGTTTTAATTCACACAAAGCTATAGGTTGACGCTCGATTCTGAAGGTCATTGATTGACATAACCTGTCGGAAATGTAATGATCATTTTATCCTTGGATTAGTGCTTTTGTTTAATTAATTTACAATTTATTGAATTGTATTAAAAATTCATTGAACTAAAAACCTGGATCGTAAAATCGAATGCAGTAAAAATTTTGCAGTCTTATAAAACATTACATGTTCGGCTTGCCTTGAAGCTCGCAGACCGGCTCTGCCAAGCTCTGATTTAAAGAAAAAATATCCCTTCAGCTGTTAATGTTGCAGTTATGTCACTGGAATCCCTGTGGCCACATTATGTACACTAAATTGCCCGATTGTGGCTGCCCTGAGCCTGTATATTTAAAATTGCGCTTCTGCTCTTAGGGCCCGTGAACCTGTGTAGTCAAACTGTGCAGCTGTCACGTGTCTTCTGAAGGCTGTAGCTCAACTAATGCCCAGGCACAGATTAATCCTCGGCTCTAATTCACCGCCTGTATCGCTGAAACTCATCAGGATAGGCCAAGTGGGAATTATGGTTTAGCTATTAACAAAACCATTAAGGGGATTTCCGTGAGATGAGGTTTGCTTATTTTTAAAACATTTTTTCAGTTTGACATTTTTCTATCCCAGTCCAGTTCTGTTAATGCACTATTCTTGAGGTTTACAGTATGTGTGGTGCCTACAAGGGTTTGAGGGTGTTGAGCTGTGAAGGTTCGCAGTGACCTTTTTAATTGTATGCATGAGGCTTTCTGTAATGCTTGGGCCATTTTCTTCTCTCTGCAGTGCATGAAGATTTGAAGCTCAGTAACGGTGCAGATAATTCAAGGTCTTTCCGTTGTATCGAAGATGTCAGGCTCATACGACGAATCCAGTGGATTAGAGGAAACGACTGACAGTTTCTGGGAGGTACTGCAACTTTCTTGCTACACTTTGGAAGATGAGAATATTGCAAGATAATTACTTAAGCCACGTCTGATTTATTTTAAAATAAGATTTGTAATAGTTTTCTCGTTATAAATTGCAGTCTGATAAAGGGTTAATGGGTTTTTATGGTTTAACGTACGTGGTTGAATGCTGTTATTCACCAGGAATTGGGATGTGTTACAACAGTATGTGTGCACTGCAGAAAACGTGCTGCAGCTTTGCTTAAATGATTAATGAAACCACGAATGATATTGCGTTGCTATTTCAGCTGAATATCGACATTATTCGGTATTTAACTATGTATGTGTATGGTCTGAGTATAATATATGCGTACTTAAAGACCACTTCAGACTGGAAGTCGTGGCTTAAACGGTTAATTATGTTTTAAATTATTCATTAAGAAAACGTGCTTGGTAAATGCTTGCATGCAATAGATTTTATCAGAACGTATTAAAAAATACATTAGAAGGATGAATAAATTTGGAATGTGGTGCCTTCCTAAAAAGCACAACTGCTTGCTTTATTCCCCTCTTCAAGGTGCTGACCTTTTGCAGAGAGGTCCTCTGCGGTTTGCAACCCTCCAGAGTCTTACTCAAGTGGCTATTCTTTGTGAGACTAGAGACTGAGCATCAATAAGCCACTTAATCTGTACCGAGACAATCTTTGCTGAGACAAATTCTCTCTGTCCTTGCTCTATTTACCCAGTGTCATTGGGTAACCATCAGGAGGAAGGGAGAACCCTGCTGGTGTGCTTTATTCTCTTCCCTCTTCCAACCAGCGTAAAAATATTAAGGGCTGTTTTAGTACTTCGAATGACATACTGGTTAGATGTTGAGCGAATGAACTTTTATATCTATTAATACTGTGATAGACTTATCAATAGGATGAAAATGCTATCTAAGGAGTTTGGTGTGTTATTAATGCAGGTACTTTCTATTCCTTCATATTTCCCAGATTTCCACAATCCATATTCTATTCCAAGGTAGTGTTGCTTTATTGACAGATTTCCACCATACTTGTTTATAAATCAGTCATTTCTTGAATGACCCATCCTTGTAGATAATGTTAGATCTTCTTTTCATCCCTGTGGGAGACTACTCACCCTGTGCTTTCCCTGCTGCTACTGTCATGGTTTGAGAGGCAGGGGTTATACACTTCAGGTGCTATTTCCTTTTTTACTCAGTTCAACTACAAGTTTTCAGCCTCCTGTTCAAATGTTTTAACATAACTGTAGGCGGGACTAGGCAACAGATTTTTTTTTTTCAAAAGATATTAAGAGGACTAAAGCATTCAGAATCCAAGAACGGTTCCAGTCACTTTTTAAAACTGGCTTGTGTAATTAGGAGTAATTCAATCAATTTGGCCTTTACTATTCAATATTAGCTGGGGAAAATGAAAGCAATTTATTTAAGTCAAAAATAAATTACTTGTAATTTCAGTTCCTATGAATGGATTATTCTTTGTTCCTATCACCTACCAGTATTGAGAATTCTAATACTTGACATTTATGGGATTAAATTGGTCTATCATTATAAATGGAATATTTGGCTGTGTAACCCATTCTAAATAGATCAATATAATTATCTGATTTGAACAACATTGGAAAATAAAGTTCTGTGGTAATTTCAAAACGTCTTAATGCAATTAATAAATGGTCCTTCAGTACCAAACTTTTAAAATCTATTCCGAAACAAAAACAGAAATTGCTGGAAAAGCTCAGCAGGCCTGGCAGCATCTATGGAGTGAAAGCAGTTAACATTTTGGGTCTGGTGACCTTTCCTCAGATCCTTCAGTTGATATCACTTGTATTGAAGAACAAGCTATATTTAGAATGTCCCGCTGAAGTGAAGGACTCCTGTTGTTCCTCTTTGTAGGATATAGTGACATTTTACTTGCAATTTGAGAGAATGAAGGCACACTTGACACCTCCATATCAAAATATGAAAACAGTTTGAAATGATCAACACGGGATTACAAGTATACATTTCTAAATCACAGAGCAGTGCTCCTTGCTCTAGTGTAATACAGAGCAGTTGGCTTTAACAACATATTAAGTTCATTTTCTTAAAATTACCAGGATTTGTTATATCTCCAAGCAGTGCATCTAACGTTTGTGTGCAGGTAATCTTCCCGTCTTAAAATATTCTGATTCATCATTCATATTAAATGGAAGATTGACAGCAGCTTCCAAAGGGCCATGAAGGAAATGAAGAAGTATAATTTAGCAGTTATACTCAGTTATACGTGAGGCTTGGGACATAAAGAGATAAACATGGGGAAATCTTTTCAGATAAATGTAGGTCGTGAATCTAGTGTTCTATTCTGTACTTGGTAATGAGTTTTGCCCTTCTGCAAATTGATCTTAACGAATGAAAGTAGCAATATATGAATCACTAGGTTTAGCACCAAGCTTGATACTGTGTCAACAGTGCATTAACTTGCATCAGCATGAGCTGTTATGACATTCTAGGCAAATGTTTTCTTCACGTAACCCATTTACTAGAATTTTGAGAGTCATTTATCTGCTGGAAGTGGTAACCAAATTGCACAAAAACTCGTTTGTTTTACCTTGTTTAGAAAGTTGAGGGGTGATCTGATTACCATGGTTAAAATGATAGGATTCAGTATGGTAGATGATGTGAGGCTATATCCTGTGGTATGGGAATCCAGAACAAGAAGAAATTAAGACTGGAACATTGCTTCTAACTTTGTATTTCTCAGTCTTTCACGCTTAGGGTATAATCTGGAAATCTCCACGACATGGCTATTGTTTTTGGGTCTCTTAAAACTTACAAGACCAAAATTTGAGAAACTCTCTAACAGGTATGGTTCTTGAGGAATGTGAATCAAAGGTGGTAACGGGAGTTGACGTGTTGGTCAACAATGATTGGATAGAAGGTTGCACCTCCTTAATCCATATAAATCCATCTAAATATTTTTGACACTTGAACCACAAAATGGTTTCATTTGAATTTTACTTGATGTAACATATATAACTTCATCAATTGGTACAAATTTGGGTATTTCTGTGGCTCCAGTAATTTAATTGTGGCAATTATGATAGAATCATTGAGAAACTTGGAAGAATTTTGTTGGAATTATGAATGCAAGAGCAAAGATGTTAGTAACAACAAGAGAATTATAGATAAATTGCCTGGATGATGTTTTAAGGGGAGAAAAGGTAATTAGAAATGCATTTGAACTTTAAGTAGGAATGATCAGTAGGGGGATAAATGAAAAGAGTAAGTGACCATTTTTCCAGTCTTCATGTATTGACTCTGTTTTGCCATTGAAGGTCCAAAACCCTTTTTCACTCCTGAGTAAAGGTAACACATGAAAAGTGTCTGTGGTTTCTTCTCACTTCTTGGCGAGTACACCCTCATTGGAAACTAGTCACAATTTGACATGTTGCCAAATGTTATAGGGGACTGAACAAAGTAAGCTATGGTAAGATCTGTGACAGAATCGCACAAATCGGCAAGGCTTATCTCAATGTCAGGATCATTTTGCAATATCTTTAATACTTTTGACAAACAGAATGAGTCCATGCTGGTCCACTCTTCCTTCACTCCCAACACCTACTCACGGCACCTTCCCCTGCAACCACCAAAGGTGTAACACCTGCCCATTTACCTCCTCCCTCCCCAAAATCCAAGGACCCAAACTTACCTTCCAGGTGATGCAACATTTCCCCTGCACTTGCCAGAATTTAGTCTATTGCATTTGCTGTTGATAATGTGGTCTCCTCTATATTGGGGAAATGAAGTGCAGACTGAGATGCTCTGCAAAGCAGTCACCATGTTTTGCCTGCCAACAAGACCCTGAGCTTCCAGTTGCCTGCCACTTTAATACACCACCTTGTTCCCTGACTAGTATCTCTGTCTCTGGCTTGCTGAAGTGTTCCGTTGAAGCTCAACGCAGGTTGGAAGAACAACATCTTATTTTCGGCTTGGGGACCCTGCAGCCCTCCGGACTCAATATAGAGTTCAATAATTTTAGGGCCTAAACTCTCCCATGTCCTACCCTGCTAACCCACACATGAGGCCTTGTTATCACATGATCTGCCATTACACACTACCTATTATTAGTCACTAGCAGCCTCCATTACCAGCTATTCACCCTCCTAACCAGATTGTTGTCAATTCCTTTTGCCTATCCAACTGCTCTTCTCTCCCTTTGGGCTCTATCCCCACCTATTGTTTACACCTTACCCCCTCCCCCTCCCTATCTTCTGCATATAAAATGACATTTTCCAAGCTACCATCAGTTCTGCGGAAGGGTCACTGGACTGGAAATGTTAACTGATTTTTTTTTTTTCCTTAACAGATGCTGCCAGACCCGCTGAGCTTTTCCTGCAACTTCTGTTTTTGTGGTGTGAGAAGGGATATCTGGAGTGTGTGCCAGGTTCCTTGTCTCCCTGCCTTCAGTCCTGACGACCGGTGGTTGGGTGATGGAGTACAGGTGGTGTACACCTCCCCAATGGGTGCTGGCCCTGGCTGTCCATAACAGCTGACAACATGTTACGTTGCATAACATGTTGTCCATGAAGGTTGCATGGCTTGCTGCAGCTCCTTGGCAATAAGGACCATTGCATCCTACATGCCTGTCTACTGCTCTGTTCATGTGGACACCACAGAGATCTCTGCTGCCTGGGAGTCGGTAGGTGCCAAGTCTCCAGAAATCCTCTGAGCCTGGCTGCGGACCTGCCAGTGATGATGTCACGAATGTCTGTGTGAGTAAGCTGAGCAGAGGCCATACGGATTAATGGTGTGGGAGGATGAGGAGAAAAGGGAGCCAGAGAGGGAAGATGTTGCGGGTAATAATGAGTGTGGTACACCATGAGTCTTGGTAGGAGGTGGGTGCCATAGCAGAGAGAATAGGGTGGCAGTTACTCTGGTGCAACAGAGAAATTCATTGACTTTCATACAGCACTAACGGCCTTTCCTCTGCACGTGGACCAAGCAGCCAGGGTCAAGTGTCTGCCAGTCCTCTGGGAAGAGGACACCTCTGCTTTGTTCCACACACTTGGCCAAGACCTCCAGGTCCCTGCAGGACCATCTTCACCTTCTCTGACATCTTGTGGAAAAGTCCATAAGTGAGCAGAGCAGTTTTGGAATGCCAGTACTCTCCTGGATGTGCAGAAATCTTTTAGCGGTGGACTCCTGCTGATGGTGGATTGTTCTGGAAATGTGTGTGGTAAACAGGGGTTGGAATCAAACATGAGATGCCATAGGGGTAGGGTTGGTAGTTTAATGAGGTGTATTTGATAAAATGCACCAAGAAACCTGCTTAGTGAGAATCTCTGCAAAAAAAACTTGATGCCCTTGCACTTAGTCAAAAACACACAAGATTAAGCTCATTGTTAATCTTAATGTGAGAAGCTGTAAAGGTGAGTCATTTAGAAAATGGAAGCAATTCACACTGGAACAGTAGGGAATGATTGTTGCACAGTGTCTATAAGGCTCAATGGGCTAATAGTTTAGGGAGTCCTCAGCATCTACTGGTGCTTACCCTAACTTTTGGAATACTATGTGCTGATGGTAAAACAAAGCCGTCTATTCCCCAGCCCTACTCGCTCTGTTTTTCCAGCACTTTTACAAACCTCAGCCCTTCCCTTGTGCCGTGTTCCAGTTGAACTAGTACAGGTGCTCCTCACATTTTAGGAAAGGAGCAGATGGTTTGCAGTTTTCTTCTTAAAGGTAATGAAAACATAAGCTACTCTTCAAGGAAATCCCATTCAAAAGTCCAGGAAACCCTCATGGGAGGACAGAGAAAATAATTAGCTACATAATTTGGTGAGAAGAGATACAATATAGGAGTGGTGGTGCTGTTGCATGCACAAGTTCAAAACACCAGGAAAAGCACTGACATGTTGGAAACCCGACACAATCCTGCTCACTTTGGAATTTATTTGATCTCTATTTGGAGGTCTTCTAATATTTAAATATGTAAAGAAGAAATCAAAAGCATGTTTAACCTACTATTCCAATTTTAACTGCCAGAAGATTGGTTTCTTAAGATGCCTGAAAGACCTCTGCGTCAACAATGCTCAGTACAATAGAGATTGTGATGGCTATTTGAAATTGGCAGTTTGGAAAGTCTTAAAGTACTGAAGTAGGACTTGTGCTTCCTTGCCAAAGTGAAAGTCTTTTGCCCACAGGACTTGTTTTGAGAGTATACTTTAACTGCTTTAAAGGTGATTTTTAAAATTGTAGAGCTTAATCCTGCTTTCCTAGCCTTGTAGTCAACGGTTATCTGCACTTCCTTGCTGTTGGCTTTCGTTGCAGTATCTGAGCAAATTATGCAGTTTTATCTTGAACTTCATAACCGAAGGAGCAGAAGCAGCTGTGCTTCCCTTTGCCTTGTCTGCACACTGGCTTGTATGGTAGAAAGAACAGATGCAGAGCTTCAGCTTGAAGGAAGTGTGCCAAAACAAGATATACAATCTTGACTGAGCTCCAGTGCCTCCGGAAGCTCAGACTTTCTTAGCAGGTTGGATGCTGTCATCTGTAGCTTCCTGGAACAAGATTTTCTTCCAAGTAGACCAGGAGACTTCCATTGCCAGTGGCTGTCAAGGTCACAATGGCTTGAATTTCTTCATCTCCATATCCAATTCCTTCCAGAGATCTGTTGGTGGCATGTTTGCAGAGGGAATGTGAAATCCTGCATGAGTCAGCTCCGATGTTTACCAGAAGTGCTGAAATGGAAAGTCGGATCAAGACATCTCTTTTATATTTTTTTGTAACGTCTGGATTCCCACAGTTTGGAGAGTCATGAACAGCACTCGAAAGCATCGCCAGATTGGCCTGGAGCAGTTGTCAGTTAAATGAAATTTTACTGCATCAGTATTCGGCTGCTTTGTGACCATCGGAAGATTTTAATGTGTCTGGGCAGAATATCTGGAACCACAAAGACGCACGTTGCAGTCACAACTCTTCACACCTCCAAACAGAGTCAGCAGGTGGGTTCTTGGATACAAGGGCAGCCTCCCCAGGAACTGGTTAATAACATCTGTAAGGAGCCCTACCACAGATACAGCTAGAGTTATGTAAGCGTAACACCACACGTGGAGCAAACCGTTAGGTTGCTGAAGGTGGTACTCGGGTCCTTAGTCACTTGAGTTGTGCTTCAGTTTGTACCAGCAAGGGTATCTAGAATGGTAGAGGTCTGCTTTGACTTGCACAACATGACACTAAAACAAATATTAAAAAGAACGGATAGTAGGAACT
>JAHRHZ010000271.1:8147818-8185002 GCA_024137785.1 Ginglymostoma cirratum
AGGCCCGAAACATCAGCTTTCCTGCTCCTCTGATGCTGCTTGGCCTGCTGTGTTCATCCGGCTCTACACCTTGTTATCTTGTATTAAATAGAAGGCCTTGCCTTGGCAGTTTAGCAATTCATGGAGTCTTTTGCCACACTTGACAAGAATTTACAAGTGAGCCACGAGAGGGGAAAATGGACAAAGGGCACATGGAAATGGGGACCAGGGTTTTCAAAGCCCAATTGGGATTAATGTGGAGGCAGCTGGATGTGAATATCCAAGCCACTGGAAGACCTGTTACTTAACTGGCACCATCCTGTTCCCTGACCATTTGCCTTGGGAAAACATGGCCAGGTCAGCAGAATGCCTGCCCAAAATCAGAGGGTTCCCAATTTTTAGAATATTTGAAAAGGCCTTTAGGGCTAATTGTCAGGCATTGACTGGAAATTTCCAGTTGAGACATCCAGGATTAGGCAAGCTGCCTGTACATGGCCTCCTAACAGACCAGGGCCCAGCACCCACAAGCTGGCTACAAGGCCCTCTTGCCTTCTGGCTGTTACAGTGGTTGCAGGCTGCCCAGTGTTTGGGAACTATCTTCACAATGCACCCTAGCAGCTAAAGATAGGTTCACTTGCTTCTGTTAAGTGGCACTGCAGGATTCTGCACCTTTTAAAAAGTTGCAGTTAGACTCCAGCTTCAGGCCCATTTATTGCTCATCCCATGGCAGATCGTGGGTAGGCCATTGGCAAGGGCAGCATACATTTGGTTGCCTGTCATATCAAAGTCTCCATGTAGGTGGTAAATGCTATTCATGAAGATGGACATCAGCGCGGAGGCTTGAGGTGTCATGCACTCACTCTAGAGAACCTCCTCCAAACTTTCTCCATAATGTGCAGTGTCTCTGGATACTCTCCTGGAATTGTTCATGTTTTTCTGTTGCAACTCCAGATGCCCCTCGTAGTGGATGACCCTGACCCGGAGTCTGAGAGTCTGTACCAGCAGAACCAAGCTTGGTACCCTTTGGCACTGACTTTCCTCCGTTCCTTCCTGCTTCTAAATCCTGCCTCTGCTCTCTTGTGATGTCTGTCTCACTATTTGACAACCTAGCTATCCTCCGTTGAAAGTTTCATGCAAGTGTGTATATCTGCACAGGTGCCTTATGCACATCTGTCATGTCACACTGCTTTGTCAGAGTGCGTTATTTTTAACCATATGAATTTTACATACAAAATATTTAAGGGAGGCCATGATATCTTGACAGTAGACAAGATGCAAGCAAATCTTCCAACGCTACTGTTATTCATTGCTTTTACAATTAGAGTTAACATTTACAAGATTCGTTATGTGCCAGTCTTGCAGCCCGAAGGGTTTTACCCAGTTTCTAGCCACTGTGTGATAAGGCTGAAAGGCTTTACGTAGTGGTTTTTCCTGTTTGTGTCCGTAGCTCCAAGTTTTAATGCATCTCTCTGCACATAGTCCTGGACTTCATAATCAAGTGCACCAGACTGTCATATTTTGGAGGTCTCTTTGATCTGGGGGGCCAGCAAGTTTTGGGTTGTCAAAAAAGCAGCTTTCCCCTAGTTGGTGGTCTAATAGATGTTATCTACCTGGACTTGAAGAGGGCCTTTGACAAGGTGCCACACAGGAGGCTGCTGAGTAAGATAAGGGCCCATGGTGTTAGAGGCAAGGTACCAGCATGGATAGAAGATTAGCAGTCTGGCAGAAGGCAGAGAGTGGGGTTGAAAGGGTCTTTCTCAAGACGGTAGCCAGTGACAAGTGGTGTTTCACAACTTTTCACTTCATACATTAATCTTCTAGATGAAGGAACTAAGGGCATTCTGGCTAAGTTTGCAGACGATACAAAGATAGGTAGAGGGGCAGGTAGTATTAAGGATGCAGGGAGGCTGCAGAAGGATTTGAACAGGTCAGGAGAGTGAGCAAAGAAGTGGCAGAGTACAACGTGGGAAAGTGTGAGGTCATGCACTTTGGTAAGAAGAATAGAAACATAGACTATTTTCTAGATGGGGAGAATACTCAGAAGTCTGAAGTGCAAAGAGACTTGGGAGTTCTAGTCCAAGATTCTCAAGATAAACTTGCAGGTTGAGTCAGTGGTCAGGAAGGCAAATGCAATGTTGGCATTTATTTTGAGAGGACTTGAATATAAAAGCAGGGATGTACTTCTGAGGCTCTATAAGGCTGTGGTCAGGCCGCATTTGGAGTATTGTGTGCTGTTTTGGGCCCCATATCTCAGGAAAGATGTACTGACCCTGGAGCGGATTCAGAGGAGGCACATGAGAATGGTCCCAGGAATGAAAAGTTTAACATTTGAGGACTCTGGGTCTATGGAGATTAGAAGGATGAGGGGGGGATCTAATTGAAACTTTCAGAATACTGAATGGCCTGGATAGAGTGGATGTTGGGAAGATGTTTGGTAGGAGAGACTAGGACCCAAGGGCACAGCCTTAGAGTAAAAGGAAGACCTTTTAGATTGGAGATAAGGAGAAACGTCTTCAGGCAGAGAGTGGTGAATCTATGGAATTCATTGCCACACAAGGCTGTGAAGGCCAGATCATTTGAGTGTATTTGAGACTGAGATAGATAAGTTCTTGATTTATGAAGGGTTACAGGAAGAAAGCAGGAGAATGCGGTTGAGAACTTATCAGCCATGATTGACTGGCGGAACAGACCTGATGGGCTGCATGGGCTAACTTCTGCTCCTATGTATTATAGTCTACTTGTGTTCATCTGTCTGCGTTCCTAGAAACAGCCCGTAGAGCACAGTCCTGTTCAGGATGAAGCTAGGCAAAAACCCCTGCTTCTGTTACCAGACATTCATTGCAAAGACACTTTTACAAAGGAGGTGGAGATGCACTTGTTCCCTAGCAACTGCTTTGAGGGCCATGCACGGATGGGCTGAGACTTTGGGCAGGAATGTTCTGATGTGGAGGATCTTTACCATTCCTAACCAGATTATATGTTGGTGCTTGTATGATGTTGTTGATGAAGCTTTCTCCAAAATGACCTCTGCTCAGGGAACCATTGACAAGATGCATCACCTTTTTGCTCAGGGCCTCAAGTAACTTGTGTACAGACTGTTGGATATGTGATTTTTTTTTTTTTTTTTTTTTTTTCTGCATTATTGTCTCCACAAATGCCAGATGTTACAGTTCTGTACAGTATAACTGCTTGGTACATTCTATAGCAATGTGTCCAGGCCCATTGCTCACAACACCTAAGATGGATAGATAGAATCTTGGCCCATAATGACACTTCATGGATATGTGCACATCTTAATACAGCCATACCCAAGTGGCCGTGAAGCTGAGGAATACACATCTTGAGTATGCTTTTCCCCCTCCTTGTCCAGAGGTTATGGAGATAATATTTTCCTTTTGGGCTGTCAGAATCCAATACTTGGCAGCATTCCCACATCGCATTTCCACCTTTGTATCTGCCCTCAGTGACAGATCTCCAATGGCAATGATCTATTCAGTGGTTCCTTTTGAAGAGGTCCTTCAACTGACACATGAAGGCCGTTGATGTACCCACACTTTGATTAGGAAGCCCAAAAGTAGAATAGTAGTACTGGGGCTCAGTCTTTTGGGGGGGGGGAAAAAAATCACCTCCAGGCAGCTCCAAAGCTTAACTTGCCCCTAACCTACTACCAGCTCCCATCTGCCATCCTTGCCTAGTGTGGCCTACATGTGATTCCTGACCTACAGCAATGTCGTCGACTTTCAAGTGCCCTCTGGGCAACTAAGGATGGGTAATAAATGCTGCCTAGCAAATGATGCCGCCTCCTGTGAATAAACTTTTAAAAAAATTTATCCTATCCATGAAACCTGCTGTGAATGATTCAGCATGCTAAAAATTTGACTGTCTTAACAGCGGTGAACTTTCTTTCATGTTTTAAAGGTGTAAATTAAACTGTTGTTTAGTTGTTCCTTCTCAAAATAGATTTATACAAGTGGTTTTGTTTTTTCTTGTTGATAATCTAATGTGAAGGACCTGAATACGTGACCGGAATTAAGAACTGAATGATCAAAGTGGAAATTGTGATTTGAACATATCAAGATTGGATTCTAAACATTTTAAGGATGGTGAAAGCACAAGGGAGAAAAGAACTTTCCACAGATTGAATAGGAGACTTTATGTACTACATCTTTAGAATGTCAGCGAGGGTTGCAAGGAAAAGAAATGAGGGTGCACTGATACCTCTGCAAAGGGCAAAAGTGAGGTAAGGTTAGGGTATCTAATGTAGTATCAAAAAAAATTAGGAATGTCATACTTGATCTGTGGCAAATCTATCCCAATTGCCATCATGTTAATGCCTCACAATACATTGAATCGTGTCCTTTCTGTGAAGATGGGGCATTTTATTGATAAGGGCAGTGCAGTAGTCAATCTGACCATCTCCCCTTATGTACATCATATTTTCTTTCACTTGAGCAGCAACCTTTCAACAATTACTGCCTTGTACCAGTGTTTGAACTTTTGAAGGTTGCTTACCTTAGTCACAAATACACAAAGCCAGCTTGTGCATGCCATTTTTAAATGGTCATGAACTGGGTACCTCAAGGTTCTTATGTGGTGCTATCTTCGTTCCAAGTGTATAATTTTACCAAAACCTCCTTCAGATTAATGGGTATTCATGGCATGAAAATATATTACAAGTATGAACCCATCACAAGCATAATTTTCAACATACTGTGAACATGCTCTTAATTTTATCTCTGCATCTCAACCTAATGAAATTGACATTCCACATCCATCTAATTAAATCACTGTACACACTTTCTGTTGTGGAGTCTGTACAATTCCCCCAATGTGCAAGATATCTGTGCTTCATGAAGGACAGCATTGCCGAAATCTGAATCTGCAGGTATTGGACATGGATCACGTTTCCAGTGGCTGTGAAGGTGACCGTGGCAACAAAGTTTAATGTGTGTGGCTTGTTCTCGGCTGGAACTGGAGACATCTGCAGTGTCTTGCAGTTTGCCATCTACTGTTTAGATGTGAGAGATGATTGAGGCTTTACGCAAAGGGAGCGAGCTACATTTTACTTTCTTTTATCAGAGCTAACTTAGAGCAAGAATAAGATTTGAAGACTTTCTCCAAGTGGAGGTAGGAGCATTGCATTCTAGCTGCTGCATTGTCATCTTAACTGAAAGAGGTTCCACTCCTTCAATGTCTGACTGTTATGTGATGATAGCCAGGAAATAATCCAGTAAACCATTGGTGCTGTCAGCAGTCATGATGTCTTTATTCTGCAGCAGCCTGCTGTTTTCAGTTGCATTTGAACCATAACACAAACCGAAGAATGGTTGGTGGTGAAAAAGGCTATGGTGCTAACCCAGTGGCAGTAGCATAACAGAAGGCTGCTGACTGTTGTGCAGGACAAACTTAACCCTGGGTCTAGAAAGCTAAACTGTGAACTACATCATCTGGCATGGACTGTGGTCTTGGCTAACTTGCTGATGGGCAGCACCAAGGGAACTAGCTGACTGAAGTGGGTGGAAGTACCAAAATGCAATCTTCCTGAGAGAGAACAGCAAATCTGTGCTCAAAGAGGCTTGTGCTCCTGGAAGGTAGCACTTCAATCCTAGCAACGTATTAGAAGTCAAATTTTTAGATTGCTGTGACACTTTGTAAGCTCTTTTGCATGCTTTGGTCCACAGCTATCCACAGCGATGTCTGAGCTTGCAAGCAATGTAAGCTTAAAAGTTGTAAGCTGACTTTGTAGTTTGATCAGTGCGGTGAGTTTCTACTGCAGCATAGAAATAGTGTTTGGCTGCTGGTTGTGCTGCAGCAGAACTTGCGACATTAAATACTGCATTGTGGTGAGGACTCAGTTCACCGTTCATCACCGGCTGTGTGCTGGAAAGGATGGACTCATGCCAAGCACAAATCCCTGTGCCAAATTGGTTATAGGCCACTGCATGCTCTTTGATATTGCCCACAAACTTTGTGACTGTATTCCCAATACACCAAAACACTCTTGTTCTGCTTTGTCTCTCTTTTTCCACTCCCCGCCATCAAAGTTGTTTTTTTTTTTTGTTTATTCCATCAAAACGCAATGCCTACCTCTATCTAGTTAGCACTTGCTACCTCTGAGTGCCACCTTGTCCTTCAGCAGACAGGCAAGTAGGTCATCAAGTGCCACGCAGTCTGTTTTAGATGAAGTGCTGTTCTGTTTGAATAGCTATTCAGTTTGTGGGCTGCGTGATGTGGCTGTAAAGCTTGCAGCAGCTCAGAGTGAGGTGAACCCTACAGATGTTAGGTATGAGTCTGGATAGAGTTTGGCAGCAAGTGTTAGAAATGTGATGAATTGAACAGTGGTCGACGCTAGTGATGTAGTTCATAGGATTTAGGTTTTGAAGGCAATGCCTTCATTGGCATTGACCATTCATGTGAAATCATGTAATTTCTTGCAGCGCTAGCTCTGGGCTCTCTGCTTAGCTTATAGTTTTAGCCTCCACAACTAGCAGTTGCCACTGCCCTTTGAGGGTGTGTGGGGATGCCCTGTTGGATTTCTGTAGATGTAGGATAGTTTGCACCTTTTGTTTTCTGCTAAGGACTCCAGTGCAGCACCCAGAAATCTTTTGGAGCCTATTCCATCCCTTGTTCAGTCATTCTTCTTCCCATTTATCCCAGGTCAGATTTAAATCCTGCCCACAGAGTACCTCCCTTTTTAAGAAGTGTAGGTTAGGTTTGACCAGTTTTTAATGTAGTGTTCACGACTCTTGGTTATCCTTGCCAGTCCTGACATCTCATACAACCATTCAACAGTGCAGTTGAAACTGGCTGTATGCATCAATTGTGCAGAAAAGCGAGCAGCACTAAGTTGGCATGTCCTCACAGCAATATCTTCACCCTTTTTCAGGATCTATCCAATTTAGCCTCACACATACTTCAATATGATATTTTTTGATCCAGTTGAAAAAACATAAAACTTGAAAGAGTGAGGCTCTGTTTTGGTTTTCTCTTGTGACTGTAATTTAGGAGAGCTGTCTTTCAGACCAGGCAAAAGCCTGGCAGTCACACTCAGTGAATCATATATTAACACATCCCAGACAACAGCAACATCACTGTCCCTAGCTATATCCCACAGGTTGAAAAGACCAAACAGAGGTGCCAGCACAGTGGTACACAATCGAGAGGGAGCTGCCCTAGAAGTCCTTAAATTTGATTTGGACACCGTAAAGCCTCATGACATCAGGTCAGACATGTGCAAGGAAACCTCCTGCTGATTGTGAACAGCTCCCCTTGGTTGATAAGTCATTACTCCTCTGTGTTGAACAGCGCTCAGGGCGGGGAGCACAGAGTGTGGCAAGGGAACAGAATGTAATCGTGGCTGGGGGATTTCCATATCCACCACCAAGAGTAGCTCAGCAGCAGCACCACTATTAACTGAGCTGAGCTGAGCAATTCCTAAAGGACTGCTACACTGCATCTGCAACTGATGGTGGAAAAGAAACATACTCTGCCTTGTCCTTGCCAATCTGCCAGGTGCACTTGCATCTGTCCATAACTGTATTGGTATCAGTGACTATGACACATGAGTCTTGCCACAAACAGTCAGGAATGCTGGTGGACAACTGAACAACTTACTGGAGGTGGAAGCTCCACAAACCTCCCATTCGCAATGAGGAAGTGCAGCACTTAAGAAAAAGCTGAAGCATTTGCAAACTTCGTCAGTAGAAGAGTGGATGATCCATCCCAGCCTCCTGCAGAGATCCCCAGCATCGCAATTGCCAGTCTTCAGCCAATTTAGTTCACTCAATGTGGTATCAATCAACAGTTGGAAGCAATTGATACTGAAAAGCAACAAGCCCTGACAACGTTTCTGCAACAGTACTGAAGACTTGTGCTCCAGAACCTGCCATACCCAGAGTCAACCTGTTCCAGTACAGCTACAACACTAGCATCTACCTGACAATGTGGGAAATTGCCTAGCTATGCCATGTACGCAAAAAGCAGGACAAATCCATCCTGGCTAACTATCACCCCACTAGTCTACTCCCGATCATCAGTAAAGTGATAGAAATTGTCATTAATAGTGGTATTGAGCAGCTTAGCAATTATTGATCGCTGATGACTTAGAAATATAAAAATATAGAAATATTCAAAAAAACTTAGAAATATATCACTGTTCCTTCAGTGTTGCTGGGGCAAAATCCTTCCCAACTGGCATTGTCGGTGCACCCACAGAAATGGATTGCAGTGGTTCAAGAACGCAGCTAGGAATGGATAATAATGCTGCTCAATCAGTGACACCCATACAGTCAGTTCTGCTATAACATGTGTATTGGCTTTAAAGTGATTGAAGAAATTAGACCACTATTTGTAGAATGCAAACTTTCCTTGCCTGTCTTGGCTATAACGCGATTCCGGCCCCATTAATTTAAATGGTGTGGCTATTGCGAGATTTCCTTATTACACGAGATCGCACAAGAAGGAGCTATCACATTATATCAGAACCAACTGTATCCGGTGAATGAATTTTTTTAAAATTGCAAAAGCCTATTAGTGTTTACTTGCTGTTGTCTGCCAAATTCTGGTCAAACATGAAAATTGTTCATTTTGATAACCTTGGGGAAATGGTGTCTATTTCTGTCATGCTACAGTATTTTATATTGAGTATTTCATCAAACTTACTGTGGTTTGCCTCCAATAATTCAGTAGGTAAATCACTCCACCAGGCAGATTAAGTTTAGAGGAATTAGCTCTGTACTGAGATTTGTTTATTTATGCAGATGCCATGTAATTTCATTTAAGCAGAAATTACCTTGGTTATTGATTTCTGATATGGTTTTGTGAAATATATAGTACTGCAGTGCAGATCTCTGCTGCTTGAATAGATACGTTCAAGCGCGTCCTCTAGAAATATTTTAATTTGAGTGTGGCTTGTGTTTTGATCCCTTCAGCCCAGTTACTTAGATGTACGAGTCTTATTGCAGATAGCTTTTTCTTCAACATTGCTGTTGAAACAAAAACAAATTCTGCAGCTTTTCCAATTAATATTTGCATGTCTCGAGTTGTTCAGAAAGCTTAGACAGAAAGGAGAAATGGACACCTAGGATTGCTGCATTTGCTCAGAACCTTTTGAAGTAATCTATTGGGGGAAGCTTAAGTGATTGCACAAAGCATAAACTAACATGAATAGAAATCATGTCAACAGGCTCATGTACAGCTACTTTTCAGCTAATTGTTCAATAAACTGCTGCCTTTGATTGAGAGAATGGCCTTCTTGTTGCTCCTGGACTCCAGAAGCAATGATCATCATCGTAAAAATCTCATAACAGTCTGACATCTTTTTCAAGTCTGAGATGAAGTAACAAAGCCTAACATAACAGTCTATTTATCCATAAACCTTAATTCACTGTTCTCTAAATATTTCCCGACTCGCGCTTGATCCAGATGACTCACCTCATCCCAAAAACCCAAATTCAGCAATACTTCCTTGGCAGGCCAGAAACGTAGGCTTAGATTTTCCAAAGGCCAGTGAATCATTTTTCTAGGGTAGATGGGAGTTAGACATGGGGACCCTGCGGAATCCTCCTCCTAGCAGACTCCCAGGGAATTGTCCAGGAATTTGAAGATTCTGCGGCAATTCTCTACCCTTGGAACCGTTTGAATGTCTCCATTTTAAAATTGAAAATTCAGAGGGTCCCAATGAAATTAAGTAAATATTTGCTCAGGAGAAGTTAGACCATTTTAAATGCGTAGTCTAACTCCTGAGAAACTATTTAATGACCCCATGTTTAGCCACACACCCCCCAACTACTCTTCACCCTAGACCACTTGTTCACCCTCAAGATCTGGATCTGACACCCCTATGACCCAACAGCCCTCACCCCCCACTCTGGACACACTTTTCCCCCTTCACTCTTCTTACCCAGACTCACTTTCCCCTGTCCCCCTACCCACCTGGCACCCTACCTCCTGGAATGCTATACTGTACTCAAACCCTACACCAAACCCAGCTGGTACTATACTTACCTGGCACCTTTGTCTCTGTACACTCCTTACATCCTAACCTCATACTTCCTTTATGTACTTGCCATTTGATAGCAGCTGTCATGATAACTCTCCTGGCATTTCATACATTTCAGAAGTTCTTCCCCTTATCTGGCAATTAACACTATTACTATTCCGGTCTATAAAAGAATGACTCAAGTCCCCATTATTATTACTCTATAGTTTTCTGTTCTTTCCACACCAATTGGTCTTCTACATCTTTTTCATTATTTAGTAGCTTATAGAATAGGAGTTTTAATGGCACCTTTATAGATATTTTAGAAGTATGCTTAACTCTAAACTCAAAGGTTATGCTCTTCCAGATGTTAATGCTTCCTTCAAACACAGTTGCCCAGGACAGGGGAAGTGTTCTCAAGCTGTATAAGGGCATAACAGAGTGAAAGGGTTAATATTCAAGAAAGCCTGTTAAAGTTGGTTGGCTTGCCAAGCTGGTTTGTTGTTCCATGTTTCATTACCATGCTGGGTAACATCCTTAGTGCATACTCCGATGAAGCGTCGGTGTGTTTTCCCACCTGGTTTTTAAGCTGTGGAGTCCATTAAGCTGGATTGCCTCACTTCCGGTTTTCCGTCGTAATTGAATGTATATGGGGTTGAGTTCTGTGTTTATTAATGGCTTTCTTAATGGAGTGTCAGGCTTCTCGGAATTCCCATGGCTGTCTCTGCTTAGCTTGTCCCAGGATTTTGGTGTTGTCCCAGTCAACTTGGTGGTTCTCCTTATCCATGTGGATTGAGGGGAGTGAGTATTGGTCGTGTCTTTTTGTAGCCAGTTGGTGTTCGTGTACCCTTGTTGTCAGTTTCCTTCCTGCTTGTCCAATGTAACGTTTCTCTCAGTCTCTGCAGGGGATCTTGTAGATGACATTGGTCCTGTCCATGGCAGAGGAGTGGGTCTTTAGTTCAGTGAGCAATTGTCGTAGGGTTGATGTGGGCTTGTGTGCCACTCTGCCCACCACAAGACTCCTACAACCACTGGGCATCAGAGTGGCACACTGGCCCACATCAACCCTACAACAACCGCTCACCCGAACTAAAGACCCACTCCCTCGCCACGGACAGGACTAGTGACATCTACAAGATCCCCTGCAGAGACTGAGAGAAACATTACGTCGGACAAGCAGGAAGCGAAACTGACAACAAGGGTACACGAACACCAACTGGCTACAAAAAGACACGACCAATACTCTCGCTCCTCTCAATCCACGTGGATAAGGAGAACCACCAGTTCAACTGGGACAAGCTAAGCAGAGACAGCCATGGGAATTCCTAGAAGCCTGGCGCGCCACAAAAAAAACATTAATAAACACATAGAACTCGACTCCATATGCACTCCACTACGAAGGAAAATCGGAAGTGAGGCAATCCATCTCAACAGACCCCAGAGTTTTAAAAACCAGGCGGGAAAACACACCAACGCTTCATCGGACGGTGCACTGAAGATGTTACCAAGCACGGTAACGAAATGTCTGCTGAACAACAAACCAGCTCAGCGAGCCAACCAACCTCCACACCCACAACCCGAGCTACAAATCTACTCCAAAACCTTAGACATTCAGGTAAGCCATTTGCATTACCCAACGTGTTGATGTCAAATGGACCTAGTGGGAGAGCAGCTTTGGAACTTGTAGGAGTTAAACCTACTTCTAATTCTCCTTCTAGTGTCTATCACAATGCCTACGATGTCTCTCCAATTTGAATTTGGTAATTCGAAGTTCCTAACAACCAACAAACAAATTAGGTTTAAGACCAGGGCCTGTTCATGTTAGACTAGCAAGTGTTTTTTTTTTTCCCCTACCACACCAGGCTAACTGGGCCTTGTACCTTAGAATAAGATAGTTGTAGCACACCTACCCTCTGGAGAGTGGTGCTGATGACAGCATACAATGCCGTGGTCAGCCTGAGGACTGATTTGTATTCTCATATACAGCGAAATAAATGTTTCCCAAACCTGAAAACCCTGTCAAGCCTCTCTCTTAAGTTCGTTTCTCATCATTTAGTTAAGAGCCTTAGATTTTTAAAAACTCTGCTTAGTGATTAACTGGTGAGTTTCCTCTGTTGTCATGATGTCATAGTTTTATGGGGAGGTTAACTTAAATAATTGATTTAGCTGTTACTATTTATGTCTCCCAGATCTTATCTCACCGAAAAATTAGGAATCTTTTAACATTACTTTTTTGTGTATAGATTTAATTTTATTGTCCAAATCCGATTCTAAAATATTTGTAATTGCAATAAATGATACAATATATGCAACACTTTAATGGTTATGTATCTGATCAAATTGACAGCATTAGGAATTTGTTAATTAATTGTTCTGGCTAATTTTATGGGCCTTTTTGTTTTGTTTTAAACTTCATGTTTACCTGTGGACTTCACCCATGGCTGCCTGTGTAGTAACGTCTCTATACTTTTTGTTCTCTCCCAGCTGGTGTCATATTGAAGGTCACCACTCTGTCACCACTTTGCCAGCTACCTACAGACTCATCTCCAACCGACTGCTTTGCCCCCGCACCACATTCCAGCAGACTTCGTGACTGGTGACACCCCCTAGACTGCTCTGCGCAGGCCTTGACCCTCCCCACCCCCTAATTGAAACTCTTACCCTTTTTTTTACTGGCGTACTTCCTTGCACTGGTAAGATCCTTCCTGCATTCCCTCATAATAAGATTGTTTACGTAGCTGTGCAATGTAAAATCCAAAACCTTAACGTACATGAAAACCTATGAAGTAGTGTTGCAGATGGTCATCTGTTTCGAAAGCGGAACAGATGAAGCCCGACCATCATAACAGAAGTCAGCCATCTGTTCGTACAGTTCAAAGACTGAATAGACGATTGCACTGTCAATCAATAAAAAGAACAAAGCACAGGATCCAGTTGCTACAATATAATCTCAGTCTCAATCTCGATTTCAATATGAAAGTGCACGACATGCACTGGAAAATGTACTTCACTGCATCTGAATACTCTCCCAATGCAGGTTAACTTAAAGGCCTCTTTTTCGAAACAAAACCCACTAAATAACTACTGTCTTAAATCTCATTTAGGTTATAATTTCATATGCCACGTGAAGTTGTCAATATATTTTGTACTTAACTGCCACAGGTTTTCAGTTCAATAGTAGGATTCCGATTATGGTTCACAATGCATGTGAGGTGCCATTAGCCATCTGTACTATGAAAATAGGCCCCTTACCATGAAAATAATCAAAATACTCTCCCTTGCAATGGAATCAACAAGCATGGGGTTGCCGAGTGTGAGTTCATTACTTGCAGCATTATCACATCCCATGGAAACACAAAACTCCAGGCCTAAAATTTTCTTTCAGAGCCAACTCTCGAGTCTTTTAGATTATCTCCTACAATTAATCTTTTATCCTGATTCATGTCTCCTTGACTCAAACCTCTCTTCTTTCGTTGGAAACGTATGTTTCTTAACTCCTCCTCAGATTAGAATTGAAACACTTCCTCTAGTCTTCCCTAGAATCTCTACTCCATTTCTCCCACTTTTTCAATTTTTCACTTTTCTGCACCTGTACTCTGATAGACTCAAGGGTTTTTCTCTGTGTGGATTAATAGCTAACTTCTTGAACTCAAACAATATATAATTCATGGTCTAGTGTAGTGGAACAATCGGCATGCAAATTCAGTGGTGCATAACATATATCTTGCAATGTTAAAATCTCTTGGCCTTGCCTTCCTTATCTCTAAATCTCTACCAGCCTTCAACTTTTCTCTTCTCTTCCCTCCTTCCATAAACTACCCCTACCTCATATGATTCTAATCTCTTCCTCTTTCCCTCTACCTCTGAAAGCCATGGTTTCTTCGAACTAGGTCTCTGACCTCCTATCACTAAGTTTCTTTACACCAATGCTTGTTCTCTTTTGAAGGTATACAAAGCTCACCTCTTTCTTCAATAATCCTTTTTTTTTTGTCCCCATGATTTATGAATGCCACATTTGTTGCCCACCCTTAATAGCCCTTGACCTGAGAGGCTTGTTAAGCCATTTTAGAAGCCGCTTCAGAGTCAACCACAATGTGGATCTGGAGTTACATGAGGATGAGGCTGGTAAGGGTGACAGATTTCCTTCCGTCCAGAACATTAGTGAACCAGGTGAACAATTGATGATAGTTGTCATTGTCATTTTCATGTTACATTATATTCCAGATTTAATTAATTGAATTGTAAATTTCACCAGCTGGCATAGTGCACACTCAACATAAATGGGCTGGCAGGCGAAATCATCCTCTCAAACTTCCACAATGCCCTGGAAAATTTTGTCACAGGAGTAACCAATGGGAAAAATGTTTCCCCCCAATTGGAACTGTCTGAATCCCTGAAGAACTGCTCCTCCATTCATGAGTGGTTCTCTCTCGCATTTACTGCTGATTGGTTCACTGACCCTGCCAGCAGCAAACGTGAGACGGACGCAGGCTGATTTTGGAACAGCATACAAAGCTGAGCTGTATGTTGTTATAAAGATTTGCATTTGTTATCATATTTCCAAAGCACCTCCTACACTGTGAATTGCTTCGGTGCAGTGCCTGCAGGAGAGAAACATGGAGTGGTACAAGCAGGGACCTCAGCAGTTAACAGAAAGCAAGTTTAGGGTATTGGCTTTTTTGCACGTAGCAATGAGTGTCTGTTATTTTTTTGAAAAAAGCTTGCTAAATTATGTCTTCTCTGTTTAGATTTAAATATTATGATGTCTGTGTATGCATGCTTTCTGTATTGTGTGGCCTTAAGTTTAGTGGACCCTGATGATTAAGAATATTGATGAATTATTCTAATTCTGTTTTGTGTGCATTCAATATCTCAACACGAATAAGTCAACACAAATACAGAAGGTAACTATCTGACAGCACCACCGAATAAAACAGTTGGTGACAATGTAAAAGGAGCTCTCAAAAATCTCAAGAAGAGCATACTAGCCTAATACCCCTAGGTTGCTAGTCCAGTGACATTACCACTACTCCATCATTTCTCCTGTCAGTATGTCACAGCATTCATTTGTATTTTAGTCATGCCTTCATGTAGCACTCGGAAAATTTTCTATATTAACGTTACCCTATAAGGAATTGTGTAAATATGTTAGCAATCAATAAACCTACAATTAATAAATCTTAAAACTAAATATGAATTTTAAAAATATTATTAATTTACGTCATTGGGCTGCACAGCCTGAACTTCAGCCAGTCAATTCATGCTGTTATATGCATTCTGAGTCTCTGCATGTATGACGGCCTTATTACAGTTTGTATTACAATAGTGCCACTCCATTGAAGCAGCGGACCGGAGGCTGATTTTTCTCTCGCGCTCGCTCCCTCTCTCTCCTCTTGCATCTGCTGTGCCTGCCTCCAGTTACCATTTACTGCAGCTACCATCTTATTGAGTCATTGACAGCACGTTGGATTTAAATTCATTTAGAAGAAGGGAGGGAAACAGTTGTATGCGAGTGCATGCAAAAAAAATCTAGAGCTGCTTTGCAGAGAGCACCCTAGCTAACTGGAGGAACACAGCAGGCCAGGCAGCATCAGATAATCTCTGCTGCCTGGCCTGCTGTGTTCCTCCAGCTCCACACTGTATTATCTTGGACTCCAGCATCAGCAGTTCTTACTACCCCATCTAACTGCATCAGTTTTGGACATTTAAAATTCAGGAACAAATTTTACCAGCAGGTCGTGGCAAAACAATGTCGATATTTTGAAGGTAAACATAGCCTGATTTATGTTAGTTATATTGTGTGATGTATTGACCAGATGCATGCTTTCACAGCTTAATGATGCTGTGGTGGTCTGGGAAAGAAGGGGCATACTGAGCAGGTGGCTTTGCAAGCAGAGTGCTCGTGTCTAAAGAGATATATTTCAGTTGATTATATACCCACTTTCGTAGCTTCTGTAGGTGAAGTATCATTTATTTGCTGTTCTCATTTAAGCAGTTCCAGTGGAGGCCTAGTAGTATTCTCATTGGACTGTTAATCCAGACACCTAGGTCTCAGGACCTCAGTTCGACTCCTGTCATGGCAGATGATGGCATTTGAATTCAATAAAAATCTGGAATTAAAAGTCTAATGATTGACAACAGATTCATGGTCTGTTGTCAGAAAAACCCATCTGGTTCACTAATGTCTTTGGGGAAGGAAACTGCCATCCTCACCTGGTCTGGCCTACATGTGACACCAGACCCACTGCAATGTGGTTGACTCTTAACTGCCCTCTGGGCAATAAATGCTGGCTTAGCCAGCGAATCCCTAATTCCGTAAAGCACAGTACATCATTTTGTGAATGTTTCAGCCATTGCAGCCATGGCTATTTACACATGATGAGGTGCACATTCTACAAACTATTTCCGTATTAACATGAAGTAGATCTGAAAGCTGCTGTTCTTCAGATCTTTATCAAGAGCCTTGCTTCTTATTCTGTTTCACTTAAATATTCAAGATTTTGCTGCTTAGTTGCTAATTTGTAAATATTTCAGCATCTTTGCCCCTGGAAGCATTACCCAATATTAATGTAAATAAATGTTATATTTTGCCAAAGCTGCTTTAATAGTGGTAAAATTTCAGGATAAGTGGTCTTCCCCCCCCCCCCCCCCACCCCAAATTTTTGTAACGACTGGAACCATCACAAAGTTGAATGGAGTTCTACACATGTCCATATGTTAAAGAGACATAAATTAGCTAATGAATCAGAGCTGACAGACAACATTGCTTTTATGCCCAGCAGAATTTAAAGCTTCAGCGTTGTCTCGACACATTATGGTTCCCTTAGTTTTGAAGTATAAACTATTGATGGCACTTTTTTAAGCTTACAGTATTCTCATTGTCACAAAGAGCAGCTAGAACACCGTTCGTCTTATGAACTTTTTTTTTCAGCAACAATGATTGCTTCAGTAAAATCAAGGAGATTGTGCAATTTTTGTTCCTATTTTCTTCAATGAAACAAAGAAACTGTGAATGCTGGAGGTCCGAAACACCAAATAATGTGCTGGTGAAATTCATCAGGTCTGGCAGCATCTTAAAAGTTAACATTTTAAGTCTACTGGCCCCTCATCAGAACATTAGAAAAGAAAGTATATGGGTTTAAAAGGGTCAATACTTGATGGCACTTGCTGCAAATGTGGTAATTTGAGGACTTTGAAGTGAAAAGGAGCTGTTATGAGACAGAGCTGAGGCTAGTGTGTTCTCAGCAGTTTCTGTAAGTAATATAGGTCATATCCAAGTAATCTATAAATAGTAACAGCACTTCATATTATTTACTTAATGAGACTCTTCTAGTTAGACCAGAAAGGTTGCTATCCACACAATGCCATTTCATGCTTGGAGAAACCCATACACTCAATACAAAGCCACAGTTGAGGTTTGCACAGTCAAAATCTGTTGCCATTTCTTTTAGCTGGACCCTAAACTTTACAAGTCAAATTATGGCTCAAAACTGGCTGGTCAGACATCTATTTTTAAGAGGCAATAATCTTGGGTCCCAAAGCTTGTCCACTGACATTGTCAATATCTTAGCATTTAGATTCCACCCCATAATCCTAAAATAAAAGTTAATTCTCTCCTTTGAGAGAGCTGCCTTTGATGTTTGCTCAATACCCCTTCTCTCAAAAGGAGGTAAAATTGCAGGTTAAGTCATCTTGTCCTGCTTTCACTTTATGATCTAGTAGCATTAGCCACGACTATGACAGTAGGTTAACTAGGTGCTCTCTCATTATGCAAGATGTAGAACAAGAGTAGCAGTTAACAGATGTGTAGTTAAGGGAATTACTTTTGTTTGGCTGCATAAAATCTTTAAAACAGCATCAGCTGTTGTACTTGCTTCACTCTGTTGTTTTCCCACTGGAGGGTCAAAAGTGCATGAGAGTCAAGGTTTCATTGTCAGTTCGTTGTGGCACAGCTGTCATGTGGATTGGAATGGTACATGATGTGGATGTGCCACACTCTCATTGAGTTATGTAAAATACTGGACAAAATAAAATCATTCCAGAAAAATTTGGCTGTCAGCTATTGCTGGAATAAAATATTGGTTAGGCCTTAGCTAGAGTATTTTGTGCAGGTCTAGAATTCATATCATAGGAGGGATGTGATTGCATGGAAGATGCAAAAAGGAAATTTATCAGGGTGTTGCCTGGGCTGGACTGTTTTAGTTATGAAAGGAGATTGGATAGATTGGGATTATTTTCCTTGATGCAGAGGAGACTGAGGGAGGACATGTTTTGAGACGTATATAAAATTGAGGAGCATCGATAGAGTGGACATAAAGTAATGCTTCCCTAATAAGGCAAAGAACTGTGAATGTTCCCCATTGGGGAGGCACTGGCCTAGTGGTATTATTGCTGGGCTGTTAATCCAGAAACCCACGTAATGTTCTGTGGATCTGGGTTCGAATCCTGCCACGGCAGATGGTGGAATTTGAATTCAATAAATATCTGGAATTAAGAGTCTAATGACGACCGTGAATCCATTGTCAATTGTCGGAAAAACCCATCTGGTTCACTAATGTCCTTTTTAGGGTAGGAACCTGCCATCCTTACCTGGTCTGGCCTCGTGTGACTCCAGACCCACAGCAGTGCGGTTGACTCTTAACTGCCCTCTGGGCAATTAGGGATGGGCAATAAATGCTGCCGAGACAGCGACGTTCTCTTCCCATTAACGAATAAAGGAAAAAAAATGTTGGAAATCTGAAACAAAAACAGAAATTGCTGGAGAAACATAGTATGTCGGGAAGCGTCTCTGGAAGAAAATAGAGTTAACTTTGAGTCAAGAGACCCTTCTTCAGAACTTTACTGAATGGTTGATCGATCACTGAGGGGCATGGAGGGGCAGGAGATTTTGAGGGTATGTGAGGAAACGTTTTCTTACCCAAAGGATAGTGGGACTCCAGAGTTCACTGCTTGTAAGGGTGGTAGAGACAAAAACCCTCTTAGTGTTTAAGTATATAGATTTGCACTTGCAATGCCCAGGCAAACAAGGTTATGGACTAAGCGCTGGAAAATGGGATTAGAATAGTTAAGTGCTTGTTTTTGATGAGTGTAGAGTCAATGAGCTGAAGTCCCTCTTCCTGTGCTGTAGACCTCTATGACATGATCCTCAATGCTTTGAAAATGCTGCAAAGAATCAACTATTCAAATCCACACTTTGGATTTTTCTTTTATTCATTAATGGGAATGTGGGGGTCGCTGGCTGGGCCAGCATTTATTGCCCATCCCTAGTTATCCATCGGAAGGTGGTGGTGAGCTACCTCCTTGACCTGCTGAGGTCCATTTTGATATGGGTAAACCCACAATGCTGTGGAAGTGGGTTCTAGGATTTTAACCCAGTGACAGTGAAGGAATGGTGATATGTTTTCAAGTCAGGATGGTGATTGGCTTGGAGGAGAACTTGCAGGCAATGGTGCTTCCATGTATTTACTGCCTTTGTCCTTCTAGATGGAAGTGGTTGTGGGATGGGAAGGAACTAAAGTTTAAGTATGGTCCTAAAATGTGGCCTGAGGAAAATTGAAGTAGTACTTCTGTGGCAAGTTGGAATGGAGTATTCCAAAAGAAATTTGAATCTGTGGTTGGCTGGTTTCTGGAGAGCATTAGAAGCAGCGGAAAAGAAAAAGATGCTGATGCAGGGGGTTATTTGAGACCATTTAGGCTTCACTTACAACAGTTATGACATGGTTTCATCACAGTAACATTATCTGGTCCCTGAAAATATTCAGTAGCTTGAGCCGAGTACTAACCAGTTGGACAAGAGGGGAAAAAAAACTTAACCAGCTTTCTTTTAAAAAAAAAATCAAACCTTTAAGCCATTGTAATTAATTTTTATTTTTCTTGGAGTCATCAATTAGATTACTGCATTGTCAATGCTTCATAGATACTCTTTCATAGTGCATTACCAAGGACCTTATTGAATTGCAAGCTGTATACTCACTCAATGATTGAAGTAATTTGCTTCTAATTTAATGGCTTGTAAAAATGATCTGGCTTCCAGATCAATTATGCATTCTACCAAGATAAACTGCTGCCCCCTTGAAAAGACTGATGAATTTGTGTAGTTTCTTTTCCAGTTATGCACTGATCAACTAATGACCAAAAAGGCTTAAATGATTCTTGTATTTCAAAAAGATGATTAAACTCAATAAAGATGTAAAAAGTTGTGCTCTTTCAAATGCTGTCATCTAGTTAATGGTTCAGTTTTTTATAGTGTTATTCTCAGTTACGGATTGTTAACATTTAAAAAGATATTCAAGTAACTTGTTTTGAACAGTACCACAAGATTTAACTTTAACAGAAAAAAATTTATACTATGTAGACAAACTACATGAGGTCTATTATCTTCATTCAGGTATACTCCTTACTTTCCTACAATTCTCTTGTATGATAAACATTAATAAAAATTTTAGAAATAAGATTTGAAAATAGAAGCGGATGAGTGCTGGTTACTTCTGTGAAGGTTCTTTTTCTTACAAAAAGGACCAGAGAGACCTTCCAGAATGGTGACTTAAATCCAGCATTTGTTAGGAAACTGCAGGCTCCTGTGATTTTAATGGAAATTGGTTTATATTTTTGGGTTTATAACAGGTAGTGTAAACGTCTAATGTTATTAGTTTTGTTTTCATTTCAGAAGATTCTAGGATTAAGCAAGTTTTTTTTGTTTTGTTTACAAAGGAGTTAGAAAACACCAACAATGAGGGCAGAAGCAAGTTTATTTTCTCTCCCAGAAGGGGTGCAGGGTAATTTTGGGAACTGGGCAATTCCGCAAAAGAGATGTGATGGTGTAATGGTATTATTGCTAGACTATTAACCCAGAGACCCAGTAATATTCTGGGGACTGCCGTGGCATATGGTAGGGTACGAAATCAATCTTTCTAAAAAAAAAGGAATTAAGAGTCTAATGCTGACTATGAAACCAGTATGGCTTGTAAGAAACCATCTGGTTCACTAATGTCCTTTTTTGTTTGCCTTTTTGAAAGGAAGGAAATCTGCTGTTCTTACCTGGTCTGGCCTGTGTCCAACTTTAGATCCACAGCAATGTGGCTGACTCTTAACTGCCCTCTTCGCAATTGGGGATAGGCATTGAATGCTTGTTCAGTGGCCAACTCCCACATCCTACGAATAAATAAATAAAAAGTTTGTGATGCTTCCAAGCCAGGAAGAATTTGGTTAGGAATCTGCAGGATTTAGAATTGAGAAAGCGTAGGCTGTCAGATTCCTGGAAAGTTCTTGTTGGCAGAATTGGAATGGACTCGAGGAATTGTCCCCACAGTCCATGACACAGAAATTTCAGGAGTCAGCAAAGTAGAAAGTTTTAAAGTTGACATGGGGTGATAATTTCTCAGGATCTGAGTCTCTGTAATGGATAGTGTCAGGAAACATGTTGAAACTGTTTCACTGTGTGTTTTGAAATCGTTCTGTCTTCCATGCTTTGGCTTGGTTTTTTACCTGATTCTTCAATTGTGTAATAAATGTTTCTTATGTTAAAGAAAATTTGCAGCCTTGTGTGTATGTGTATCAATGATGACAATCGTGTTAATAAAATAAACAAAATGTAAACGTGTGATCTATTGAACTCCATCATTCACCTTCCTAAACTTGAAAATTTGTCTCCGTTCCTTCAGTGTTGCTGGGTCAAAATCCTGGAATTCTCTGCCTAAAACAGCAATGTGGGTCTGCCTATAGCATGTGGAATGCAGCAATTCAAGAAGGCAGCTCACCTCATCTTAAGGGCAGCTAGGAATGGGCAATAAATGTGGACCATCCAGTGACACCAAAGTCCCACAAGTGAATAAAACAAAACCAGTTTCATTCTGCCTTGTCCGGTCGTACTTTCGGCTGGGACCATAGCACTTGTAAAGCACAGCATTAAATTATTTTGCTCCTGTGGGGACTGCTGAAAAGGATGCTATAATGCTCTGGAGATTTCTCCTCTGCTCCAGATGCATTCAGAGGTAGATCTTTCGACTTACCATCTCTTGACTTTGGTTGCTCTTGTTTTGTTTACTTTTCAAAATTACAAGCTTATTCCGCCGAAGACTCTTTATTTTGCAACAAGACTCTGAGGTAATTGATTCTCCCACTAGCTTCAAACTGGGCAACCCCATAACTCTAGTTTCGTCACAAGATTCAAGCAGAGATAGAGTCTCCCCTCTTTATTTCATGCAGTCAATGGTAACATTAATTCTTTGCTCTGCTTACAGTGCAAGTTTATCTGTTATTTACTTTAGCTAACCTCTGAGTGAGCTGCAAACCAGATGAAGCCCATAAGCACCCAAATAAATAGAAACCAGAGAATCTCCCTTAATCTCCACCCATAACCTGTTCTGGGTTGTCCTCAACCTAAACCTTTCAAGTTAATTGTCTGTGATTTTATTTCTTTTTGCTCTGATAATGGGTTTTTACAATCATCCAAGCTTGGCTGCAGGCTTTAAAACTAATTTTACAATGACTTGCAAAACAAAAACAGCTCTGAGTTTCTTTGCAAACATTGCAAACATCATACCTATAGCTCTTTAACTGACCAAACTTCCTGTTTTGTAGCTTTTCTTTTACTCCAAATGTTTTAACCTTCAGACCTGAGAGTTATCTTATTAAAATTTTAAATTATAGTCTAAAACACGTAAAACATGAACTTAATATTCACACCGATAGTTAAGGATGGGAAAGTTTTTCCTGGCATTCAAATGTATCATTTTGTGAAACTACATGAGAAGCCAAATTAAAATGCATGTGTTGCAAGGTTAAAAAGAGTGAAGCACAAGACACGACGAATTGGGATGCAAGAATTAATTGTTGTTCAAGTTTTAAAAGCCACAAGATAAGGGAAAGAAAGGAAGAGTGAGGGGTGTGAAGGAACCTCAGTTTTGAGGATCCGGGAAGGAAAGTTGAAGGTTGGAGTTGCAATAATTATTCAGATTCAAAACCATGCATACACGGGGAGATGCAAAAATGTATACCATGATGTGCTTGCAGTTTATAAGGATAAAGGTTGCTACAGATGAGATTAATATATTGTAGGAGGTGGAGCAAGTATAATGGAGCCTAGAAACGCAAGGTGTCAAATATTAAACACGTCCTTACAAAAGGAATAATACACTTCAAATGATCTGTCAATTAGAGTAACTGATTTGAAGATTCCAATGTACTTAAATATTGGGCTTGGCTTTTAAGGACTTGAGTACTAGAAAAGTAAGAGGCAGTGGATTGAACTTTGATTTCTTATCATTGTGATCTTAAAAGAATGGCTATTAATGTATGATCCTGACTGGGATACAGCTCCAATTGCGAATGGGATGTCTGGCTTATGATTTTTCTTTTTTTTTTCACACTACTACCTGCCAGCTTGGATTCTGAGGACAGTTCTGGCACCCTCTTTTGTTTCCCTCCTGGAAATGAAGCAGCTGCACAGACAGGGATTTGAAGCTGGAATGGTGGGTCAGATTTCTGATGAGTCAAGTTGACTCAGGAGCCCTTAAAAATGGAGCCCAAGACTTGATTCTGGAATTCTAGACTCCATTCCCAGACTTTCCAGTTTTCACTCCAGTCAGTTAAGGGGTGCAGGCTTTTGGGTTGTAAACCTGCACCTCTCAGCCTGACTATTTGCATTGCAAGATAGACAAGGCCTACTCCTTCGTGGTTTTCATGGAGTTGGGCTAGGTTTTTAAAGGATTGTTATTCATAGCACATCAGGAACATGTATTTCAGCATGAGTGATCTTTTCAAAATAGAAGCACAATAGGTCACCTGCTTGCCCTCCATGCCAACACGCCTCCAATCACTGTCCCCCCCACTCCCATGGCTTCTCATGTCCCAGTGCCAAATAAATGGAACTTTTTTAGTGATTTTTAACACAGTGAAAAATGTTGAATGGATCCTATATTTAAAACCTGCTTTTACTGTCACTATAGGATTCATTGCTTTTACACTGTGTATGGTGAGTGGCTAGATAGTGAAGAGCCACGCATTGGCACGGAGACGTGAAGTGCCATAGCGGATGTTTGAGAGGCATGAGGTGGCATGAATGGGCCATGGGGAATACGTGGGGGACTTAGGAGGTATGAGGGGTGAGGACTGCAGGGTCTTACTTCAGAGTCTTTGTACAGCTTGGATGAAGTCCCACAGATCAAGCTTGCCTTTCAAACTGTCTGCCTCCATACACTGAGAACAGCCCAATTGTAGCTGATACCTATCCCCTGGAAATGAAGATCACCACCCCAGAGTCAGGGTATCCAAGGTGGGTATTTAAAATTGGGAATTTTTCCAACTCCCACTAGCTGCCTCAAATGAAAATCAGGCCCTTTGATTCAGTGTGGCTTTGTACAAAAGATGCTCGCTGCACTGACTAGTAGGTAGAATCTATCCATGATATTCTTTTTGATATGCCTATTCAAACAGTTGCTGGTTTATGTGCCTGCTGATTTTTAACCCCAACCCCCACGTTCCTAATGTTTCAGTTCCCCAAAATGATGCATGTGCAATGTTTATTGCAAGTCAGTGGGATATGTGAAACATAACATTCTATTTCTGTTCTGAAGAAGGGTCACTGGACCCAAAATGTTAACTCTCCTCTCCTACCAGAGGTGCTGTCAAACCTACGGAATTTTTCCAGCAATTTCTGTTTGTGTTTCAGATTTCTAGCATCCACATTTTTCTTTTTTTTTTGTTTAATGTTTAACTCACTGCCACATCTCTTCCAGGTATGCCCACCTTGAGGAAGTTCTGTTCCTCTTTCCAACAGGATTTCTATTCTCATCTTTTATTTTTTTGTTTGTCGTCATTACAAAGTTTGTTGCTATCGCTGTTTGACAAAGTATTGGCCAAAACTCGTTTCCACTACCTGTTCTGAAGGGTCACTGGACCCAAAATATTAACTCTGCTTTCTCTCCACAGATGCTGCGAGATCTGAGTTTTTCCAGCAATTTCAGTTTTTGTTTTGGATTTCCAACATCCACTGTTCTTTATTCATTTTTTGAAAATATTTGGCTGCATACTTTTTTTTTGTCAAGGATCATTTTGCTCTGTAACTGTAGACGGAATTATTGATGGTTACTGGTTATAACCAGTTGGGAGAAATTTGAGGTGAAGAATTCAAAGCATTACAGAGGATGCTAGCCATCAACTTAAGAGCATTGGCTTTAAATATGAATTTACTCATTGCTTTCTCTTAGAATTCACCTAGTAGTGCTCTGCACACTGCATGCAGTAGATCTGTTCTCAAAGGAGCATACAGAGTCAGAAAAGCCCATTTGAATAATAGTTATTTGAGGAAGGCTCTGAAAAGTGGCTGGCATTTGTGAGACTAGATTGAGTGCCTCAGATGATAAGAGCAAAGCTGGAGAGACAATGAAGAAAACAGATATCCCAGATGTCATCAAATGACATTTCATTGTATAATAGCGACTTGTCAAATGGCTATGTATGCTTTGTAATTGCACTTGATCAGGGCTACTGAGTATGAGATAAGATGACAAGATCTCAGGAAGAGGCTTGTAGTAAACATTTCCATTGAAGAGTCTGTCTGAAGGACACAACGTTAAGGAAAAGGCTTAGTTTGCCTATTCAAAGGACCCTATGTCTAAAAGAATTCAGACTAGCCATGTAAAGTACTTCCTCAATGGAATGTAGTAATATTCGTGACTTTGTGTGTGGTGATGCCTGAAACAGATACAATCTTCCCTATATTTTAACTAATCCCATGGTGTAAATAATTTGAATCCCTTGGTTACATCCATTTAGCATACCATTAGGGCCAGAAAGAATAACTTGTCTGAGGAAAGATGGAAATAATTTAATCTAGTGTAAAACTGACCATGAGCTAATTGTGTTTTGCATAATCATGTAAGAATACGAATTTATTTTACCCAATAAATGTTATGAGCTGAATTGCATGGCAAAAGTGCCCGAAGTGTTTTGTTTAGTTTCTTTTCTTTCTTTCTCTCCCGAGTAAATGCCCCCATGATTTGGAAAAGTCTCTGATACGCATACTGAACCCTAACAGTGTGAAAATTATTACTGTCACAAGTACCAAGGTACAGTGAAAAGTGTTGTCTTACACGCTTTCCAGGCCAGTCATACGATACAAGTGCATCAGGGTGACAGAAGAGAGTTACAGCTGCCAAGAAGGTGCAGAAAGATATCAGCATTAACATTAAGGAGGCCTGTTCAAAAGTCTGGTAACAGGGAAGAAGCTGTTCTTGAATCAGTTTGTCCATGTGTAGAAACTTCTACCTAATGGAAGAGAGTATAACTGCAATAGGAGGGGTCTTTGATAATGTTGGTTGTTTTCCCGATGCAGCGGGAAGTATAGATGAAGTCGATGGATGGAAGGCTGATTTGTGTGTTGGACTGGGCTGTGTTCACAACTCTGTAGTTTCTTTTGGTTTTGGGAAGAGCAGTAGCCACACCCTGCTGTGATGCAGCTAAATAGGATGCTTTCTGTGGTGCATTTATAAAAAAAATTGTAATAGTCTTTATGGACGTGCTGAATTTCCTTTGTCTCCTGAAGAAGTAGAGGTCTTGCTGTGCTTTCTTGACCATAGTGTCAACATGGGTGGACCAGGACAGATTGGTGATTGTCATTCCCAGGAACATGACAGTCTTGACTGTCCTCCACTACAACATCATTGGTGCAGACAGGTGCATGGCTTCCAGTCTGCTTCCGGAAATCTATGGCCAGCTCCTTTCTTGTGCTGACGCTGAAGGAGAGATTGTTGGCTTTACACCATGCTGTTAAATGCTCTATCTCCTTCCTGTAATATATAATAAATACCTCTGAAATTATAGAAAAGTTTGAAATAATTTACCTTAATTGCCTTTCTGCTGTGTTGGTCCCACTTGCCCAACTGTTCTTTCAGTGGGACAATAAGGTAAAAGCTAAGGCCAGTCAGCCCATTGATCTTGATCCTTTGTTGTATTTCATTTTGCCTGACCAGTCGTTCAATCTTTAATCCCCTAATGCCTCTGATGTCAGTATCTTCTATGGTTGACCATTCCAAATTTTTATCACGTTTCAGTAAATAAAACACTTCATAAGATCTGTTCTGAATTTTGCTCTTCAGTGATTTTATTTGCCTCTTAATTTTTCCGATCTGCTAGGACTGATTTTTGAAATAGAGATTTAAAAAGTTAATTATAAATTTTAAGGTTTTGGAGTAGATTTGTAGCTCGGGTTGTGGGTGATGAGGTTGGTTGGCTCGCCGAGCTGGTTTGTTGTTCCGCAGATATTTCGTTACCCTGCTGGGTAATATCATCAGTGCAGCCTCCGGTGAAGCGTCGGTGTGTTTTCCCACCTGGTTTTTAAACTCTGGGGTCCGTTGAGATGGATTGCCTCACTTCCGGTTTTCCTTCATAGTGGAGTGTATGTGGAGTCGAGTTCTATGTTTATTAATGGCTTTCTTCGTGGAGTGCCAGGCTTTTAGGAATTCCCATGGCTGTCTCTGCTTAGCTTGTCCCAGTCGACTTGGTGGTTCTCCTTATCCATGTGGATTAAGAGGAGTGAGTATTGGTCGTGTCTTTTTGTAGCCAGTTGGTGTTCATGTATCCTTTTGTTGTTAGTTTCCTTCCTGTTTGTCCAATGTAATGTTTCTCTCAGTCTCTGCAGGGGATCTTGTAGATGACATTGGCCCTGTCCATGGCAGGGGTTGGGTCTTTAGTTCAGGTGAGCAGTTGTCGTAGGGTTGATGTGGGCTTGTGTGCCACTCTGATGCCCAGCGGTCGTAGGAGTCTTGTGGTTAGTTCCGATGTGTTCCTGATGTATGGTAGTGTGTGTGTGTGTCAGGACTTGTGGTCTGCCTGATGTTGTTCGTGTAGGCATCTTCTGACCCAATTTTTTGGATATCCGTTATCCTTGAAAACCTGGAAGGGGTATTCTTCTTCCTCTTGGCGTAGTTCCGTGTTGCTGCAGTGTGTTGTTGCCCATTTAAACAGTGTTCGCACGCAGCTTCGTTTGTGTGTGTTGGGATGGTTACTGTTGAAGTTCAGTACCTGGTCCGTGTGTGTGGTTTTTCTGTGTACTTTCGTTTGGAGTTCCACATTTGTCTTAAGCTGTACCATGAAGACCAAGAAAGGGAGCTGTTTGTTCTTCTCTCTGGTGAATTTTATTCTGGTCAGGGTGTTGTTTATAAGTTTGTGTGTGTCTCCTCTAGTTTGGTCCATCTTAATGATGACAAAGGTGTCATCCACGTAGTGTATCTATCGTCTTGGGTGGATTAGCGGAAGGGCCGTCCTTTCTAGTCTTTGCATCACTGCCTCTGCTATGAGTCCGGAGATGGGTGTCCCGTTGATTTGTTCGTATGTTTGGCCGTTGAAAGTGAAGTGGGCGGTGAGGCATAGGTCCAGTAGTTTGAGCACGTTGTCTGTGGAGATGGTTTCACTGGGGTCTTGCTCTTGTTCCAGTAGTGCTGTCATTGTTTCCCTTGCTAGTTGTATGTCTATTGATGTGAATAGGGCAGTGACATCAAACGATATCATGGTCTCCTCGTCGTCTATCCTTATGTCTTTTGATGTAGTTGAGGAACTCTTGGCCTGAGTGGATTGAGTGGGGTGACTTGCTGACGAGGTGCCCGAGTGTCCTTTGTAGTTCCTTGGCTAATCTGTGTGATGGAATGCCTGGCAGGGAGACTGTGGGTCTAAGGGGTACTTCCGGCTTGTGCACTTTCAGGAGGCCATAGAATCGGGATGTGTTGGTTCCTTCAGTTTTCATTTTTAAGAAGTCTGCTTTGTTGATCACTCCTGTCTAAGTCTTTTTAGTGTGTAGAGGATTTTGTTGCCTAGTTGCGGTGTCAGGTCAGTTTGTACTGGCCGGTATGTGTTCTCATCGGCGAGCAGTGCCTGTGCCTTGGAGATGTAGTCCCTTTTATTCAGTATTACTGTCATGTGCCCTTTGTCTGTGGGTAGTATAGTGATGTTCTAGTCCTTCCAGGGCCTGTCTTTCCAATGTGTTGAGAGTGTTGAGTTCGCTCCTTCTGGCTAGTGACGGGATTACTGTCTGCCTTATCGTTCGTTGTGTTTCTTCGTTGATGTTGTTGGTCCTGCAATTTAAAATTTTGTTCTTCCATCTACACAGTACAATCTTTAAGCAGCTAGACAGAAAACTTGTTCCAGTTATTTTCTGTCTTCTCCGACTAATTTATTCATTTTGCAATACTTGCAATGTTGACTATTAAATTTTATGCCACCCTTGGAGTCCACGATTAATGAAGGCAAACATTCATTCGTTGCATGTTACAATAACAATAAATGATATTTTGCAGATGAATACAATGAACATATATCACCAGTTTTATATTCTCTGTATGTCTTTAATGTTTTCCCTCAGGTACCTCCATTACAAATGAGTTCTGTCATAGTAAGGCTATCCTGTAACTCCAAAGCTGTGATAGTTTGTCCCACTCTCAGTCTTCTCCACGCCGTAATAAATCTGAATCCGGGCAGCTAGTGAAAACTGTAGAATTTGGAGTAAAGATGACATTTTTACTGGTATTATGATTTTCTTTTTAAAAAAAAAATGGGTTACTCGCTCCGATTTTGCATTTCAACACTAGTGACTCAGGAGAATGTATTCGGTCCCAGAAGGAGGCATTTACACAGATCTGTCAGAATCTGTACCAATCTAGCACAGGAATCTTCTTAAATCACATCATTAAAACAAGTGCCCTTCCCTGAAAGCACTCTTGGAGCTGGTGATGGGCATAGGGGCTGTGATTTATAAGGGAGGAGGCTAGAGCATCTATCCTCAGTGTTTCAATTTTATAGGTCTTTGCCTCATATCAGTGTGTTAGATTCTTAGGCTGGTAAACTCCTCTCCTTGGACGTGGCAAGAGAGGTGGAGAGAAAGAGAAATAATTGAGAGTTTGCCCTGGAGAAAAAATGTTGCCCTGTTCTTGCCACCCGTGCAACTAAATGCCGAGCAAAATGTTCATTGAATGCTTGAGAGCCTTGCTGCTGAATCCAGAAATTGAGTGGTCAATAAATGGCCACTTAATGGCCTCAACTCACCACCTCCCTGCTCACTTGCTTCTCTAACACAGGGACAGTGACTAGTTTCCACCCTGGCAATGGGTACCGATTGCCCACTGTGTGACAAGGTAGAAAGATTTACCTTCCCACTCCCGGATTCCTTCCAGAGGAAGTCTGAATGGTCATCCTTTAGGACCTGGAAGCTGCTGGCTTCCAATTGATCAGGAACCTGGTCTGCCAGTATCAAGGCACCTGATAGGGTGAGAAACTTTGCCTGCATTGCCTGTCAGCTCTTAATGATCTTACAGGCAAGTGATAAGCTGTTATCTCGGCATTGGATGTTGTGAGTGTATATTGTCACCCTTGTTCCCACACTTAAAACAAAACTTGGGAAAATCTTAGCCTTAGAGTTAAGTGTTTCAGCAGTCATGTTTTAAACGATTTAAAGCATTGTGGGATTGACTACAATGATAGACCAACAAGGTGCATGTACATCCTGTTTGTGAAAACCTCCTGCATCATCAATAACCCTGATGTATGAAGTGCTTGTAGAATGTTCAGAGGTTGTCATAACGCTTTGGAAATCAGAGTGTTTACCCAGACATGAGTTCTGGAAGGTGCTGGAGGTAAGGCAGTTGAAAATGACCACCAGACAGGTGGAAGGAAAATACAGTGGACCTGAAACGTCTAAGACAGTGATTTTTCACTAACCAGTTTTCAGTGGTGAATTCTGGGAAAGTGATCACTCTAAGAAATGTCAAGAGAACAGACTGGTGATTATATAACCACCAGTATGATTCCTGAGTTGTATGTTGCCTTGGTACCAAGCTAAAGGATATTACTGAATGAGTGATGGATGTTCTTCAAGGGGAAGGCAAAACAACAGAGGTTGTGCTCCAGTTTGGAGCTAATGGCATAAGCAGTAAAACACTTGTCTGCACTCGGTGCTGAAAGTGGATAAAGGAGATTGGAAACCATGAAAAATCTACAGATGTGGAGCACTGCACCAGAGAACATGTTCCAGAGTTCTTGATTTGTGATGGAAGTCTTGGTGGGAGAGAAGCAAAGGAGGAGACGGATCCGATTAGTTCATGGGGCTTGGAAACCCTCCAGGCCAGAACAAAGATGTTAGCTGTTGTAATAATTGAGAGTGGGACCTTGGACCTACAGTGTCACAAGTAGCTCAATGATGTCATGTGAATGGCCAAGGTCCGTGAATGTAAATCATTCACCAACTGCACCGTCAGCCTCAAATACTGTTGCATGCACCTTCACTCAACTGCCAACAATATCAATCAAGACTCGAATCACATATTCATACTCTTACCCCTCCACCTTCATATAGTGCTGTTGCAGGACCCTCACTCATTTTGTAGTCAACTGTTCCATTACAGCAAGCACAGCAACCAAACACACAACACCACATCACTCTCAACATATCAGAGATAGTAAGAACTGCTGATGCTGTAGTCTGAGATAACACCATGTGGAACTGGAGGAGCGCAGCAGGCCAGGCAGCATCAGAGGCGCAGGAAAGTTGACATTTCGGGTCAAGACCCTTCTTCAGAAATGGGGGAGGGGAAAGGGAGCTCTGAAATAAATAGAGAGAGGAGGGGTGGGGTTGGGCAAGGTAGGTGGTAAGGTGATAGGTGAGTGCAGGTAGGCAGTGGTGGGGATTGGTCAGTGAGGTGTGAGGAGCGGATTCGGCATAACTTTCTCAAGGTCCACCATGCTCGTCTCACCATTTATGATTTACAAACTGTAGCTAATGTAACCACGTGCCTCTTGCTTTCTTTCTCTAACCTTTCCCTGACCCAACCCTGCCTTTTATACTTTCAGCTATCTGATATCTATGGCAGGCAGATGTTGCATGGCTTTTGCTTTTGCTTCACTAAGCTTGGGTCCTTAAGTATTTTCATGGAGTGGCTCCCATGTCCAAACTGAGTCTCAAATTCTGTGCCAAACTGAAGCCACGCTCCTTCATTTTTCTTGTAAACAGCCTTTTTGGTGAGCTACTGATGCATCAAGCATTTGTGTATGCATGCCCATCAGCTTTTCTGTATACATCACTGCATTAAAGCTGTCCTCTAAATCCTCTTGAGCAGACCTCGTTTGTGGACTTCACTGTTTGGAGGCTGTCACTTACTTGATTTCCTCCTTTTCTCTTCTTCCCCCACCCCCCCAAAAAAGCTGTGGCCATGTTTAGAGCAATAAGTTGGCTTTCTCAGTCATAGCAAGTGTTTTATGCCTTTTGATAAGAGCAGTTTGTGTTGTCTTGGGGCATAATCTGACATAGATTTTCAAACATGGAGTCCTGTAAAGATGGACATGGATTTGAGATACAACGTGCTCAAGGGCTTTGGAAAAGAAAGGAATGTTGGACGTGGAGCTGTAGTTTCAAGGACTGTGGGGTCAACGGTAGATTGAAGATTGGTCATCTTTAATGTTCAGATTAATACTAGATGGCAGAGGCTCTCTCAGCACCAGCCCCGTAATGTCAAGATCCATTTCCTTTACCAGCTCAGGAGTTGCAAGTGCCCTTGTTCCCATCAGTTTCTGCTCTGTTACCTTTTATTGTATGCCACCACTACCCTGCAGGAGAAGTCAGACTGTCACTCTATGGCACTGTTTTTGAGTTAAAGTTCCTGGCAAACTGAATAACTGTAGGTATGTGGATGCAGTGAGATGTGACTGTGAGGCTGACTGAATTGCAAGCTATGTGCGGTTGAGGTAGAGCATCTTAATGTTACGCCCAAGTCCTGACTGTTGTGGGTGAGTGATGATGAGGATATGGCATGTTAAACAGCGTGAAACATTGGGGTGAGTAGGAGATGTCACGTGAAGATGTGTTCACCGATTTTGATCACCCAAATGAAGTCATTCTACTTCCTGTGGCACCTTTTGCCAAGGTTCTCAGGACTGCAGAATTGGACCTTCCTGGCCACATGCATCCATTCCTTGAGAGTCTGGTCATTTGAGAACCTCCTGGCTCCCTGCAAATGCGTTTCTCTTCCTCCCTCCTCCCTTCCTCCCTTCCTCCCTCCTTCCTCCTCCAGTAATGTCTCCTGCACCGAACCTCTCACCCATTAACGCTCCCTCGGACTCTAATCTGGTTCTCCTTTCCATTTCATTTATATGTCACCAATGTAATTCAGTAGCAGCTTTTAAGAGAGGCAGTCCCTTTTTCAAAGACTATACTGGTGCATCGCGCAATTATTGCAGTACTGTGATGTTCCAAGTTTATTTCTCCACTGGAGAGTACTTCCAAGTGGGATTATCTCCATGACAGTACTTGCACTGTTTTGGTACAGATATGATGGACTGAGTGACCAATGTCTGCACCATATTAATTTTATAATTCTGGAATTGGTTGCAATCCATTTGGATGTGAGACTTTACGCATATATTCAAAATCTTCGAGTTGAGCCAAAATCTTTGAAACATGTACCCTGAAACAGCCAACAGAATCCAATCATTTGACCTCCTGAATGAAGGCTGTGGAACAGATGGATCTCAGCATTCCTGCGGATTTTCAGGTCCAGCTTGAGTAGAACTCATAGATATAAATTAGAAAAATGGAAATATGCAGTTTAAGTAAAAACCCTATCTTTGCAGTGAAATTTATGAAATGCCTATAAATTTATCTTTAATGATGGTCAAAGTTCTTCTGTGTGCGAAGGTAAATCAGAAAGTAAAACTGCAGTGGCAGTTGAGCCACTATCTAACCAGTGGGAACCTATTTAAATTCTACATCTCGGCACCCCACAGTGTGAATGTGAATATCAGTTCTAGCCATGGGCATAGAATTGATTTGTGAGCAATATTGAAATGGAATTTGGCAGTTTCCATGACTGAGCTGCACTGCTATATTTTTCTTTAAATTGCATTTACTATCGAAGACTCAGATTGTGCAACATTAAAGGTTTGGAGTGTTGGAGTCTGTCCACAGGCAATATGAAACCAACGTAGTTTTCAGTAGTAGAACTCAGACTTCTGATTATTGCTCTTTCCAGTTTAAGTTCCTAGTTTATTTTGTTTAAAGATGGTAAATTATTTTTCTGTACATGTATTTAGTAAACATTACTCAGTATACCCAGTGGTGTTTTTTTTTTAAAATTGAGAATGCTTGATGTTGCTGTCTCATTAATACCCTTTTTATTTTATAGTACTCCGTCAAGTAAATTGGTTCCATTACATATCTGAATCCTCAGTGTTTTGGAATCTGCTCTCTTTTCTCGTTTATCATCTCTCTATTTTTGCATCTTTTTGGACAGAATCTACATCCAAAGTAGTATTACAGATGTAATAGCATATGAACAATCTCTCTCATACTCAGTTGTCTGAATTATTATAAATTATGACATTTCCAGACGGGTAGATCCATTTAAGCCAGTAAGTACAAAACGGCCAGCTAAATGTTCAACAGGACACTGTTGTTGCTAGAGATCATTAGTCGTTTTTGTTTTGGCAGTGGCCATGCTTTAATGCATAGAGGTGATAAACTGTGGAGAGAACAACAGCCAGCTAAGTTTCTGAAAATGGAAGGTTTTCATAACTCTATTGGTTCTGATAATACTGTGCATTTTTCTTCCAGGTTGGGAATTATAAGCGCTCAGTGAAACGTATCGATGATGGGCACAGGCTGTGCAATGATCTTATGAACTGTGTCAATGAACGAGCTAAGATTGAAAAATCATACTCCCAGCAGCTGACTGACTGGTCTAAAAGATGGAAGCAACTCATTGACAAAGGTATCTCGACCACTTTGGCTCAGCAAGTTGTTAAATTGCAGTCACTTTTTTTTTTAAAAAAGGGCTAGTTTCATTTGTAATAGTATTTGGGTTTGGTGGGGGCGAAGGTAGAGATCAGGGTTTTAAAGGAGATTTTTCTGTCACTATTGATAAACCATTGTAATTATTGTGATAAATTAATACTATTTGAGAAGAAAGTGGATAAAATATGCTTCCTTCAAATTGTGGATCATAACCAGCTACTTTTTTCAACTATGTTCCAATCTATAATTCTAACACGACTGAACTGAATCAATGTGGCATCGTTATGAAGAGAGGGAAATCCAAAAAGGCTGGATCACTAGTGGGAATATTTTATTTTTTTTTATGCAGACACGGTCTGGTTCTTTGAACAAGAGTGTCATTTATCCTCATTTGCTTTATTAATTACAGTTCAGCTTTCAAGAAATAACTTAGCTGTGGATGGGGAAAATTTCCTTAGCTACTTGCATGGCTAAGTGGTACTAGAATTCTTAAAAAAAAAAAACACAATTTGCTTCTCTTCCAAAATAGCTACAGGTATTTATGTAATTTTCACTCATGCATACCATTCACATTCTGCACTTGGTCCTTGACTGGCATTGAACTTTGGAGTGGCTTAATTAATATCCACGCTAGGCAAGGCGGCTGATCACAGCTTAGCTTATTGGCAGCTGTCTGTGGACCAACACTGGGTATGTCATCCAGGTGAATTCTTTCCCGAGAAAGAGCTAACTTAACAGATTTCTGTTGCACTGCCCTTTAATGCTGCACCCCGAGAAATAACTTCTCCAGGGTGACCTTTTTCCTGTTTTTCTCAGTGATCCTTTAAGACATGTAAGGAATAATTTCTTCATGAAGAGCATTGTGAATCATTCTGCTACTAGAGTTCCGTGGATGCTGAGTCATTGTGTATGTTCAAGCCATAAGTGGCTCTAGATTACTGGACTGTGCAGGAATCATAGGTTATGAAGATCGGGCAGAAAAGTGGAGTTGAGATCTGGAATCGGCCATGATCCTGTTGAATGGCAGAACAGGCTCAAGGTCTCATGGCCTGCTCCTGCTCATATTCCCGATGAATCTATTGTATTTTCAACACTTTAAGCAAAGCATTAATGACACCATCTTCCTTGCATGGGGCCATTTTCACTATGTTGCTGACATTCTAGTGACAGCTACAGTTGGCTTTGATTTGCCTGTTCAATCTGCAACTTTTTACCGTCTGTGTGTTCTCCACTAGTTTATTTTACATTTCAAAAATATACTTTATTCATAAAAATCTTTGTTGACATAAAGGCAGTTGGGCTTTGCCCAGTTACGTGTCAAGTAAACAAGCAAGATGTTAGACTTTGGTTTTTTTTGGATCGAGTCAAAGACCTCCCTTACATGTACCATACACATACAATACTGATGTTTACATATATTTGAGGCATTGGAAGGGTTTAATAACTGGACAGACCCCCATTTATCTTTAAGCATGATCTCACAGTGGTCTTTCCTCACTGTGCCTTGGCAGCAGCTGCCCCAAGCTTTGGTGCGTCCCTCAGCACGTAGTCCTAGACCTTGGAATGCGCCAGTCTGCAACACTCGGTCGGGGTCTGCTCCTTGTTCTGGAAGACCAAGTTTGGGCAGACCAAATGGCTTCTTTCACCAAATTGATGGTTCTCCAGGTGCAGTCAATGTTTGTCTTGGTGTGCGTCTTGGGGAACAGACCGTAGAGCACAGAGTCTTGCATCATGAAGCTGCTCGGGACAAACTGCGACAAAAACCACTGCATCTTCCTTCAAACCTCCTTTGCAAAGGCACACTCCAGAAGGAGATGTGTGACAGTTTCAACCCGAGGGCAGCGTGCGGTGGTGCAGGCTGACCAGGCGTACATGAAGGATTTCACAAGTAGTACCTTCCTCCCCACCAGCCAAGCGATGTCTTGGTGCTTGTTGGAAAGTTTCTGGCAATGAGACGTTCTGCCAGATGACTTTGACAGTCTGCTCAAGGAAACATGCGAAAGGATCTACCCTTTCCTTTTCCCTCAGGGCCTCGAGGACGCTATGTGCTGACCATTTTATGATGGTCGAAGGTTTTTCTTGTTGCAAATTTCACCACAAAGGGCAGGTGATATGGAAAAGGCCAACTACTTGGCAACAGCAAGGCCGGTCCCATCCTTCGCAACACCAGTGGCAGGTAGAACCTCAGTATGTCATGACACTTGGTGATTATGTACCAAGAGTCTATGCACCGCTTGATGCAGCAGCATACAAAGGTGGCCGTCAGGATGAGGGCAAAGAGATAAAAGGTACTGCAGATGCTGGAGAATCCTAGATAACAAGCGTGGGGCTGGATGAACACAGCAGGTCAAGCAGCATCATAGGAGCAGGAAAACTTGACGTTTCGGGCCTAGACCCTTCATCAGAAAAAAGATTTTTCTGATGAAGGGTCTAGGCCCGAAGCGTCAAGCTTTCCTG
>JAHRHZ010000271.1:8185402-8217408 GCA_024137785.1 Ginglymostoma cirratum
CAGGAAAGCTTGACGCTTCGGGCCTAGACCCTTCATCAGAAAAATCTTTTTTCTGATGAAGGGTCTAGGCCCGAAACGTCAAGTTTTCCTGCTCCTATGATGCTGCTTGACCTGCTGTGTTCATCCAGCCCCATGCTTGTTATCTAGGATGAGGGCAAAATTGGGTATGTTCCTAAACCACCACCCCCACCCCCCAGTCCAGAGTTTTATACATATGGACCTGGTCTATCTTAGGCTTTCATATGAAACAGAAGATGTCTCAGGTGACTGAAACAATAGGGTTTTGGGGGAGATGGGCCAGACCTGTGCTACATACAAAAACAGAGCGTCTCACACCTGATGACCAGGTTCTTATGGAGAGGGAATGATGCCCCCAAAGGACCAGTTCCTGCTTCACTTTGGCAATGGACTCCTCCCAAGATTTTGTGCATGCCCCATCCCCTCCAAACCATATTCCGAGCAGGTCTGGCAGCATCTGCGGAGAAAGAAAAATGGTTGAGGAGAGTCATATCTTTCACGGAGCTGATAAAACCTGTGGTTGAGTGTCATATTTAGAAGTCCAGCCATGCAACTGTCTGTTTTATGGAAGTGTGTTGTGAAATATTGGATTGTTAGTAAAAGGGAAGAAGTTGGAATGCTGAATAAGGGTATATTAAAGGCTTCCACGGTTCGTATTTGCAAGCTGACAGTTTAGTGGAAAGACACAGGAAACAATTTTAGTATTTCACCGAATTTGGGAAACCATTAGACCTCCAATGAATATAGGCCCAGACCTTTATAAGACAGTCCCTCCATACCTGCTATCAGCTTGGTGAACCTTCCCTGGACTGCCTACAGTGCCATTATACCTTTCCTTTTGAGAAAAGGTCCAAGACTGTTCACAGTTATCTGACTAGTGCCTTGTATAGTTTTAGCAAAACTTCACTATTTTTATGTTCTCTGCCATTTTAAATAAAGGCCAGCATTCCACTTGCCATCTCTATTACCCACTAAACATTTAATGCTTTTCTTTTCAGATTCATGGACAAGAACTTTCAAATCCCTTTTGTTTTATAGCTTTCTACAGTCTTTCTCAATTTAAATAATATTCAGTTCCTCTGTTCTTCCTGCCAAAGTGCATGACCTCAGTTTTTTTCACATTACATTCCATCTGCCAAACCTTTACCCAGTAGGTTAATCTGTTTATATTGCTGTATAGACTCATTGTGTCACCCTCGTCACTTGCTCTCCATCTATTAGTCATCTGCAAACTTGACTGTAGTACATTGACTATACTTATCCAAGTCAATAACACATTTTGTAAATGTGGCCCCAGCACTGATCCCTGTGGCATTCCACTAGGCATAGGTTGTCATCCTGAAATTGCTCCCCTTATCCCAATTTCTTGTCTTCCATTTGTTGGCTGTTCCTCTATCCATGCTGATATACCTCCAACACCAGGATCTTATCTCTCACCCTATTATTAGCCTAATGTGTAGGCCCTTAACAAATGCTTTCTGAATATCCAAATATTATTACACACACGTTTTGCTTTTATCTATCCTGCTTATTATCTCCTTAGCAATTTCTGGTAAATTTGTTAGGCAAGGTTTTCTCTTCATGAAGCCATGCTGGCTCTGTCTGATCATACTATATATCTCTCCCTGCTCTGAGGGGTGGTTATGTTATTGAAACATACATAATTCTGAGGGGGCTTGATACTGTAGCTATTGAGAAGATCCAACCACTAGTGGGCTAATTGCAAACTGAGCTCATAGCTCTGAGACAGATCGTGTATTCCGTGATTCATTTCCGCCATGTTTTTTGCTTCCTTTCTCTCTTTTTGTCCTCTTTCCTCTGCTACTTCCACCACACCCCTTTGCCCACCTAGATTGCAACAATGACCACGCTCCAAACATATCTTATTAATTTAGAATGGTTTAGAGCATCCTGTGACTGTAAAAAGTGCCATTCAAATATAAGTCCATCTGCCTTCCTTTTAATGATTATTGCTGGAAGGTTACTATGTTAATATTAATCCTGCTCCATCAGCCCACCAGAAGATGCATCTGAACAGTGCAAAGACAGGTCTTTGAGTTATCCTAATGCTGCCCTTTTTCTTTGCCTCTAGACTTCTGCAGGACTGCAAATTTAACTGTGCTATTGTAGGAGTCTTCGGCCCCAATATTTACTGGGAAGTAGGTGCTCATAACATCTAAGAAATCCAGAATTTTCTTTGCTGCTTCCCAGGAGGCAGCCAGCTAGACTTAAAGGAAGAAAATGAAGTGGGAGATTGAGGATGAGGGCAGAAGAGATTGCAGAGAGGAGATTGTATAAATGCTTACAGTGGGATCTGGCCTTTCACACCTGTCTTCAGCTGCCATCATTCCCAGTGCTCTGGTGAAGAGTAGGTCAGATTTCAGATGTTTGAAATGCTAACATTACTGCAAACCCCATCCTGTCTTTGGTGGCTGAGTGTTTGCAGGTTGATTAAATTTTCCCCTGAACTCAGAGCTGATTTATGTTTTACTGATCTAAATGTTGGACAGACATGTTCAGCAAATATTGAACCGCTGCACAACTGCCTCTTATGGGAATCTTTGGTGGCTTTTGAAGGCGTACATATTATACGTCTGTCTTGTATCCTTTTTGGCAGTGGGGACATTCAGATTAAAAAAAAAACGTATTTTGCCATTAATTCCACTTAATATTCCAAACTGAAGTAGTAAACATGTATTTTTCCTATGTATTCTTATTTGTTAATTTGATGTGCAATTCTTTGATGGAGTGTAGGATAAATCTTGATAATTGGCTAGATAATTTGGGTTTCCATGGAAACTAGTTTCACAAAGAATATAGGATGCACCTGTTAGCTTTCTGACTTGGTTACATAGCAACCAGCGTAAATATTCTGTGGATTTTTTTTTAAGTACACTTTTTAGTTTTCAAAATATATGAGCATTAAATAAAGATAAATGTAATGTGCTTGATCACTCCCAGAGAGTATGCAAAAAACGCTAATCTTGAACTATTTGTGAACATGTTCTAAAAGCCAGTTAAACCTCAAAGGGTTAAAGTTATTTATTGTGTTTATACTTTTTGTCCTCTATAATATATTAAATAGTGGTGCTCAAAACCTGTTTAGGTCTAAACCTAAAGGCAGAACAAAATGCACAATTTTGACAAATGCTAAAAATTCTTGGTGTATTGGCATTTTCAGGTGTCACCTACTGTCTGTCTGCATGGTTGCAGCAGCTATTTCTGGGACTCAGCAATGCTTTTTCTATAATTGGAATTCATGTTCTCTGTTTTCTTTGTTTTACATGCTTATGCCCAAGGTCAAAAAGAGTTTCCATTGTATTTGTTGTAGCATCCATAATTGGAGCATGCTATCCTATTTTAGACTGGCAAACTCAGTACAGGCTTGAAAATAAACTGGGTTCTCTGAACAAGCAGGCATAGCTTTACCTTAGATAACAAGGTGTAGAGCTGGATGAACACAGCAGCCCAAGCAGCATCAGAGGAGCAGGAAGGCTGACGTTTCGGGCCTAGACCCTTCTTCAGAAATGGGGGAGGGGAAGGGAGTTCTGAAATAAATAGGGAGAGAGGGGGAGGCGGATAGAAGATGGATAGAGGAGAAGATAGGTAGAGAGGAGACTGACAAGTCAAAGAGGCAGGGATGGAGCCAGTAAAGGTGAGTGTAGGTAGGGAGGACATAGGTCAGTCCAGGGAGGACGGACACGTCAAGGGGGTGGGATGAGGTTAGTAGGTAGGAGATGGGGTTGGGGCTTGAGATGGGAGGAGGGGATAGCTGGGAGGGAGGACAGGTTAGGGAGGCGGGGACAAGCTGGGCTGGTTTTGGGGTGCGGTGGGGGAGGGGAGATTTTAAAGCTTGTGAAGTCCACATTGATACCATTGGGCTGCAGGGTTCCCAAGCGGAATATAAGTTGCTGTTCCTGCAACCTTGGGGTAGCATCGTTGTTGCACTGCAGGAGGCCCAGGATGGACATGTCGTCTGAGGAATGGGAGGGAGCGTTGAAATGGTTCGTGACTGGGAGGTGCAGTTGTTTAGTGCGAACCGAGCGTAGGTGTTCCACAAAGCAGTCCCCAAGCCTCTGCTTGGTTCCCCCGATGTAGAGGGGGCCACAACGGGAACAATGGATGCAGTATACCACATTAGCAGATGTGCAGGTGAACATCTGCTTGATGTGGAAAGTCTTCTTGGAGCCTGGGATGTGGGTGAAGGGGGAGGTGTAAGGGCAGGTGTAGCACTTCCTGCGGTTGCAGGGAAAAGTGCCGGGTGAGGTGGGGCTGGAGGGGAGTGTGGAGCGGACAACGGAGTCCTGGAGAGAGTGGTCCTTCTGGAAAGCAGATAAGGGTGGGGAGGGAAAAATGTCTTTGGTGGGGTCGGATTGCAGATGGCGGAACTGTCGGAGGATGATGCGTTGGATCCGGAGGTTGGTGGGGTGGTACGTGAAGACGAGGGATACTGTTTTGGCTGTTATTGCGGGGAGAGGTGTGAGGGATGAGTTGTGGGAAAAGCGGGAGACACAGTCAAGGGCGTTCTCGACCACTGAGGGGGGGAAGTTGCGGTCCTTGAAAACGAGGACATCTGAGATGCACGGGAGTGGAATGCCTCATCCTGGGAGCAGATGCGGCGGAGGTGAAGGAATTGGGAATAGGGGATGGCATTTTTGCAGGAAGGTGGGTGGGAGGAGATGTACTCTAGGTGGCTGTGGGAGTCGGTGGGCTTGAAATGGATATCGGTTTCTAGGTGGTTGCCGGAGATGGAGGCAGAGGTCCAGGATGGAGAACGAGGCATTAGAGATGGTCCAGGTGAACTTCAGGTTGGGGTGAAAGGTGTTGGTGAAGTTGATGAACTGTTCGAGCTCCTTGTGGGAGCACGAGGCGGCGCTGATACAGTCATCAATGTAAAGAAGGAAGAGCTGGGGTTTAGGGCCAGTGTAGGTACAGAAGAAGGATTGTTCCACGTAACCTACAAAGAGGCAGGCATAGCTTGGGCCCGTGTGGGTACCCATGGCCACCCTCTTTGTCTGTAGGAAGTGGGAGCTTTACCTTGTGCCTTTTCCAATAATGTCACTGGTTTAACCTCCATTTTTGAATTTTTTTCTAGACTCTGCCTCCTTTGTGCCTTTTTGCTCAATGCTATGAGTGCCATTTTGGTTTCAAACTTGCACCTGCGGCACACACGAATACTTCTAGTATAAGCCTCGTCAAACAGCAATTTGAGTGCAACAAGCAAGAGAATACTAGAGATACTCAGCAGGTCTGGCAGCACGTGTGGAGAGAGAAACAGAGTTATGCTTCAAGTCCTGTATGACTTCCTCAGAATAGCATTGCTTTTCAAGATAACATTTTGAATGTGTTTGCATGGGACACAGCGACCGTCTGCTAGAAGTATGCGGAGTAGGCAGATTGTGATGTCAGTGAGCTAATAATGCTGATTTGACAGCAGGATGCTATTTGAAATTCAACCCTGTAGTCAAAGACATCCCTTAAATGCATGCAGAGAACATGTGTTCGGCAACAGGAAGAAACCCACGCGAGGGCTGTTTTTAAGGGATCGTCAGTTATTTACAGTTACTTGCTAATTGATTTTCCCTCAGCTTCTGTGATCCTGGAAATGTTGGTTAATGGAGTTCAGTAAGTTGCTAAAATTTACTGGGGGACATGTGGACTACTTAAAGAGACTGTCCTGACTTTGGTTTTGCATAAACTTGCAGGCATTGGTGCAGCATTATGAATTCCCCTTGGATTATGGCATGAAGGGGAAAATAAGCAGGATGACCTGCTGGAAGCCAGAGAGAGGCTATCAGTGACAGGCCATTTTTACCTCAGGTTTTCACGGAAGCAATCTGGAAAGTGTGTTGGGTATCTGTTTTTTCAGGTAAGGATGTCCTCACTGAAATCTGCCAAATGCTGTGACCAGACCTGCTGTCTACCAAGCAGAGTGAGGACAGCATTGCTAGTGCTGTGAACATGGTTAAATGTTGGACTTCTTGACCAGGAGCCTTTTTGAGACTGGTTGGACGAGAAAAATCAGGAGATCCAAGATCTCCTGGATCATAAATACGAGGCATTCCAGAGCTGGCAGCTCCACCAAAACTTGAGCAGGAGAAGTTTCTCCTGCAGGCAACTGAAGATCGAGGTACAACACAAAAAAAATCCTGTGACCTAAAGAATAGATGGTGGGCAGCAAGAACGCAGGAGACTCAGGACCTCACCTACAGCCATGATGAGTGCACCTTCTTCAATGTAATCAAAGCCATCTATGGTCTGAATACCCAGAAAACTACTCCACCAAGAGTCAAAAATGGAATATTGCTCATCAGACGGGAGAGGTAGTCAGTGCCAGCTGAAGAGAGCACTTTGTGGATCTTCTCAACCAAGACACAGCTTTCGACGCAGGTGCTGTCAATACTATCCTGCAACGCACTACCTATCGGCATCTCAGGTCACCTCCAACCCACAATAATATCAAAAAAGCCATCCAACAGCTTAAAAAAAAAAACAAGGTCTCTGTCACAATGGAATTCCTACTGAAGTACTAAAATATGAAGGAGAAGGCACTCTTGACATGAATCCACAATCTCATCGCTCTTGTCTGGAAGTAAGACAGCATGCTGGGAGATCTCGAATGGTCTAACTATTGAAATTGGAGGGATTTCCCTGCTGTCTTTGGCAAGAGTTGTTGTGAGAATCCTCCTCAATCACCACCACCCAGTGGCTGAAGAGATCCTCCTTGAGTCTCGAAACTGTTGTCTGGCAACAGGCACAATGGATGCGATTTTCAGTTTGTGACCAATCCAAGAAAAGTCCAGGGAACAGCACTACCCTCTGTACGTGGCTTTCTACAATCATGCAAACACCTTTTTTGACTCTGTCAATTGTGTGGGTTTGTGGAATATCCTCTCCAAATTCCTGCTCACCATTCTCTGTTTGTTTCACGTTGACATGCAAGCCATGATCCTCACCAACAGGTCCACCACAGAACCCAATACAAGTGCAAACTCGGGTCAACAAGGGCTGTGACATCAAACCAATCCTCTTCTCCATATTCTTCATCGCAACACTCCATTCCATCTCTAACCTACAGGATGAGCAGGAAACTGTTCAACCTTCGTCACCAGGCCAGACCACCCTAACTTCTGACTTTGAGCTGCAGTACACAGATGCGCCTGCATCTGGTCTGAGCTACAAGCCATCGTCAACACATTTACCAAAGCGTATGAGAGAATGAACTTGGGCTAAACATCCAGAAAATAAAGGCTCTGCCCTAGCCCCCTCCTGCTATACAGCACTGACCCTGACCATCTAAATCTGTGCCGAGTCCTTAGACAAAGTGGATTGTTTCCCATGCCTCCTGTGAGCAGGCATTGATGCTGAAATCTGATGACGACCCCAGTGTACCAGTGGAGCCTTCGGACACTTGAGGAACAGTGAGCTTGATATTCGAGGCCTCCAAATCCAGTAATAAGCTCATGATCTACAATGGACCGTGTACAGCAGACCCCTTGAAACCCGGTGTTACCTTTTGCAAAATCCTGCACATCCACTGGCAGACAGACAAAGCAAATGTGTGCTCTCTCAGGCAAATATTCCCAGTATCGAGGCACTGGTCATGGATGACCAGCTATGTTGGGCAGGCCACTTTGTCCACGTGACAGACGCACGATTCCCAAAGCAAGTGCTTTTCCCTGAGTCCTAGATGGCCAGCAACCACTAGGAGGGCAGACAAAAAAATGACAAGGACACCCTGAAAATCCCCCTAAACAGATGCGACATCCCCACTGACGTGGGAAGCACTTCTCCTTGAATGTACAAGCAGGAGAAGAAGCATCGCAAAGACGTCAACCAATCTCAACGTTATCAAGTGGAGCATGTGAAAGCCAAATTCAAGCAGTGGAAAAAGCGTGCAGAATCCAGAGTGTCCTGCCCTCTTCAAACATTACCTGTCCCAACTGTAGTACAGGCTAAGCCTCCAGCATGTGACTGTTAATCCACTGCGGAACCCATGTCCCCAGAGTGGGAGCAAGTCTTGACCCTGAGGGATTGCCAAAGGAGGAAGAAGAAACTGCAGTGAAAGTTCAGACGTCTGCTAATGATATGCAAACTAGGATTGCTGCCATCAAATTGCAGATCTATCTGAATAGACTTTTAAGTGGTGCCCCATTTATACAAACTTGGGGGCTGCTTGCTGAGATTTCAGTCATCCTACTGGTTTAACATTGGCTATACACAATAGTGTAAATCAGCAGGCAGCGTGACTTTGGCTGGCTTCCTATATCCGAAGCGGCAGGCGACCTCCTGTTTCACCTTTCCTGTGCCCGGTTTCTTTTTGTTTCGTTTTGCTTTTGTTTTTAAGGGAATTGAAACATTGTCCCCTTTTTTTTGTTAAATTTGTTGGATTGCAAAAGTATTCCAAAGTTATTTTTAAGAATCCTTTTATTATATAAGCAGATTAATGACCATACTTCTGTAATAAGTAGAGTAATACCTTCATATTTAATTTGGTAACCTAGGTTTAAAAGCAAAGCGCTATATACAGGAAATCCAGTCTTTATGAAGATATTCTGAAATACTGTTTATAGAATGGCTGAAACTGTTCTGTGTTATATTGGGCTCAATGATTTCAGTGAATTAAAATCATGAATGTTGATACCCATCACCTTTACTTCAAGGTGCCCTCGTTTGTATAGCAGCTAATGTTTATCCATGTGGTAAACTGTTTACCTGTTCGTAAGATTCAGTCTTTCATATTATAGCACCATTATGATGTGATTGCATGTGATTAGGAATTTCCAAATTGTGACCCATGGGAGTGTACAGTCCCCAGGTCTCCCTGATCCAGCTATCTAACAAATCTGGGACCTGTTGGGTGCGATGGAGGTGATATTTCTTATTTGCCGTTTGCGATTTTGCAAATTGGGAAAAGGCTGCTGTTATTCAAGTAAACTTACTGATGGCGCTGCCATTTTAGAATTCTATCAGAAAGGAAAGGAGAAAATCCTGAACTTTTAAAACATCATTCATGACTTTGGGGACTCTTGGTATATACAGCTAATGACATGGTTTTGAAATTTTAGTCACTTTTGTACTGTAGAACAATGTGGTAATTAACCTGCATGCACCAGAGGTCCCAGAAACATCAATTAAATAATACCCAGATACTCTCTTTCAGCAGTATTGATGGCATGGAATCTTTATACGGGAGTGCGTTTTGCCTCAGTTAAACATTTCATCCAAAAAATGACATCTCTGGTAGCACAGTATTTCTTCAGTAGTGCACTAACGTCTTGTCAATCTTATGTATTCAAATCCCTGGAGTGGGAATAGAGGAAGCATAACATTTGTAGAACAAATACTTCTGACAAATCTCTGGAGTAGGACTTAGCCTCAAGAGTCAAGAGTGTCACCATTGAGCCAAGGTTTCACCTTGAATTTACATAACTTTGGATAAACTAACGAGTGCATTTATAGCTTAAATTTGGTTCCTGAGAATTCTCAATTATCTGTGCAGCCCACACCTGGCTTGTCTATCAAAGAAAATCTTCTACAATTCAACCTGACCCTGTAGCAAAATTGATTGATTGAGTTTTGAATAAGTAGGCATAACTTATAGCAAAACAACAATTTAAAAATTAATTTTTCTTCAGTCTGGGACTTGAGGGCATATTTTTAAGGTGGGAAGAGGAAGATTTAGAAAGGACTTGGGGGGCGACTTTTTCACACAGGGTGGTTTGTATGTGGAATGAGCTGCCAGAGGAAGTGATAGATGTAGATTGTTACAAAATTTTAAAAGACATTTGGACAAGTACATGAATAGGAAAGGTTTAGAGGGATATGGGTCAAATGCAGGAAAGTGAGACCAGTATAATTGGGGAACTTTGACCAAAGGGCCTGTTTCAGTGTTGTTTGGCTCTCTGTTTTGGAAATGAGTCCCTTTATGGTTTTCCAAAAAACAGCAAAACTGTAGCCTGCCTTGACTTTTAACAGTGGTGTGTTTTTTTTGTTTGAAATGCTGCAGCTTTGGCTAGACAAGAAGACCGTAATGATATTGTACCTTTACAGTTACAATCTATCACTTTCAGAGTGCTGCATGTTAGAGCCAACAGTCTCAAAGGACTGTTACAGTTGAATAATGGGAGCAGGTTTGTCTGGCGTCTTTTCGCATAATGGGGTGGGGAGCATATTTCAGTTTTTCTCTCACTCTCAGTGGTAACCAAATTTCATTAAGATAAGCTTTGGAACAACAGTAGACTTAAATGACAATGAAATAAAGTGATAATTTAAATAAACAAGTAATTGATAAAAACAACAATTTAAAAAGTGCTAAGCAACAGACCTAACAAAATAAAAAAATTATTTTGCCTTTTCTTTTAGAAAGTAGAGCTAGACGCAGATTTGGCTTCAAGTCCTGATCACCAGGCGTGGGAGGGGACCTGGGTTCAAGTTGAAGAATTGAGTTTATTTGAAACTTAGACCACATTCTGGGCTGCTCTCGGCAGAATTAGTGAAAGAAGCAGTCAGAAGAGAGTTACCTTTCAACCCTAATTTTCTTTCTCTTCTAACCTGCTTTCTGAATAGTATTTTGAAGGGAATAAGGAGACCAAAGGTGTGGGTGTTGCTGGTTGATTCAGTCTGTGTGCACTCACTCTGTCATTGCCTCTCGTTTAAACCACCAATGTGTTCACGTACTCAGTCACTCACTCCACCCCCCACAAACAAACATACGTTATATACTTTCCTTAACAGGAGATCAAAGCTGGAAACTAAATTTTCAATGGTATGTGACTTTTTGAAAGGACAGACAGGAAGAAAGCATGTGGAGTATTATTGGTCACACAGATGAAACTAGTACCATAGCAAGAAATGATCAAGGATTGGAAGGTATGGAATCCATATGAGTGGAGATAAGAAATAAAAAAGGGCGATGACACTGGTAGTCTATAGGCTCCCAACAGTAGCTGTATGGTGGAAATAATGAAGGTGTGTAAAAATGGCATTACATTAATCATAGACTTTAATCTTCTTGTAGATTGGGATTGCTAGATTGGCAGAGGTTGCCACAAGGAAGAATTCATAGCATATATTCAAGACAGTTTCCTAGAAAAATTTCTTGTGGATTCAACCAGGGATTACACTATTTTGGACCTGGTGATATGTAATTCGGCAGTTTCAATAAATGATAGCTTCCCTAGGAAACAGTGACCATAACATGGTAGAATATTTAGAATTTGGGTTGGAAACAACTGTGCTAAGCCTAAATAAATATTGAGGCAAAGGAGCAAGGGTAGAGCTAGTTGCAGTGGACCGGGAATGGCATACGTTTAAGAAAATAGTTCGTGACTCCTACCAAAGATATATCCCAATGTGGGGGGGGGAAAAGGTAGAAGGCAAACCAGGGAAGCTAAAGATGGCATGACATTGAAAGAAAACAATCATCCCACTTGGCAACGATTAATGGTAAGCCAGAAGACTGGGAAAGTCTTAAAAACCAACAGAGGTCGACCAAAAAAGAATGAGGGAGAAAATTAAATTTTGAGGGTAAACTTGTACATAATATCAAGATGGATTATAAGATCTTCTTTCAATTAATATATGAAAAGGAAGAGAGGAACCAAAGTGTACATGGGCCTCTTTTGAGATCGAGGTTGGAGAAGTAATAATAGGAACTAGAAAAAGGAAGAGAAGTTGAATAAATACTTTGCACTGGTCTTCATGGTAGAAGACACTAATAGTGTTTCAAAATTACTAAATAATCAAGAGGGAAAAGGAGGCGAGTAACTAAGTATACTGACTATTGCTAGAGAAAAACTGCTAGGGAAACAAATGGAGGTAGAAACTAATACGTCCCTGGATCCTGATGGGATGCGTCCTAGGATACTAAAAGGAGTAGTTGGTAGTTAAATAGGAGTACAAGTAGCTACAGAGATAGTGGATGCACTGGTAATAGTTTTCCAAGAATCCTTAGATTCTTGGAAAATGATCTTACTTCAACAGAAGTTCCAAAATATTAGAAAACTGCCAGTGTAACACCTTCATTTAAAAAGAAGAGACAACAAAAATGGTTAATTTTTTATTTTTGGCCAGTTAGCTTAAATCTGTTATTGTGAAATTGTTAGCCTATTCTAAAGGATGTAATATTTAGAAAAACATAACCTAATCAAACACAGTCAGCATAGTTTCATGAAGGGGAAATCATGCCTGACAAATTTGCTAGAATTCTTTGCAGAGGTAACAGGCAGATAGATAAAGGGGAAACAGTGGGTGTAACACATTTAGATTTTCAGAAGATGTTTGAGAAGATACCACACATTAGGTTACTGTGTTCTGAAGAAGGGTCACTTGAACCGAAACGTTAACTTTACTGTCTCTCCACAGATGCTATCAGACCTGCTGAGTTTTACCAACAACTTCAGTTATGTTTTAATGCTGGCATTGGAGGCAGTGCAGAGAAGGTTCAGTAGGCTGCTATCCGATATGGAGGGACTGTCTTATGAGAGTTTGAGTACGTTGGGCCTTTCTCATTCCCATTTAGAAAAATGAGATGTGGTGATATTGAAACGTACAAGATTCTTAGGGGCTTGACAGGGTAAATGTGGCAAGGTTGTTTCTCCTTGTGGGACAATCTGGGACCAAAGGACGTAATCTCAGAATAAGGAATCACCCATTTAAAACAGACTAGGAAGAACTTCTGAGGGTAGCGAATCTGTGAAATTCATTACTGCAGAGGGCTGTTGACACCTGATCAGTAAGTATATTCAAGGCTGAGATAGATTTTTAATTAGTATGGGAATCCAGGGTAATGGGGTTAAGACAGAAAAGTGGAGTTGAGGATTATTCGGTGAAGTATGCTCTCATTGAATGGTGAAGAAGACATTATGGCCTGATTGGTCACTTTCTGCTCCTTTTTTTTTTTTGTTTTCTGGTCTTTTGGTCATTACCTCCCTTCCCCGCACATACAGTCCCACTACCACACTCACTCACATGCCCAGACATACACCCCTTCCTTATCTCAAATATAGACAAACTCCCCCTCTAACTCCTTCACTCCTCATCACAGCCACACTCCCTCCTCTCCCACAGTCCCTCTCACTCCCTCACTCAAACATGCAGGTTTGATGTGGTCCCAGGATACATTTGGTAGTGGGGGTCAGGGATCCTTTCAAGGGAGTGATCAGGTGCCTTTTGGACTGTTAACTGTGGAGAATATTGTGTATAAATTGTACATAAACCCCTTTGAACTGTTTGACCTGCCAAGAAGTATCAACAAATGTCAAAATTTGTATTTATGACTGAGAATGTTCTGCTCAGTGTATTATCTGCAATATATAGACATCTAAGTGATGGAACTATATTTTTTCCCTTAAGTGCATGTGCACTTTCTTTCTTACTTCAACAAACATGTCGCTGGCTAGCCCAGTATTTACTGCCCATCACTATGAAACTTGCTTCAAATCCATCAGTCACTACCCTCATAAATTTAGCACTGCTGAACGTCTCGTACTCCTATATGATAGCTTGTACATATTTCTTTTTATTCGTTCATGAATTGTGGGCATCTCTGGTTAGACCAGCATTTATGGTCGGCCCTCATTGCCCTTGAGAAGCTAGTGGTAAGCTGCTGTCTTCAACCACTGCAATGCTTGGGCTGTAGGTCTACCCACAATGCCACTAAGGAGGGCATTCCAGGGTTTTTGCGTAGCAACAGTAAAGAATTATCAATGTAGTTCAGAATGGTGTGTTGCTTGGACAAGAACTTGCAGGTGGTGCTGTTCCTATGTGTCTGCTGACCTTGATCTTCCAGGTAGGAGAGTCATGGATCTGGAAGGCGCTTTCAGAGAAGCGTTGCTGAGTTGTTGCAGTGCGTCTTGTAGATGGTGTACAGTGTTGCATCAGTGATGAAGGGAATGTACGTAGATGATGTTAGATGGGGTGCCAGTCAAGTAGGCTGCTTTGTCCTATAAAGTGTCAATCATCTTGAATGTTGCAGCTGCAGTCATCTAGAATACTGAAATGAGTTGGCATGGTAGGTGAGGAGGGACGGGGTGTGGGTGGAAGTGATTGCTGAATTGGCATAGAGATAAGCAGGAGTATGGGAAATGGATGGAAAGGATTGAATTATGTGAGCTGGCCTGCCTGGGTTGTGGGAAATGTGTGGGGTTGATGGGGGAAGAGAGGGGTGAGGACTGGCAGAATGTTCTCTTTCTCCTCTTTTGGATCTAGTCCCAAGACGCCTTTGGTAGAAGTAAGGTGACCTTTTGAAGTAGCAAGGTACCTTTGTGATGGTGGAAAGCCATGCTTTGCCTTGAAGTATGTAACGTCATTGGGCTTCACAAAGTTTTCAAAACTGTCTAACACAAAATGTGGAGTTCAAAAAAAGTGCTTCATTCTTTCACGACAAGTAGTCATGTACAAATTTAATTTGAACTTAAACAGTCATTTTCAGAATGGGCTGCCTGTTGATAGACAGCTCTGACTGCTTACTGATTAGGAATGTTTCTGTCAAAATATTGAACACGGGTGAGATCTTTGCTTACATAAGAATTCATTGAAACAATCTGACTCTGTTGGGTTTCTTATTGTATCCCTATGCCTGCTTTTTTCTTTAGTGGCATCATAAGTAGACTGGTAACTTTCTTTTTAGTCAGAATGCATCCTGATTAATCCTAATGCTGGATGATAATGAATTGAACTAATAAAGAAGGCCAAAGGATGAATTGGCACTGATTAGGCAAAGAGTGTATAAAGGGCCATGAGAATGAATTGGGGGCATAAGGGGTACGATGGGCCATGGTGGGTCAGTAGATGGACATGTGGCTGCATGAATAGGGAATGGTGGGAGTGGGTGAGAGCTCAGGGATGCTTTCTGTTTAAAATTTTACCTTTAAACTTTGGTTACAATGCCAGGGTCCCGAAGCTGGCTTTCCAGCAGCTTGTCACGGACTGGGCAGCTTCTTGAGTCGCCTTGCTCAGTGCCCAACCCACCCTGTACACCTGCACCTAAAATGTGAAATGTAGGCGGTTATTTTTAAAGGTTTGGTTTTGCAAAGCTGGAATTTCTCCTGACCCTGTGCCTGATCCAGCAGTGAAAATCAGGGCTGTGGTTTCTAATGGTAACAATTTTTTTTTTGAGTATCAAGAAAAGCCTAACCAGTAAATAAGGACGGAGCAGAGCTATTTTGAGAGGTTCTGGCTGGTGAACAGATTAGTCTACTATGTGGCATGACTAGGGTTTTTACCCTGGTATTTCAAAGGTTAGAAGTATCTTTTTATTGCTTTATAGGCAGACTTGTAAAAATACAATAAGCGACCCTTGTATAACCTATTGTGTATGTCACATTCACGTTTTCAATCTATGCTCAAAATTTCATTTAGTCAGCATTTTGTGGAAACTGCTACGTTGCTTTAAAATGAACTAAATATTTTTACATTACTTTTGTGTTTAAATGTTTTAAAGAGAGCCAATATCAAGAGTGACATTAATTTGATATCCATGGATTCGCATGTTGGGTTTTACTGCTGTGGAAATTTATACTTCAGTCTGTGTACTTTGCATGCCTTTTTGACTAGTAAAGTCAGACTGAAGTTACTACTACCTCCTTCTGCATCCAGCTAAAAAGATTAGGATTAGGGGGTCTAGTGGAGTCTTGGTTGTATTGTATACTGACTGGAATGGCATTCTGATGAAGAGGCGATAAACAGCAGCTTTGATGTTGGTGAAAGTGATTGAGATACAAGCTAGGCTGATGGATGTCTGAATCAATTTCAGGTCCACAATATGGCACTGTTGAGAGAGCCTGGATGGCTCTGATGACTGAAGCGGATAAAGTAAGTGAGCTCCACCTGGAGATGAGAAATGCACTGACTGGTGAAGATTTCGAAAAAGTTAAGAACTGGCAGAAAGATTCTTTCCACAAACAGATGATTGGAGGCTTCAAAGAAACCAAAGAAGCAGACGATGGGTTCCGGAAAGCACAGAAACCTTGGGCTAAAAAGCTGAAAGAGGTACTGTGCAGCTCGAATAGATTGTTTATTGAACAATATTGAATTAATGTTTTGCTGGAGTTTACATAACGGGCTTAAAAAAAGATACAGCTCCTGGAGGTTAGTAGGATCATGAAAGATGTGTTTAGTATACTGGAGTTATCCACTTAACTAATGTGGTCTGCATGGTTGATGAATTGGGATAATCCAGTTATGACCAGGGTGAGTAAAACTGGAACTTCCTGGGGGCCTGCTGCCTTTTGTTCCAACTACAAACTGGAGGGTTTAAACAAATATCTGACATTAGATCTCTGCTCCACTTTTTTTTTCAGTCTTCGCACTTCCCTATCTTTCTCAGACAAAAAAAAATCATTTTTAGCTTCGTTCCAGACCTGAAGTAGCCTCAGTAAATGCAGTTTCTGAAGAAAGTGATGTATTGGAGATGTATATTCATTTAAAAATATGCAAAGAGCTGGATTTAAAATGTTTACCTTTTGATAAAGCCAATGAAAATGTATATATTTGTTAATTCACGGAGCATATCTAATCCACTGGGAATAGATAGCGGTATTGCTCTGAGTTATGAGCAGTCCTCTGAAGGACTATATCCTGCTCTTCAGGAACAGCACACCTAGGCTTAGGGAGATGAAGAGACGCTCACATCTTTTGTAGAAAGTCTCCTTCAATTTATAGATGGATCTATGATTAAAATAATTTAATATAGAGCTTGCTCTTTGGCCTGATATTGTATTTGCTTGCATGTTCTGATCCTTGTTTCATCAGTTAGCATTCATAATTATTGGAGGTGAGCTTTGTGACATTGATCATGGCCATTTAGAAATTCTTGAGCCATATGAAATAAATGCTGGACAGGAAAAAGGAAGTCCACATCTTTCATAATTGATTTTTGACTTTGTTTTGAATGGATCTGTTTTGAATTTGAGATATCCCATTAATGCAAGCTTTTTGTGAAAGTTGTTTCCAATACTTTTCATTTTACATAATTTTTTTTGTTTCCTAAGGTGGAGGCGTCCAAAAAAAGTTATCACCTAGCCTGTAAAGAGGAAAAGATGGCAGCTACAAGGGAGGCAAACAGTAAGGCAGAGCAGTCAGTCACTCCTGAACAACAGAAGAAACTACTAGACAAGGTGGAGAAATGTAAACAAGAAGTACAGAAGGTGAGACTGCGAAGTGGTAAAACATAATTCTTATGTTGAAATATAATAAATGCATCTTGGGAATCTTTATGCTCCATCACTTCAGGCCTCTTGAACTGTCCTGATGTTAATCACAACACTTGGTGACAATGCCTTCAACAACACGGAGTTAACCTTGGAGTTTCTTACCCATTTCCCACCGATACTCTACCTCTTTCTTCAAGGCAATCCTGGAAACCTACCTGATTGACCTGAGCTTTTGGTCAGTTGCCCTAATATCCTGTTGTATGTCATGGTATGAAATTTTTTTTCATTGCTTTCCTGTAAAGAGGCTTGAGGTCTTTTTTAAAGGCATTACATCCATGCAAGTTGCTGCTATAAGACCATAAAACTATAAAATGTAGGAGCATAAATATGCCATTCAGCTCATCAAGTCTGCTCTGCCATTCATCTAGATCGTTGGCTGATCTAATAATCGTTAGCTCTGCTTTCCTGCCTAAAGAATTCCACAGAAAAACAGTCTTCCCATTCTAATTTGGACGGGTGTAGTTCAATTCTGAAACACTTGGTGAATCCCGGGATGTAGCAGCCCAGTCAATATTAATGATTAGACTTTGTTATCGTTCAGTTTTGAGAGTTTCAACTGTGCCCGTCTGATTCCGCTATCTGACCAGTGGGCAGGGGCAGAAATCTGGAAATAGGAGTTGCAACCAGGGATCCATAGGAATGTGCATCATGGGGATTAGGGCTCTGGAAGCCCTTCTTTTGAGACCTGGCTGAATGTTCCTGCCCTACAGGAAATTAAGATAAATCTTTAAAACTTTCCTACCCACGGTCTGTCTCCCACATAGCCTGATGGGGAATCTAATGTTGCTCCCCTGTTCAGAAGTCTTGTTAATATTTAAATATCGATCAGGTGATAGGAGGACCCAGTCTGCATATTTACAGCAGTGTCTGTCATCTTCCCTGCAGTTAAAGATCAGGTAGACAATAACTCTTGCCTAGATTTCTTCAGATACTAGGGAGAATGGAGGAGTATAGTTTTTTTTTTGTTGTTAATCCACTACACTGTACAAAAACAGCTGTGTAGCGATGTGTAATACGGTACTGAAGGCTTCTTAAATGGAATGCTAAGAATGGCTTTCTTTGAATTGTAGACACTTCATGCTGTGTGAGCAGCAATCTGATGATGAGTGAAGTGATATAACCTGATCTTATTCGAAGCCTGTTGTCAATAAATGCTATCACGTGTAGTATTGTGTGAATGATGTAAATCTAGTTGGCAGTATTATAAATACAAACATGGCTAATCTTAGGCTAATGCTCGTTTTAACAGGGGATTTTATAGTAGAATGAAGAAGTATAAAAATAAATTGAATTGAACTCTTGAAATTTGAAGACTAATAACCACAGAGAGGTTCCTGAATCTTTAAAATAACATGTTTGTATATAAATAATGTGTACATCTTCAAACACAGCATCTGTTCAGATAACAGAAGCTGCTCAAGAGGCTTACGTTATCTAAATCCTTCAGTTGCCTGGTGACTCTTTCCATTATTTTGTGTGCAGTATAAGACTTGAGCAGGTATGAGCACGATGATAAGTGGCCCTTTGATATTGCCTTTTACAGTGCTGTTGCCCTCTGGAGGTGAGCTGATGGTAACCGAGAAATACAGCTTCAAGAGAAACACTGAAAGATATCGTAGCCATGTTAAACACCTGTCTCTGGCTTATCTTCGGAAAATGTAGTGATGATACTTCTTAGGTCATACAATGGGCCTTCAAAGGTCTGGGTCAAGGAACTTGTAGTGATTGGGTTTTCTGGTGTGAAGTCCTGAATACTTCCTTTCGGCATCATCTGCATGGTTCTAGTGGATGGTTAGTGTTTTTCAGGATCTTTTATGCTGTTTTCATTTGTAATTTATGTTGGATCAATGCCCGGACAGACAAAAGAAAAGTACGAGAAAGCATTGGATGAGTTAAGTAAATGTACACCGCAGTATATGGAGAATATGGAACAAGTATTTGAACAGTGCCAGCAGTTTGAGGAGAAACGATTGGTTTTCTTCAGGGAAGTACTTCAGGACATCAAACGACACCTAAACCTCACTGAAAACAACAAGTGAGTATTAATTACAGCTATGTAATACATAACTAACCATCACATGAATATTGAAAGTTCCGTCTCGATTTTAAAAAAAACACTGCTTACAAGATAAGTTAGATTTTTAACAACTTGATTTCTTCTTTTCCAAACAGTCACCTGGTTTACCCACAACAGTTTTCTAGCTGTTTCTAAAATGAGTCCTGTGTACTGGCTTCAACCACTCTACCTGGCATAAACACACAAAATGCTGGAAATACTCACCAGGTCAGGCAAAAACAGCGAAGGGACCATTTCAGGTCTGATGAACATTGTTCTGATAAAAGGTTATTGACCCAAAGCGTTAACTCTATTTCTCTGTCCACAGATATTGCTTGACTTGCTGAATATTTCCAACGTTTTTCTGTTCTTGATTCAATATTCTACAATATTTTGCATTTGAACTCTTGGAAATCTGTTCCAACTGTTGAGCTTTTCCATGTCAAGCTAGTTGGACTTTAATTCAATTTCTGTGACAAATCTAATGAACTTGTTTTCGGTTTATTTTCTCTCTATCCCATTCAGGTATTGTTTGTTGCATGAAACAAAGCCTGCAACCCAATTTTTATTTGCCTCAGGCAGAGAACCAAAACCTTTAGGGCTTGTACTGGGACCAGCACCTTGTTACCTTTGAACCTCCTCTGTCTGTTTTTATTGCTAAAATATATAATGTTGCACTTCCCTGCATTTGTCGCTCTAAATCCGCATAAGCAGTTTTTGAAAGGCTGGACTTAAGCGTCATTGGCTCCAATTAAATATTTGGAGATTTTGATGACAGATGAGTTAACATTTCATTATTGAATCAGTACATAGCTGTAATTCTCTGTGAATCAAAAGTACAGACATACAAGATGCATTCAATGCAACATAGCAATAATGAAAAGAGATTGACATAAAATCATACCTTTAATTATTTAATATGATTAATATTTTGTTATTGATTTGAATATTTAAGCTATGTATATAGATATTGGCCCTACGTGCTAATGTCATCATACATCTAACAGTGTATTGTGCTGTTTGAAACACGACCAACTCATTCTGCAGCTGGATTTTGGCCTCAGCAACTTGAAAGCTGCAGGAGATTTTCAGACATATGACTGGGGGGATGAAAGAAGAGCAAATGCTGCCACAAACTAAGATCATGGTTGAGCTCTGCTTTTGGATGAATTTCTAATATTCTGGATCTTGAGAATCATGGGACAGGTCATCATTTTAACAGGAGATAGAAGCTAGATTAAAAATTGTAAAGTATTTATTGTAATACTTTTGTAGAAGTCATTTTGAAAATTGATTTGCACTGCAAAGTTGCAGTGTGAAATGTTTAGCAAAATTTGTTTAAAGCAGTATCTTAAAATGAGTTTATTATGATTTCTGAACATGCATTTTACGAAGAAGAAAAACTTCCCTAGATCAACATGAAACTTCAAAAGCAATTTATAAGAGAACTTTTTAAAGCCAGTCCATGTTCAGCAAAATGAAAGCACCGTTGAGCAGAGGTGTGTGCACGCGCATGTGTGTATATGCTTTTATGCTGTACAGTCTCTGTGCTCACTTGAGGTAGGCAACTGAAGAAGCAGCACTGCTGAATAGGATATGTTTCTCTTGAAAGGCAATGGCGGGGGAGGGGGTCAAACAAAGACATAGTGCCCCTACGTGAGAAAAGAGAGGGCAACTAAGAGCAAGTGTAGGTACGTTCATCAGATTCAAGGTAGATACTACAATTGAGAATCAGGATGAATATAGAAGGATCAAAGAGGAGGTGAAAAAGCAATAAGACAAGCCAAGAGGGAGTCTTTAAAGAAACCTGCAGCTAACATAAATGCTACGTATGGAAATTTATAAATTGCAAAGTAGGAGTGAAAGGAAGAATGGGGCTGATATGGACAACAAAGGAAAATTGTGCATGGAGGAGGGAGCTGTACTGAGAGATTAAATAAATACTTTGCACCTGACCTTATCAAGGAAGAAAATGTGATCAAGGCCAAGAGAAAGTGAAGTTAATTCAGATAGTAGAAAAGTTTAAAATTAGTGACTAGGTATTAGGCTGATTGTACTCAAATTTAATTAAGCACAAGAATGTGCTGCATTTAAGGATACTGAGGGAAGTGAAAATGAATATTTTGGAGCTACTGGCCATAATTTTACAGTCTTCTTTAGACTGGGGGTGATTCTTGAGGACCAGAGAATTTCATAAATTACCACAAAGGGCTTAAAGATAACATCTTTAACATCTGTAGGCTAGTCATTTTAACCTCTGGTCTAGAAACAATAATTTGAGACAAAATTAAAAGTCATCTTGGTTAATTGAAGAAACACAGCATTTTAAGGGAAAATCCTGTTTAACTACCTTGCTGGATAGGCAGTCCAAATGGCTGATGACAATTCCACAACCTTTTACTTTATTCCTAAATTTTTACATCTGCCAAAATGGCCTGTGTTATGTCATGTTCATCTCCCTGTTTACAGAAGGCAGACTGAAAAGCATGCTATCAAGCCAAGTGCAGCTTCAAACTAATAACTGGTAGATTTTCATAAAATACATGAATGGTTTTCAGTGCCAGCAGCCAAAATCCTGCACTCCTTGGCCATTTGTAATTGCCAAAAAGCAGTTAAGAATCAACCACGTGCACAAGGATCACCAAAAACATTCTTACCTGACTGTGTTCTAGTTTGCATCTTTAATCTCCCCTCAAGTGTCCTGCAGTGTGACTATCTTGGAAGATAACATTGACTCCTCAGCAAAACCACTCACTCCAAGCGCGCATTATCACAGGACACGTGCAGACCTTATATTTGACCAATAAGCAGATAATTTGGTTTTCACTTGGTGACTCTTACATAACACCAAGCAAGAGCAGACAAAATCTGGGACAGCATTGGAGGCCACCGATTGCTCCAAACTTTGCTTGCCTTGGTGCAGACGCTGTACTTCAGACTGTCAAGGCAGTGATGGTCCTTGCTGCTTCTCTAGGAATGCATAAGGTATTGATAGTGCTCCAGGCATACTCTGTAAGCTTGCAGAGTGGTTAAGTGAGTCCATCCTGAGCATGGGTAACAAGGGTTTACAGGCTTTTGTAATTATATGTTTCTAATTCTGCCTCTTCCTCCTAACCATGATCTGAAGAGGTTCAGTGCTCTGAAACCTTCCCCGCTTGAAGATCCAGATCTCATTGCTGTGCAATATTATGCAGAGTGCAGTGCACCACAATCATTCTGGAGTTGCTGGCTGGAGCATACTGAAAGAGAGCCTCAGATCTAACCAGGCTCCTAAAGAGCATCTTCAGCATGTTGATGACATGTTCAGTGACACACATGATGGTTGTATGCACTTTATTGTATCACTTCTTGGCTTCTACACACATGCTGTCAGCAACGTTCTTGGTGTGTCTCCCTTGTGTCTGAGCAGCCAGCTGGTAATGCTTGAGGTGTGAAGAGAATAAGGAGAGTTAACCGTCTCGTGAGAAAAGGCGGCTCTCTGGAAAAGTGTCATTTAAAGTCTTTTTGTTCCTGCACGTGCATTGATGGAGTGGAAGCCGTCACTGATGATGATTACTCCTCTGGATGCCTTAATAGACAAAGCACTCAGTCATATGAGGCCCTGAGGTATGGATAGCCAGCGACCTGAGCTCCTGCTCACTCCAGGCATCATCACTGGCAAAGTTGAAGTAACCTCCTGTCCTGGCAAACAAGCGATAAGTCAGCTGTCTTCTGCATTTGTGTGAACTGGCAAATGCTTCTGGCAGATACCTTGAAGGATCTAGAAGCGAAAGGTGTTGACTGTAGTACTTGCTCTGCCAATTCATGGTAAAGTATGACTGTCAAGTCCAGTCAGCAGCGGGTTCTGTTCGAGAATCTGCAACCACCTGACACAGCACCCTGAACTGCCTGACGTACCAGGGTTCCAACATGTTGAGGAAGCTTATCATCTGCTTGTGCACTCTTTTGAAGCGAGATTGGGCCCTTAACAAACTGGAGGCCTGTGAGGAGCTGCAGTTGCTGTTGATCATCATCTGAGTAAAACTGAATAAATGGCACCCAGGGTGCAGTGCTAGACTGAAGCTTCAAAATGGAGGTCAGACATCCAAGCTTTACACAAAGGAAGTTTTCTCACAGCACAAGTCCTATGAATAAGGTGTTTTCCATAATCAGGCAAAAAAATAGCTGTGGACTCTGTATTCATCTTTATATTTCTCTCTTGCATCTTCAACCCCTGAGAGGACACTGCATCATTCTTGGTTTGCTTTGACTAGCAAGTCCTAGGAAACCATAGCTAATTTGAAAAGCCGTGGCAATATCACTGTATTCAAACATTCATCTGATTGATATGGACAGCCCATCGCTGCCAAGGGATTTTCAACATGCAGCTGAATATTTGGCAGTGAAATGCAGAAGTGGGTGAGTTGGATCTGGGTTCCCAACACAATTTTGATGTCATAATGTCAGTTCCTGGTTTCAAACTGTCCCTGCATCACCTGACCTGCTCCCAAGCGCATTAAATTTCAGTCCAATATCTGAACTATGTCAAGAAGACAAACAATAAATGATCATATTCTTTTTTGAACCTGTACTACAAGTAGATCAAACCAACTCTCATTTTATAAAAATGCCTGACAGGTTTTTAAATACATTGTGTATACCGATTAAATTTTTAATTTGGACAAGTAAATTGCATAATCGACTGAATCAATTGAAATGAACGTTTGGTCTGTACAAAGTCAAAGTATAAGCCAAAGATGGACTCGCAAATAGTAAATTATAAGAGAACATTGCTTTAAAAGTAGAAGAGTATACTTTTCAGTACAAGACAGTCTTTTGCAGATTCACTCCTGTAATCATGTTGATTCAAAGTTGTAGGTTCCTCACATTGTTTTATTGACATTGATTCTTTCAGATTCATCCCTCAGAAGTCCGCAGTACGTGATGAGTTAAGATGTCGCTCAGAAACTTTTGTTTTATATCTCATCTTGGATCATGTCTGTAATTTTGTAATTTGTCAACTTAATTATTGGCTTGTTTTAATTGCAATTTGCCTGCCAGCATATGGTATCCATTCAAACGTTGTTGCTTTCATCGTGCATCTTGCTATCTGACTTGGTATAATTGTTTTATAGTTTGATTTCATCACTGAGATGGTCAAGACTAGAATAAAGACAAGCTCTGCATGGTTTATCTGATTTGATTCTCTTCCAAAAATGCCAAATCTCACAGCAGCAAATTAATACATTTAAACTACTAGTTTTTTGAACATGACCAGCCTGCTGGGTTACCTTTTTGATTATTTTTAATTCTTCAATTAAACTTAATTGAGGTGCATTAATCATTATATTTACAAACCAGCCAGAAATGTGTAATAAATGTTAATACGTGAGTAATTATGAAACAAAGCATACAAGATTACTCCAATTAACAGTATTAGTACAAAATAGTGTATTGATCTTGCTAGCTTACTGCAGTGAAAATATTATGAGATTAACCTAATGATGGTGTAGTTTTCTACACTGACTTTTAACTTTGCATATGAAGTAAACTCCCCAGATATTCCCATAGATTGCATAGGTGTGTCTGAAGGTATATGAAAACATGACAAATGCAGTAAGTAATATTATTATTAATTGATCACACGATGAATAAATATGACAATAGATGAATGAACTGTTTCTTTGTTGTAAATGCAGTGTGTTTCAATGTATGCTTCGCAGTCGGCTTGAGGAAACAAATACTGAGCCGGGTGGGGAGAAATTGAGGCAGATAGTAAAAACTTTGCAGGATGGTTTTTGAAAAGGTTCTCGAATGTGGCATTAAGAAGGTGTAGAGGGCTTAAAAAGGATGTTCATACCTGTTAACGTCAAAGCAAATGACCTGTTCCCCAATGAAGTGGGCCAAAATGAGGAGAACCTCATAATCTGACGGGCATAATCTGAGTGGAGAAACTATTGAAGATACAGAGTACTGAGAAGAATATGAGGCAGGAGGAGAAAGACAGCCAGTTAAAGCCACGCAGTGAGTTATCTACAGATGATTTCAAATTTGTGATCATGGAGAATGGGGGAACCATTGTAGATCAGTAGGATGAGTGTGATGGTGACATACAAAATTCATACTGCGGAACTGCCTCACTGAACCTGAAAAAATAATTTTACTACTTCTGGAATTCAAATTCCTCCATTGTGATGAAATGATAGACTTCAATTTTTAAAATCCTTGATAATATTTAAGCTTCTATCTTTAGAACCTGTAAATGTCTCAATCATTTATTTTGTTCACTGTAAAATTGAATTAGAAGTGGAAAAGACAGTGATATTAATTTCCTAGTTTGCTATAAAAATGTCAATGCAATTGATAGTTTATCCTACGTGACAAAGTTGTTTTTGGTCGGATGCCTCGTGATTTGATGCCACCTTGATTCAAACAGACATCTGGAAATGGTGAATCCATACCATTTGAGATTGCTAGGTTTCTGTGGGCAGTTTTCTCTCAGATTAGCAGTGAATGCAGTCAGTGCAATTTGACAGTAAAACAAAGAACAAAAAACAGTACTGCACTGGAATAGGCCCTTCAGTCCACCAGCACTGTGCTGACACATGCTGCCTTTCTAAACTAAAAAGCTTTTGCCCTTAGAACGTAGAACATTGAACAGCACAGCACAATACAGACCCTTCGGCCCACGATGTTGTGCTGACCTATTATCCTACTAAGATCAATCTACCCTGCATACCCTACATTTTACTATCCTCCATGTGCCTATCCAAGAGTCACTTAAAAATCTCTGTGTAGTCCATATCCTTCTATTCCCTGCCTAGTCCTGTATCAGTCAAGATGCCTCTTAAATGTTGCTTTTGCATCCACCACCACCTCTTGCAGCACATTTCAGGCATGTACTACCTTCTGTTATTTTTAAAAAGTACTTGCGTCTCACATCCTCTTTTAAACTCCCTTTTACCTTAAACCTATGTTCCCTAGTTTTTGTTTTTTTTTGTGTTTCTATTCATTTTGTGGAATGTGGGTGTTGCTGGCTGGCCAGTGTTTCTTGCCCATCCTTAGTTGCCCCTTGAGAAGGTGATGGTGAGCTGCCTTCTTAGACAGCTGTAGTCCTCCTGCTGTGGGTTGACCCACAATGCTATTAGGGAGGGAATTCCAGGATTTTGACCCAGCGACAGTGAAGGAACAGCAATATATTTCCAAGTCAGGATGGTGAGTGACTTGGAAAGGAACTTGGAGGTGGTGGTGTTCCCATATATCTGCTGCCCTTGTCCTTCGAGATGGAAGTAGTTGTGGGTTTGGAAGGTGCTGTCTGAGGATCTTTGGTGAATTTCTGCAGTGCATCTTGTAGATAGTACACACAGCTTCTACTGAGCATCCGTGGTGGAGGGAGTGGATGCTTGTGGGTGTAGTGTTAATCAAGCGGGCTGCTTTATCCTGGATGATGTCAAGCTTCTTGAGTGTTGTAGGGGCTGCACTCATCCAGGCAAGTGGGGAGTATTCCATCACACTCCTGACTTGCGCCTTGTAGATGGCGGACAGGCTTTGAGGAGCCAGGAGATGACTTACTCACCGCAGTATTCCCAGCTTCTACTCCAAAAAAAAAAATCTCTGGATATACATGCCTCCCATAATTTCCATAGCATTTTAGAATCCCTACAGTGTGGAAGCAGGCCACGTCGACGTTCCAAAGCTTATCCAACCGGACCCACCACACTACCTGTCCCTGTAACCCTGTATTTACCGTGCGTAATCCACCTAGCCTGCACATCCCTGGATACTATGGGCAATTTAATATGGCTGATCCACCTAATCTGCATATCTTTGGACTGTGGGAGGAAACTGGGTCACCCAGAGACTGGGATGGTGTGAACCACTGAGTCACTGTGCTGCCCAAAATTTTTATAAATTTCAATCAGGTCACCCCTCATCCTTCAACATTTACGTGAAAACAAACCAAGTTTGTCCAATGTCTCTCCATAGATAATACACTTCAAACTAGGCAACCTCTTGGTAAATTATTTCTGTACTCACTCCAAAGCTTCCATAACCACCTCGTGGTGTGGTGACCAGAACTGTGTACGATATTCCAAATGTGGCCAAACTAAATTTCTATTCAGCTGCAATACGACTTAGCGATTTTTATCCTCTGTGTCCTGACCGATTTAAGGTAAGCGTTCTGTATGCCTCCCTGATCACCTCATCCATTTGTGTTGCCACTCTCCGGGAACTGTGGACCTATGTGCCTAGATCTGAGAGCAGCATGGTGGCTCAGTGGTTAGCATTGCTGGCTCAGTGGTTAGCATTGCTGCCTCACAGTGCCAGGGACCCAGGTTCAGTTCCACCCTTGGGCGACTGCCTGTGTGGAGTTTGCACATTCTCCCTATGTTTGAGTGGGTTTCTGCTGGGTGTTCCAGTTTCCTCCCACAGTCCAAAGATGTGCAGGCTAGGTGTATTGGCCATGCTAAATTGCCTGTAGTGTCCAGGGATTTGGAAGCTAGGTGGATTAGCTGCAAGAAATACAGTGTTCCAGGGATGGAGTGAGCCTGGGTGTGATGCTCTTTGCAGAGCTGGTGTGGACATTTTGGGCCGAATGGCCTGTTTCCACACTATAGGGGTTCTATGATGGATCCCTCTGTATATTGATGTATACAAAGGGTTCTGCTGTTTACTGTATACTTCCCTTCTGTGTTAGAAATGCACCATCTCACATTTGTCCAGATTAAACTCCATGTGCCATTTCTTCACCCAAGTCTCCACCCTATCTATATCCTGCTGTATGGCCTGGTAATCCTCCTCACAACCTATAGCTCCCCCAGTCTTTGTGTCCTCTGCAAACTTACTTATCATGCTACCTACTTTCTGCTGCAAATCATAAAATACAAATAACCGGGATCCCAGCAATGATCCCTGCAGAACACTACTGGTCATAGCTCTCCAGTCAAAAAAAACACCCTTCTACTGCTGCTCTCTGTCTTCTACAACTAAGTCAGATCTGAGATAACAAGGTGTAGAGCTGGATGAACACAGCAGGCCAAGCAGCATCAGAGGAGCAGGAAAGCTGACATTTCGGGCCTAGACCCTTCAGAAGTGGGGGTGGGGAAGAGGGTTCTGAAATAAATAGGGACAGAGGAGGAGGCGGATGGAAGATGGATAGAGGAGAAGATAAGTGGAGAGGAGACAGACAGGTACGAGAGAGTTGCTGTAGGAGAGAGATCCACTGAGGTTTTTTCGGAGGGTAACTTCTTCAAGGTAGGCATCCTTCGAGGCTTCGCAGTGGGGTTAAAATTTGAAAGAACAACCCTTCTGAAGTGTGGGAGGGGAAGGGGTTCTGAAATAAATAGAGAAAGGGGGAGGCGGTGATAGAAGGTGGATAGTGGAACAGATAGGTGGAGAGAAGACGGACAGGTCAAGGAGGTGGGGATGAGAGGGGGTGCTGGTCTTGGGTTGAGGTCGGGAGTGGGGAGATTTTGAAGCTCATAAAGCCCACATTGAGACCATTGGGTTGTAGAGTTCCAAGGCGGAGTATGGGGTGCTGTTCTTCCAGTTTTCATAAACATATATGTGCTGCATCGTGTGATGCATACACATGGTGACAATAGCAGTAACTTAATGTTTTGAAGATAACGAGGGATTCACTAAACGGATAGCATAAAGTGACCAGCTTTCAAATGGAATCAGAGCATCAGTGATATTTGTGTAGAACTGGGGCAAATTCTTACATTACAGATTACAACAAATGACAACCAAACAGCACAAATAACAAGACTACTGCAATCACAAAATGCTCCAGGAATACTAACCAGGGAGAAGAGCTGGCCACAGAATACAGATAAGCCATGTTGTCAGGATCATTCTTGTAAACCGATTTTTAAAATGGACAACAATTCAGAAAAACGCATGGGGATATTATTCATGAGATAATAGCCACTAGTGCCTGAACAAATTTTGCCAAATATGCACCTCTAATGATCCTGCCTGTGTCAGTGCTATGTTTAGGTATGCCATTTAAAAAACTAATTCTGTTTTATGATCTCCTCAAACCTTCCTTCCTTATACAAATCGCTAGCATTTTTGAAATCACTTCCAGTCCTGAATTCAGGTGCATACCCTCTAATTATTCGACTGCGGTCACTATGCATTGTCCTTCCTCAAGTCTAACTTCAGTAATACAGCTATCTTTAATCTGCACTTTTTGACAGTCTGCTGAAGCTACTTTTAATTTTTCCCTTTGATTTCAGCTAGTTGTTGTTTTTAAATTCTGGCAGAAATTCCTTGGGATATTTACGGGGGTGGGGGGCAGTCCTTAACCATTGGTTAGTTATATCGTCATCCTACTCTCCTACTCCTTTGTGCTTATACCAAAAGTCTTTTTCCTCTTCTAGATTTCTCAACTTGGTTACTGAGGGTAGTAACAGGAGGTGGAAGAGGTTTCCTGCACCGTTAAATCTTCCAAGCCAGATAGAACTCCACCTTTAATATTTCTTCCAGATCAAGATGTCTCCAGAGTGTAGTTCTTTCCATTTTCTAACTTTTCTCTTTCCCACTGCAACCCTGTCTGGCACCTCTACATCCCCTTGCCTTGCCATCCACAAAATCCTATTAATTACTAACCCTTTAACAGACTGGGAAGCCAAGTGTCTCCAACAATGTTATGAATGTGGGGGAGTGTGCAAATTACAATAGTTGTAAATGTGTTGCTATTATTTACGATTTACCCATGTGTCCTCTTTAGCTATGCCAACATTTACCGAGAGCTGGAGCAGGTAATCCGGATTGCAGATACACAAGAGGATCTCAAATGGTTCAGTAGTACACATGGACCTGGAATGCCAATGAATTGGCCTCAGTTTGAGGTAATGTTTCTTTTGTTCTCACAATAATACATTTATAACTAAACATGAGTTTGTTTTTCTCAATATTGTAGTGATCTTGGAAAGCTATTTTGTACGTAGCTGTGACTCGTTCCTGAACCCTGGTAGGGGTACGTAACGCCAGTAAGTAACCCAATAACATGTCACTAGAATTTAAACAAGAAAAAGATTTTTGACAGAGTACAAATATTCAGAATTATATAAAACTGTGCCTTGAGTTATGTTGATCAGTGACAGTTCTAACATGAAAATATTTGAGAACGTCCGCTTGGTTTAGCGGTAGCATTTTATTTCCAATCAGAAAATTGCTCGGTCCATCTCCACCGCATTTCTTGGATCAGCTTGATTATAGATTCTTCAGCCAGTACTGAAACAAAACTGCATTGTTGGAAGTTTTATTTTTAGAATGAAATATTAAGCCTGCCTGTTCAGGTGGTTAAAAATTCGAAGGTGGTACTCAAAAAAAGGCAAGGACCTTCTGGTTGCCAAGCATTCCTCGACAACTGCCATCAAAACAGGTAGACGTGTTCACCTCATTGCTTTATGTGAGAGCTTATTATATGTACAGAATGACAATGCTTATCTTCAGGCTGTAAACTACATGGAAATATAGTAGATGAAAAATGTACAAAAATGAGTCCTTTTGATTTCAAAAGATTAACATTCAGAGGCAATTTGGCATCCAAAAGGAATCTACAGCAATTCACAATCCAGTACCAACAGTTTCATTAAATAATTCCATGGATTTTGCCTTCATTATACTACCATTCCACATAATGTTCTTCACACAAAATATAAATCTGCATGACCCAAATAGTAGAAGTGTCTTTATTTCGCATTTGTATATAATTTCGCATTTTAATTTAGGGTAGTATCTGGATCTTGCCTTTCTCGTAACACTACTAGAGACTCGACAAAGTACTCTACACATAGCATCCTAGCTTTCAAGTATTGGAAGGCTGCAATTTCATCGTTAATCCAGTATTCATGAACAATCTCCCCAACTGTTCCCATGACTGCAATGTTTTCCTTGTCTTGGTGGCCAGAACTAATGTATTCCAATTGATGATCTGAGTATGCATAGAAGCTTAAATACAACTTTCTGGACTCTAGGTTCCTCACTTCATTTGTAGAGATTAGATATTCAGTGCATTAGTTTCAATACAATCTATGGATTTCTTTTGAATACAATTTAGAGTGCACTTACCTGTTTTTCCACTGGGTACATCCAAAGTAATACTACAATCTAAATTTCACAAATAGATTTTGTTTTTATTCTGGTACATTTATAACTCACAAAGAAATGTTAAATTTCTTATATATTATCCAGAGCAGGTAAAGTTAGTAAATATGCAAATACCTAGCCAGAACCACTCTAGCAGCTCTGTCCTTTTGGATTCAGACAGCTCAGTCATTAGTGATGGTACTGACTCACTCCTGTTAATGGAAACTGAAGTCTCCCACCTCACATACTTTCTGCACTCTTGCCACCCTCGGTGCTTGCTCCAAGTTGTGTTCACCAATGGTGTAGTACTGATTCATCAGCCATAGGTCAGGGAGCCAGTAGGTGGGATTCAGCAGGTTTCTTTACTCGTGTTTAACTGATAGCATGAAATTTGATGCTGTCCAGAGTTCATCTCACTCACTGAGCATGGAGTTTTAACAGCAATAATAGTTATACTGTCGCCACTGGTGTTTAAATTCATATTTTTAGTGAACTCTTGTTTCACCATCTGCCATAGAAGCAGTCAAACCCATGTTCCCATAACAAGCATGGGGCTGGATGAACACAGCAGGTCAAGCAGCATCATAGGAGCAGGAAAACTTGACGTTTTGGGCCTAAACCCTTCATCAAATTTT
>JAHRHZ010000271.1:8217808-8228729 GCA_024137785.1 Ginglymostoma cirratum
GAAGGGTTTAGGCCCAAAACGTCAAGTTTTCCTGCTCCTATGATGCTGCTTGACCTGCTGTGTTCATCCAGCCCCATGCTTGTTATCTCGGATTCTCCAGCATCTGCAGTACCTTTTATCTCTCTTACCCATGTTCCCATAACATTTGCTGTCTATTACCAGATCAGTGACATTATCATTCCATCACTATCTCCCCTCACCTTCTCTTGGAATCACGGTTTGTCACCTGGCTTGGTTGTAATGGTAGAATGAGCAGGCTGTTGCAGTTGTGAGGTTACAGATTGTGATGGGTTAAAGTTCTGCTCTCAGTGATGGCCCACAATGCCAAATTGGCTGGACATTCACCTCTGAACCCAGAGCTTCAGTACTGGAGCACCATACTACTGTCCGTGGATGAGACATTAAACAGAGTTCTCATCTGCCTTCCAGGGTGGATGTGAAAGGTCCTGTGATGTTGTTAATGAGAGGAGAAGCAGAGGCATCCTGGATGTCCTGACCAATATTTATCATTCTGTCAACCTCATGAAAAACAATTTTTGTCGCATTGCTGTTTGTGGAAGGAAAGTGGTTGCTATGTTTCTGATATCACAACAGTGACCATATTTCAGAAAGTAATTCACAGGTTGTAAAACATTTTGAGATGGTCTGGTTGTTTTTAAAACAAAAAAACCCACTATAAATGTAAGATTTTAAAAATATGTTTATATATGTGTGTGTCATTGCATTGTTGCAGATACACGGTTTTAATTTACTGTGTCTAAAAGGACAAAACTTATCTTTTACAGGAATATTCTCAAGACATGACTCATACTGTTGCTAAAAAAGAGAAAGTAAAAAAGGTTAATGAAGGTATAACAAATGTCTCACCAGGAGGAGAGCAGGGGACACAAGCTGTGGACCGGGGCAGGTAGGTGTACTTTAAATTAGTAATTGTGGTAGAATAGTAAGGATCTGTTTTTGTTTTTGTGTTGTTTAATTCTTCTATCGTGTGCTTGGCACACTCATTAGGTATAGCCTGTCCAGGATCCTTGCTTAGTTTCTAGACTGTATTACCACATAGTGATAAATGTTATGAAAGGAGTTGTTTACATATTTACTGGAATTTTATTCTCGTATCTGCTCAGAGCTGGGCTGCATGACTTGTGCGAGAGCATCAATATTGTGAAAAAAGTTTTTTTTAGGAGAATATATATGAATAGCAACAGCAAGGGCACTTTACCTGAAGTATCAGCTCCTATTAGCTCATCATCAGTAATTTGGAAACACAAAATGAACAATTAAATGACAGATCCATAAAATAATGACAGCAAACTTTCAAGGGTCAGTGTTCTCACAATATTGCTGTTCTTGTTCTGCTTAATATTAGGGTGAGTCGGAGTAGATGAGTGATTAAATAACTTTGCTGATTTGGCTATAATTTAACTAATATGACAGGCTCCTCCTTGTGGAGAGTTTGTTATTTAAGCCAAGGACATACCCCCAAGAGGATCTCCTGCTACTGTGAAGTGAGCTTGTTATATTAACGGACTATCACTTTTCGACTTCCAACATCTACTTTCAATATCTGAGGCCCTTTATGCACTAAATGTTTTTAAAATGGGAAAAACACTGAAATAAGACGGCCACCATGATTATCTGACCAGGTTGAGTCAAGCTTCATGAAGTCATCAATAAAAAAGACTTCTGAAGTGAACACATCATCAAAATGACTGAAACCAGTCATTCGGACCTGTATCTCCTGTTTGATTTACACCTTTCTAGAAGTTCCGTCATATTGGAATGAAAGCGCCTGCAGATTATCCAGCATGGACCAAGAAAAGAATGAAACTAGATGTGGGAATGTACAAAAGAACTATATTCCAGGCAACTTTCTTTTTGGTAGAGGAGAGAACAGAATGATGGCATCACAACAACAGTATTGGGAGGCCTGCTGTCTTTCTCGCCCTTTTTTTTTCTTATTCTCAGCCTCTCAGAAAGCAATACCTAATGAAAAACAAACTGAAGAAACATCAATTTTGTTAGAACTCAAAGATATCTACAAATTTTGCTATTGCTGAGGATACAAGTCATCAATTTAACTGTAGTCTCGGGTTCAAACCTAAGACCTCAAATTCCAACTTTTAACCTGCATTTTTAAAATCTTCCTGGTTGCACTGGTATTCTCCCTCTCTTTAAAAGTTGTGCCTGTGTTTTTGTGTGTGCCTATCTGATATCACATGTTGAGACAGAGGTCGGAGTGGTGCTCTGTTTCTGTTTCTAGGTCCAGTCTCTCTGCTGGTCACAACCAATATGAAATTAAACTCAATTGTTTATATGGCCAACTAGATAGGTCTCAGGTCTCAAATTGTATCAGAATCATTATGGAAAAACAAATTGACCATATTTCTTTTATCAATAACGCATGATTGATTTAGTACCAAAACAAACTTACTGAAACCAAGATGCAATGTTTATTGACAAATGGTTTGAATTGTGCAAATGTATATCTATGCTCCAAAGCTGACACTCTCTCTCTCACACTCAGTCTCTCACTACCACATACACACAAATTTGAAGAGAAGCAAAAAAATGAAAACGCAGCAAAATGTTCACTCAAAAGTACTTTGGCCAGATAGTAGTTAAACTTATGACAAAAGGCTAATAGGAACCTAGGAGCGAGAATTGGCCATTACACTGGCCTGCTCTGCCATTCTAAATCATGTCGGATGCTACATACAAAACTCTAGACTATGCAAAGACATTTCAGAAATGCTTTAGTATCTGTAAATGGAGATAAAGGTTTTTTAAATGAATGAAGTATATTTTTGCAATTGGAAAAATGTACAAAGCTCTAGAAAAGTAGGGAAAGGATGTACCCTAAGCCACCCTCACCGTGATGGCCACCTTTTGTGTGTGGCTGCATCAAGCTAAGTGTTAGACCCTTGGTAAGCAAACACCAAGTGTCACTATGCACTGAGGTTCTACCTGTCCTGGAGTTATGAGGGATAGGCCTGACCTCGTTGCTCCAAATACTGTTGGGTTATTCTGTATCACCTGAAGAATTTGTGAAGGAAAACACCTTTGACCACGAGTCCGTCAGGCAGTGGTCAGCACATGACGTCCTCAGTACCCTGCGGGAAAAGGATGCTGTTGCTTAGCTCCCTAAGTAGACTGTCAAAATCATTCAACAGAATGCCTTCTCATCAGACATTTCCAACAAGCACCAAGACATAGCTTGGCTGGTGTTGAGAAAGGCACGACCCATCAGATCCTTGATGTTCTCCCAAGCTCTCTCCACCACCACATGCTGCCCTTGAAGCAGCTGAGGGGGTGAAGAGACTAACCCACATCTCCTGGAACGTGCCTATGCAGAGAAGGTCTGGAGAGAGAAGCAGTGGTTTTTGCCGTGATTCACCTTGAACAGCTCCGTGACACAGGGCTGTCTGCTCTACGGTCTTCCTCAGGATGCAAACTGAGACATCGACTGTGCCTGGAGAACCATCAACTTGGTTAAAGTCACTCTTTGGTCTGCCCAAACCTTGCTGGTCTTCCAGTGTAAAGAGTTGACCTCAACCAAGCATTGCACGCTGGCTCGTTCAAAAGTCCAGCACTACGTGCTGAGGGATGCATGAAAGCTTGGGGCAACTGCCATCAAGGTGCAGTGAGGAAAGACCACTGTCTGAGGTCTTTCTGCCAAAGTGTAACAGCAGTCTGTTTAGTTATCAGACCCACCCTCTGCCATTGCCTCAAAATGTATGTACATATTTTTCTTGCATAAGTTAAAAGTGCATTTGTTTTTGCGCCTGCACGGTGGCTTTGTGGGATGTCAAATTCCAATATGTCATTTCAGTTTCTTTTTTTCTCATCACAGTCTGTACAGAACATAGTGAGAACCCTTTATATGTATTTATAGATATTTATTTATGAATAAAGTATATTTTGTAATAAAAAAAAACTTAATGTCCTATTCCCCTGCTGTTCACATTTCCTTTGATGTCACTAGTGTCTACAATGCTATCAGTCTTTGTCTTGAACTTATTGACTGAGCTTCTACTGTCCAATGGGGTAGAGAATTCCAAAGATCCTTCACCCTCTGGGTGAAGGAATTCCTCCTTATCTCAGCCATAAATGAATTAGCTTGTCTTTTGTTCTGAGATTGCATCCCCTTGTTCTAGACCCCACAGTCAGGGGAAACATCCTTCAGCTTCTAGTCTGTGCCATTTAAGAATTTTACAAGTTTTTGTTGGAGATCACCTCTCAGTCTTCTAAACTTTAGAGAATACAGGCCCAGTTCCCTTAATCTCTCTTTGTAAGACTGTCCTTTCTTCCCAGGAATCAGTCTGGTGATCCTACACTGCATTCTGTTTATGACAAGTATATCCTTCCTAAGGCAAGGGGACCAGAACTGCACACATTACTCTAGGTGTGGTCTCATCAATATGCTATAAAATTGAAGCAAGCCTCTCTTGTCCCTGTACTCAAATTCCCTTGCAATAAGTGCTGCAATCATGGGTTTTTAAAAATAATTCCCTCTTGAGAAGTGGGCATGGCCAGCTGAACCAGCATTTATTGTTTGTCCCATATAGCCCTTGAGAAGATGGTGGTGGTGAACTGCAGGTCATGTGCTGTAGGTAGACCTACAATGTCCTAAGCGAGGGTTTCATTCCTTTCTCATGGTTGATACCACTGATTGGTTTGCTGTTTCAGGTGACAATTAAGAATGGGTCTGGAGTCACATTTAGGTAAAGAAAGCACTTTCCTAAAGAGAAACTTCCAACAATTGGCAACGGTTCCGTGCTCATCATTAGACTCTTAATTCCAGATATTCTTTTTTCCCTCTGTTGAACTTAAGTTCTATGATTGACTATGGTCAGATTTGAACCAGCTTCCCACAATATTGCCAGGGTCCCTGGATTAGTAGTCAAGCGGTAATACCACTATGCCGTCATCTCCCTCAGCCAATGGTGTTCTGAATTTGAAGTTATTTTACATGCTGATGCTGGCACTGGCCAGGTTGTAGTTTGCTGAATTCCCTTGGCTTCACATGGTGGGGCAGAAAATCCTCTTCAGGATCTCTCCGAGTGATAAAGGTGACATTTTGAGCAGAGGTGTAAGGAAAGGGAGAGCAATGGATTATTGCTTCTTAGGCAGGTCTCAAATTCTCTCCAACTCCATTCAAAAATGCTCTAGTCTTATCCCACACTCAAACTGAGCCATGTAACCTGTCCCTGAAAGTTCAACAGATCATGTGACTCTATCCAAACCACAGATTCAACATTGTTGCTATTGAACTTAGTGCCTTTTCCTGAGCAACTTCTCCTTTACCTTTGCATCGTTTTTTGAAGCCATCTTATTCTATCTCTGTGACATTGCCAATTCCATTTCTCTTTCAGCTGGTTTGCTGCTGAAATCCTCATTCATTCCTTTTTTTTGATGATACTGGCTGATTGTAATATTGGACAAGTCAGATTCCACAGTAAAATCTGGCTGTAGACAAGGCGTCTTGCTTCATTGCCTTGTATCTGCCCACCCTTGGCTCTCTTTCTCTCTCTCTGTCTCTCCCCCCACAGCCTCATTCTGCTATTCCTTTTTCCTAGTCCCACTCCCACCCCCTGCTCTTACCATGAGGCTTCAGGTATGATCTTTCCCTCTCTGTTGTCTTCTTGCTTCCCTTCTGAATTTGAACTGAGGTCCTGGGCTCCATCTAGTGACAGAAGTTGATCAATTCTGGTCTGGGAGTCCAGTTGTATCAACCAGTTTTTCCCACTAGATGGAACTTGTTCAGTCTAACAGTACAATATTACTTCCTTTTATAGTTTTGAATTTATCTAATTTATATTATTCTATTTACCTGCATAGGATTTTAGCCATTTAAAGTACAGGTGGTGCAATATTTCATCCTAGAGGTATGTTTCTTTTTTTTTTTAATCTGCTAAGGAAGGCCAATTGGAATTTAACTGCAGTTTTACTGTTTGTTCCGAAGGTTAGGAGAAGGAATCAATGTTTCACTTAGCTTCAGTTTTCAGGAAGGCAATCCCAACTGTGCTAGGACACTGTGTATTCTTGTGAGGTGGCATGAGCAGCTTTTCTCTGTTAGATATACTGTGTTAATTCAAATTTTTAATTTTGTTTTTTTTTGTGCTGTTCGTTCATTCCGGTATTTGTTCAGTTAGACTAGTGGAGCACTCGTGTGCTGAGTTTCTTTTAGCACAGCTGCCTGGATATTGTCATAGCATTATGGCCCAAGGCTACGCTACGCTACGGAGTGCAGTCACCACTTCTGAATGTCATATTGCATAAAATTGACTGCATATTGACATTTTTGATGTTGCCAATCTTCAGAAGAGGCCCAATAGTATGATCCACATTTGACCGAAGACTGTCATAAGCATTGTCTCCTGCACTCATGCTGGGTGCGACTATGAATCAGAATAAAGTTGTTCATAGATAATGCACCTGTTAGTTTCACGATTACCAACCCTATTTTCCAATGATGTGGGAGCTTTGTTACAATCTATTGATTGTGGAACCACTTAGTACTAATTCATTACACCAGTTAATAGTCTCGTGCTTTTCGTGCTAAATGTGGAGTTTGCTTCACTAGGTTTGCACCTCTTTCTAAAATGCACTGTTATAGTAGAGGCAAGGCTTTCTTTTACAAGGTCTGTACAGTGATCATTTGTGTCAGTTCTGTAAGAATGTGCATATTTACAGCAGATAGGTCAATGAGAATGAGGTGAAGGAGGCTACCTTTTCAGTTTGCTCAATACCTGATGTGGACCTAGAATGATAACTGTGCCTTTCAGGGTGTGGCCAGTCATGGTATTGGCTATAGAACTCTTTCTAGTACACTATGAAGTAACGTGCCTACCCAAGGCTATCTGCCTGGTTGGTGATAATTAGGTGGAGCTTTCCTTGACCTTGTTTGATCTAGAGGCATAGTCAATGTTAATGGTGACCATGGTTGCTCCCATTCAAGAGGATGTCATCATCCAGGGAATTGCGATTTTGTAAAGCATTTGCTTATGCAGATAAATTCATCAGTCGCTGTGGCTAGTATTGATAGTACCATAATAGAGTTTGAAAGCTTGCACTCAAGGAAAGTACTTGCAATGAAAACTTGCAATGAGAATGCTGGAGAAGCTCAACAGGTCTGGCAGCATCTGTGGAGAGAGAAAGTTTCAATTCACCAAATCTGAAGAAGAGTCGTACCGGACTCAACAATAATGCTGTTTCTCTATCTCCTGTAGATGCCTGATTTGCCGAATTTCACCAGTATTCTCGATCTGTTTCAGATTACCAGCATCTGCAACCACTTTGCTTTTATTTGAGGAAAATCGTGGAACATTTCTCTTGCAGAACACAGAATTGGACATCTTGGGGAAAACAATTCTTGAAATACAGAATTGTTTTGAAATTAAATACTGAATCTCAAGTTGGACAAGTATCAGAGCAGTAGGTGTGACAGTGGCTGACATCATAAATCATCAAACTGTTTCTTTAGAAGAAATACTAATAGGTTTTAATAATTACCTTTAATCAGAGAAAAATAAAATTATTGAAAGGGAAATGTTTATCAGAAGAATTCAGCAATCAGGAATAGATCATTTAAGGCCATAAGACCATGAAATATTGGAGCAGAATTAGACCACTTGGCCCATTGGGTCTGCCCCACCATTCAATCATGGCAGATATGTTCTCAACCCTATTCTCCTGGCTTTTCCCTGTTACTTTTGATCCCCTTGCCAATCAAGAACCTATCTATTTCTGTCTTAAATGCACTCCATGACTTTGCCACAGAAGGCTGTGGATGCAATGAGTTCCACATATTCACCACGCTCGAGCTGAAGCAATTCCTTCTCATCTCAGTTGTAAAGAGTTGTCCCTTCACTCTGAAGCTATGTCCTCAGCCCCCAGGCTCTATTACTGCTAGTGGAAACATTTTCTCCACATCCACTCTGTCGAGGCTTCTGTGTTCTATAATTTTCAATGAGATCACCCTCATCCTTCTAAACTCCATTTCGTTAACAACCTGTGCAGATCAGTGGAAAACTATGACTTAGGAGCTTTGAAAGCAGAATTCATAAGAGACCGAATTGTTGTTTGGAATTATTGATGAGTCAGCCAGATAGATTAATCCAAGAAGGATTTGATTTTGGAGAAGGCTATTCAAGTCGTACTGGAAGCAAAAACCAGAAAGACACTCGGATACTGAGAGAAGGGCAACCTTACCAGAGGAGACCAACAAAACCTATTCACTTCGTAATGTACAAGCACTGTACAGACGCATGACAAGTTCTTACAAAAAGTAAGCCGAACAGCAGATACTAAGTTTGTGTCAGTGCTGAGGAACAAAAACTGTCAAGCATTCTCAGCTATAACAAAAGAATGCTGCATACCAAACTGTAGGTCACTTCCAGAATATGTGCAGAAGTAAGATACTGTTTCACAGCAACAAAAGTGTTGGTGGTTACACACAAGCTCAGTATGGTAGAGCATTAGCTACTGAAAAAGATGCCAAAGGCATTCCTAGGAACACTAATGATTGACAGAGTTTACTAATGTCAATGGACTACTAATTAATTTTAAGGTTGACAGAGGAGTGAGGAAGAATTCCCAAAATTTAAAGCTTCTCCTACAAGCAACACTGCAACACAAACCATGTATGAGTTCATAATCATAAGTTCTTACTTTTTGAGTCTGTATTCAAGCCTTGACTTCTGTATCTTTAATGTAGCAGAAGAAGTTCAACTAGTTCCGAGAGAACAGTTTTGTTCAGAAACAATCTGTTGTTGACGAACTGGCTAAGGCACAACTGGTAGAAGGCTTCATTAGGCTTCATGGCAGACCCTAACAGGTAAAACAGGAGAAATGGAAGTTACCAAGTTGACATAAGAGAATTGACAGATCAGAAATCAAACATCAGCAAAGTTTGCCAGAAGAAGCAAATACTGAGAATAAGCAGTATAGCCTACTCGATCTCACTAATGAATCTCGGACTGAAGATGTTCAGACATCAAAACCGCTCTCCAAGCAAACTGATACAGGACGTTTGACTTTGATTTTGAATCTTCCAAAGAAGAGGTAACAAAGGTAGCAAGCAGCAGTTCTCCAGTAACATGACTATGTGAAAATGTCCAGCTGACCAGTAGGATAACAGATTAAAGACATTCAACCTAATCAAGAAGTTGAAGTAATGAGTTTACATACCTATATACCAGCAAATTGAAACTAAGTATTACCTAAAGAGAAACTGCATGCGGTTCCATGGAAACCAGACCAATATCCACAGATTAGAAATGTGGTTAAAAATAAATTGTCTGCTCTTGACATCTAGGATACTTCAAGGAACAAAGTACTAATTTCAATACAGCAGGCATCTTCCGTGATGGACCTCCACAAGGTTAAATGCCCCAGATGAGGTTATGGGACAACCAACTAAGTTAGCAGGGAAGAGTCTATCTGCAAACAAAATTCAGGCGATTAAAGGTCCTTACAAAAAGGGAATGTAGCAATTACCACGTTTAGCAGGAACAGCATCCTCGGCAAAGGATATCCAAGAGATGACAGATCCTTCTGCAGAAAAATGGATCATAGACCAACCAAGGTTAAAAGTCATCAAGCAAAAGACCTAACTTTTTACTAAGTCACAAGGCAGTGCACGCTGAAAGAACTGTGAAACCACCAAACTGCATCTGAATTTGTGAAGTTGGAGACCTGAATATGAGAAGCTAATGGTGAATGTAAGTATCTGTATCCCTGAATGTATAAATGTTAAGCATGGTGATAAAACTGGAGTAGTTGGGGACGGAGCAGGGAAATCTTTAACTCGTTCAGAGCCATTATCTTGTGAACGTTGAAGCAGTTTTAAGCTTCACCCAGTCTGATGGTGTAACACAGCCTTTGGCCTTAACCACCTGCCTGAAGATCATCCCACAAGGCTCAGCTGTTGACCAGCTCAGTTTGGTAACCAGTCACTTCCCTGTCTTGCCAGAGCAGAAAAACTATTTGCCAGACATTACTCTCCAGCAGAATGTGATTTGAGGCCAAGACCTCTGGCTCAAGTATCCCATAGCCAGATTGGGCATGACACCTCTGCCTGCCCATTCTCTACTGCTGTTTAAAATTAAGCATTTCTTATGTATATAATGAGAGTAACTGTCATTACAGGCATTCCCAGGGGACTATACAATAATTACTATTTATTCATCAAATGTGACATTTCTGTTATTGAAAGAAAAACCTTGCTTTTATAAAGCCTGGTGTTCCAAAGTCCTTTTCAGCTAACGATGTGCAATGATGTAGTAAAACAGTCAATTTCTTTGACTTGTAAAGAATATTCGTATTCTGAATTCTTGGTCAGCAGTTAGTTATTTCTAGGGATTCTTTACAAATGCAGGTGTTCTTTTTCCCATTTCCTGAACAGTGATAATATCTGCCAGAGTAATGACAGAAGTTGCAGTAATAATCCTTTTGATGACGATGAAGCCAACCAGGAGGTGAAGGAGAACCGGAAAGAGGAAGAGAAAAAGTTAGCGAAAACTGTCTGTCTTTGCTTGAGCATTTTGGAGTTTTCACTAACAATTACTAACGTTTGTCCCACTGACTAGTGAAGCTATCAATAGAACTGTTTCCCTGTGTTTCCTTCAATCTCTAATGTTGTGCATTCATGTTTTAATTTGACTTAATCTTTGTATTTGAGTAAATTTTTCAATATTTTTCTATCTTCTTTCTTGCTGTACGCTCTAAGTTTAATCTGTGTAATGAGCTCATTCTAGAATTCTGCTTGATGTAATCTCATAACTAAAGGTAATGGTTTCCTTGCATTCTAATATAAAAAGCAGCTTTAAGGGGAAGAAGAGTACTCCTCCTATTTCACAAATAAACGAATAAGATGGAGTTTGTGAGATAACAAGGTGTGGAGCTGGATGAACACAGCAGG
>JAHRHZ010000271.1:8229129-8281267 GCA_024137785.1 Ginglymostoma cirratum
CCTATGATGCTGCTTGACCTGCTGTGTTCATCCAGCTCCACACCTTGTTATCTCGGATTCTCCAGCATCTGCAGTTCCTATTATCTCTGACACAAGATGGAGTTTGTTTTTTTTCTTAAAATGAGCTAATTTTCTGATGACACAGACATCTTTCGCGCCTGGCTGAAAAATGATTTCAGCAGCATTCTGAATGACTCCACTAGAAACATGTTAATGAACAGGAGTTTCACCAGTCCAAAAACTGACTTGTTTCTGCAATATCTTAGAAACACACAGTCCCCTCTCATGTTGAGTTTGAACTTTGAGCCAATAACCTTGTTTCCCACAGTCAGCAGTGCCAGATTAGCCCTTTACTTGGCCCAAAATGCAGGGCTCATCATTTCAGTAGAGTGGCTCTAGACCCCTGACAATGATGTCAATGGACAGCCTTGTAAGACCTAAACCCAGGTTGTTCATGGAGCTCCAAAATATTGTCACTTTTTTGTTTGTGCGGAATAGTCTTTATTCCGTACGTGTTCTTTCAAAAGGATTCCTCTGTATCTTACTACTTTAATGAAAGGTCAATGAGCTGAACTTCAAGTTTTATGTCTCTAAGTTGTTCAAGTCAAACATGGGTGCTCTACTCACATCTTTAACCTCACTCTGCCTTATGCACATGATAATACTAACAGCCGAAGTTTCACAAATTTCTTTGTGCTTTTTCAAATTAGTATAATGAAAGAACTTGAAGATGGGATTGAAATGAAAGAAAACTCCAGGTGCTGTGAATCTGGGATGGAAACAGTGTTGTAATATACACTAAGTCTTTAACACCTTTTATCGAGAGAGGACATGAACAGTTACACTTGAATTGTTGACTTTTCTCTCTACAGATGTTGACTGATTTGTTGTGTATTTTCACTGCTTTTGGTATTTGTGTTAACACTGGCAAGATAACTAACTTTTCCCTGCCATCAGTTGAAGACTAAGTTTGGGGCAGCGTGGTGGCTTAGTGGTTAGCACCGCTGCTTCACCACGCCAGGGACCCAGGTTTGATTCCAGCCTTGGGTGATTGCCTCTATGGAGCTTGCACATTCTCCCCGTGTCTGTGTCGGTTTCCTCCAGAGATCTGCAGATTAGGTGGATTGACCGTGCTAAACTCTCTACGGTATCCAAGGATGTGCAGGCTGGGCGGATTAGCCATCGAAAATGCAAGGATGGTGTGGGTGGAATGCTCTTCGGAGGGCCAGTGTGGACTCTATGGGACGAATGGCTTGCTCACACACCCATTATCTTAAACACTCTGGTCTGCCAGTTACAATAAAATAAAATGTGTTGAAATTAATTAAAACAACAAAAAAGTGAAAGATTGGTATTAGTGCTAGTAATTCACAATTTGACCAATCTCCTGTGAATTTTCCATTTGTTTTTGATTAATGCTTTTTGCCTCTGCTTTTCTTGGGAAGTTTGGATGCTTTTCATTTGGAATAATATTTATAAATCCAATGAGTTTACATACCTTGAGTCTAGTCTGCAGAAGGGCAGTTACAGCAATCACATAAGGGAAGCTATTACATGTTACACAGTGCAATCTAGTTGCATATTGTTTTATTACAGTTACAGCACTGTGTCCATCTATTATTCACAGAATGCAGACATTGCAATAAAGCCAACATTTTTTTACCTAATTCTTTGAGAAGGTTATAGTGAGCCTCCCTTTTGAATAACTGCAATCCATTTGATGAATGTGCTCTCATAGTGCTGTTAGGAAGTTCTAAAATTTTGACCTAGAGACCTTGAAGGGATGGCGATTAATTTCCAAGTCAGGATTGTGTGTGTGACTTGGAGGGGATCCTGGAGGAGATGGTCTTCCTATGTGCCTGCTGCCCTGGGCCTTCAAAAGATGTTATGCCTTTGTGGAAACAGCTTTGGCAATTTTGTTCATGGACCGGAATTACAAATCACAAGAATGACAGGTAAACCCTTCGTTACAGCATAGCACTGAACACAACCTGCTCAATGTATTGTTTCATGGTCAAGTTTTATCTATGTCTTGCCTTCTAAATCTTGGAGGAATGCCATCTCAGAACATGTAGATACTTAACTTGGTGTTCTTTGCTTGAGCACCTATGTGCAACTGTGGAGATGGAGGAAGCCAAAATTCTGGGCTTTGCTACTGGCTTGAGGCCAGAGGTGCTTGTTAGTAATCTCTGCTGAGAAACAATGTGTAATGTGAGGTGCGTTTTTGAGAGAAAATTACACTTTGTTCTGTTTTATAAAGAATCCACTTCAAAGTGGATGTAGAACAGACTGTTCGATAGTTTTTGGATGGAGGAGGAGAAAACGTTTTTAGCTGTTTCTGTTTCTAGACTGTTCCGTAGACTTTTCTGACAATTTAAAATTGTAAAAGATCATCCTGTTGAGTAGCGTAGATTTATAAATCTAGAATGAGCATCACATTACACTTTTCTTTTTAGGCTAAATTTGTTTTGCTGCCTGTTGAGATCTACATAGAATACTTTGTGTTATACAATGTAAAAACAGAAATACACAACATACCAGTCAACTCTGGGGCATGGAGGGAAGGACGAAACAGAGGGATTCCACATTATTAGTGGACTCTTCAGTGAAAAATCTGGTCTGATGAGGACTTTCCTCCAGAACTTCAGCCTATTTTGCCAATGCTGGCTGTCTGTTCATTTCCACTATCACTATGTTTTATTTCGAGTTTCCAGCATTCACTTTCTCTCCATTTCTTGTCTATGGAAATGCTTCACCAAGACAATAGATGGCTGCTCTGGTTATGTTCCTCAAGTCCGTGTCTTCCTTAGCACATTTTTTTTTCCCCTGTTGCAGTGTAAGTAGCTATGAGAAGAACCAGGCTTACTCTGCTGAATGGTCTGATGATGAAACAAATAACCCCACCACAAATGATGCTAATGGAGGGACAAATCCATTTGATGAGGAAGCATCTCCTGCCCATGGACAGGGAGTGCGAGTGCGTGCACTGTATGATTATGAAGGTCAAGAGCAGGATGAACTGAGCTTCAAAGCAGGTGAAACTGTGTTTAAAAAAGATCACTTTTTAATGTTTGTGTCATGTGAGTCAACTGCAGTTATTTGTCATTGTTTCTTACATAATGAAAGTCTTCCATTATTCTTGGGCTACTTATTCATATGAATAGTGGGCCATAATTTGTTGTAGCAAGGCATCAAATACATCTGCCATTAGTCAGACTTGTGTTTATACAGTTAGGGTTTTTATATGTTTTCATGCATCAAGTTGCTGAAAATGAGTTGATAATGATGTAGAGGGCAGAAACTGTGCTTCATAGAATGAGATTATGACTTCATGTTTTGTCCTCTTCACATTTCAGGTGATTTCTTAACAAAAATCGAAGATGAGGATGAACAGGGTTGGTGCAAAGGACGTCTGGAGAATGGACAGCTGGGCTTATATCCAGCCAATTACGTTGAGGTTATCTGATAACACATTGTACGTGCTGAGCTAGTTGCTGCTGCTGTATATATGTGTTCTAGATAATGCTGTTTTTGTGATTCGACAAATCATTTCATTTTCTACTTTTTATTAGTAGAGTAGTGCCCTGTTATCATTTGTGCAAATCATGCTTTCGTCTGTGGGCTTAAAAGATTGTATCCTTTAATGGTTGATGTAAAAACATCTATATAAGAAGAAACCTACTTAACTTATAAAGTGAGCTCTTTTCCATTCTTATAGTGGCATCCCATTTGTTGTCCCTGTTTGTTTTTAACCAGGAAGCCCCAGTCTGAGCTTGATTTTCCATCCTTACCTTGATCAACCTTACACACATCTATATATTTCACTTGGTTTCCTGTTAATGATTTTTCTGTTATTAGCCCCTTAATTAGCTGTGCGTAATCAATAAATTAGTCTTGTGTATGTGTACACAGAGAGAGAGAGAGAGAGAGAGAGAGAGACACCACTTTAGGCATTTGGTACTTTGCATGGATTTGTTGTTCTGTGTGTGTTCTTTTGACAAAACCCATTGACCATTGCAATTCCAGTTGAAGACCATTCATGGGATTGTCTTGTGTTGTGAGCCATGTAGCCCTTGCATCTGATAATTCTAATTGATCCAGTGAAGGTGACTGTGCTTACCTCATTGAGCAGTGATTTGTCCAATAGCTTCCCAAAGATTTCTGCAGCTTTGCATTATTTCATTAGAGAGCATAAAATTGATTAGTAAGGTATTTGATATTGAATCTATTGGTTGGCATTAAAGGGCTCAATCACTCGCTTACCTGTTTATTTGCAGCACTTGGGTAGTTAAGGTAAATGAAATTCAGATTATCAATTTGATAAAACCATAATGATTCAAGTATGCAACTAGCTATCTGGTTTAAAAAGAAAAAAAAAACTATGTAAACTTTGTGAAAACACTGCAAGTGGCTGATTTAGTGTAGTGTAATTGTGTTGTCTATTGACCACTATATTTTAATTGTCAATGCATTAAGTCTGCTGCAGTGGTTGAAATGTTAATCTATACATTTCCCATTGAAGTAATTATATCTTTTTGAAAAAGTAACCATTATCTTGTTAGGAATTGTGGAGAATGAATTGAGTATTGCTATTAACTGGGTTTCCTTTTGCTTCGGTGCATTGTAATTTTGGGAAAATTTTTTTTAAAAAAGATATTTAGCCGAACAAACCTAGTGGAGTGAAGAGCATTACTGTCCATGCAGCTGTTATGCACACAGGCCTAGGTGTCTAGTTCAATAAAACTCAGGCTGGAAAGTAACTGCCACTGAAGGGAAAAGGCTTGAAAATGAGTCTTGTAATCTCAAGCTCTTTTGCAATTAAAATGTCAAAGGCCTGTGAACATTTTACTGCACTTGCTGGCTTCTGACACCAGAGGGCTCAAAAGGTCTAAGTAAAAGTAAGCACAAAGACAAAAGTAAAATATGGCTGAGGCTTGAAATCTGAGATTAAAAACTGGAAATGCGTAGCAGACCACTGCATATTTGCAGCGAGAAACAAAATTCATTTTTAGGTGTACTGTAGAACCATTGAAAATACAAATGCTGTCAGGCCTTCTAGATGTTTTCAGCATTTGTTGTACTTAGTAAACACATAACCCTTTATTGACAGCACTATTATTGTAGTTCTAGAATGGCTTTCATTTTCAACATCTCCAGTGACTTATACACAAACTTTCTGAAGCATCCCATTTTTTTCTTGGAAAATATAATTCATTTTAAAATGAAAACACTGTGACCTAAGTAATTAATGCAGTCCTAGCCTAAAGTAGTGACATACCAAGTATAACGCAAGATAAATGTGACTATTAATGTTTGAGAATCATTTCTGTATCTAAGACCTCTCTCATCTTTCTCCCACTCCTCCTCACTTATAAAGTCTGTATTTTTTTTCCCTGCAACTTTTCTTCTTAACATATTGAACGCAACCCTTTTAATGAACAGCTTTTCAGTTCCATGTTTTGTCCCTCACCTTGTCGAGATTAAAAAATGTTATTCGAATCTTTTATGGTTGAGGTTGAAGATCTGTGTTGGAATTACCTAACTGATTCTTAGGTTAATCATTTTAAAAAATCAGTATGGTGGAGAAGAAGACCCGGTGAATATCAAAATCTGGCTTTTTCCAAGTGAGGCAACAAGAATGAATGCATCTGTGTATCTTATATAGACAAGAATTAAGGACTGGAAATTCATAGACTTACAGCATCTCATTTTGGAGCAAACTTTCACAAACTTGCTGACTCCATAATTACTGCAGTTACAAAGTTACCCACTCCCTAGCAGTTTCATGAAAGATCAAATTGAAAGCTGTTCTGAATTTTAACAGCTATATAATGAAACTAATGTTCTGCTATAGAAAGATAGATAACAAGAAAGGGATGTTGTTATTTAATTGATGGCTGAGGTGGCATGTTGTAGAGTTTTTTAAACATTTTCTTGATGCTGGATTCCAGTCAGGAACTAAGATTGTGTGGGAAATGTTGAGTTCTTTGTGTAACACTCAGTAGGACAGAGACCCTGACATCAGTGACTATTCCCAGCATTTGTCACCAACCTCAGCAGCATATTTCAATGTAAGATTTTAAGATTTAATGAAGTCCAACATTTGTATCCTTAATCTACAGCAGTGATGAGGTTTCACCATTCCACTTTAGACTAGGGAGAAAAGGAAGGAAAATTTTATGGACTTCAATTAATGTATGTGGTATTCATTTTGATTTACCAGTTCAGCTCCCAAAACGATCCTACTAATTGTCAGCACTAAGAGCTTACTGTAAGGTTTATGTCATGCTTTCCCTCGTTGTCTAGTTTTAGTTTTTTGTCTTGGTTTGCCACTTGCTCCCAGTTTTCTTAGCCAAAATTAATGCCAAAAACACTTTGCCGTTTTGCCTGTGTGTCTGTAGGCAAGCTTGTTTAAAAGTTTGTTTCTCTCCTGAATTTATTCACACATTTAGTCACTCATTCTCCAACTCATTTATTCCCTAATTTATTTCAAACCTTCACAGGCTTTCTGCATGGAGACTCGTTGCCTCTTCCAAATTAAATCCAAGTGTGCTTTTTATAGGAGTGATGTAGCAAGTTCCCACTCAATTTTGGGGATCACGAGGGTGTTGTACTGCACTTCAGAAGCACAATTGGATAGGCAGTTTCCAAATTCAACATATGAGAATGTTGTTAAACTTAATTATTTATCATTCACACACCTTATATGAATTTTGAAATTTCTGTGTGAGCAAACAAGTTGTTTCACCACCTTTTCATGGATATTTGTTCAGTGTAATCGAAGATCTCTCCGTCTGTTTGGCCTGGGACTCTATATGTGTCTAACTTTGTCACCAGTGATTCCAACGCTCTTGTAGTTAAATTGTGATTTCTAATTAGCAGTTAGATAGTCGTTTTGTGACCTGTCTGAATGTGCCCATGAGCATTATAGTACTTTTGAAATACCATAGCTACTAGAGTGAGTTATAACTCGGCAGCTGTTGGAGGTTTGGAGGGTGGTTGGGAGGGAGAGGAGATCCCAAATGAAGCATTAGATTGTAGAATCATCTGGTTCTCAATGATTGTGGTGTAGTAAATATCTGCTTACATTATTCTTTTGACAGTTGAGCCTTTTAATCTGCTTAAAAACCTGAATTATCCAGCAATTAAGCACAATAATTACCATAGCGATGCAGAAATATAGAACTTTTAGCAAGTTGAATGATATTTCACGTTAGGGGACTTTGAATTGAGAAATCAACTGCGTTGGCAGATAGTATTTTACAAAAAATTCAGTTTAGTAACCCTAAAACCTCCTTTGGTTCCAAACCTTTCTCTGATGTTTTAAAATACTATGCTGAAACACAGAAGCATTTTTTAAACCACATTACACAACAGTCACACAGATCTTTAGGTTTACTTCTAAAAATTCCATGCCATGAATATATAAGTAGATTTTGGTCCTTGTTTCTGGTTCTTGGATGTGCCAGGCTTGCGATATGTACTGCCAGTTCCCCATTGCTCGTTAACCTGGGAAAGCTGACTCCTGCACAGATCAGCCCAAATACTTGTTCTAAATTATGAAAATCTAGATTGACTGTACAGTCAGCAATTCTAGCCTTCATTAAGATGAGAGCAAGTATCAGTTGGAGCAACTGCAGACTTTTCATAACTTATTTCTGAGTGGGCTTGTGCCTGTCATATGTGAAGTCGAAATAGTATGAGACTGTGCCCTGAAGGTAATCACCTTCTTGGATAAATTCACTCCAAGCAACTTCATACACAATCCACATTATGTGGGATAGCTAACTTAAGAATGTTAATATGTTATTACTACTTACTTCCTGAATATAACTATCAAGCAGGCTTAGCTATAAGAACCCAAGTTTCAGATTTTTAATGGTTTTTAACTTCTATGGCTGAAGTTGACTAGAGGAGGTTCTATAATATTAAATTTTTCATTCTCTACTTTGCCCTATTTAGCAAAAAGTTGCAGCTGGTAAAGAAGAATGTATATTTAGCAGTGTATTTTGTAACCAAAAATCTGTAAAGAATATATAATTTTAAAAGAATACTAACCCTTGCAAAAGTGTAAGTGTAGCTCAAATTGAGAAATGTAACACATTAACAAATCTCAACAACCATATATGGAACATTTAGAATTTCTGAGGATATTTATATTAGAATGAATGGCCTGTGCAGGGGTATCTTGCCCCTCCATCTCTACCAGTTGACAATTGGGTTGCCACCATTTGCCACATTCAGTGTCAACCCAGATAATAACTCATTACGAGGTTTACTTCATTAAGACTGATTTGTTGCTGTCTTTAATTTGATGCCTGCGCATTCTTTGCAAGACAGAGTAAGGGGTGAGGATGGGAGTTTATTTCAAAATCCAGGTTTCTGTCTATTCTGAGAATTATCTTGATAACATGAAAACAGGGTGGTTTTTATTAGCGACCTGGGACACGTTCCAATATCTGCTACCAACCATTCTGCTTAATGAGCAGTCTGTGCGCAGTACAAGTTATTTATGAAATAGAAAAGGCAGTATCAGTGCTTAATTCACAAGGTCAATTTGTATGTCAATGTAGTGACATGTGGCAGTGCAACATTCAGTTTGATGTATTGATATACCATTCTGCAAATTCAATTCCAAATACATGTATAAAAGTTGCATTTGATGCTATTGTATGATCAGTGTATATGACTGTAATTTAACTAGTATCTTGTGGTTGTACTGTGTGCATAAGTTTGAATTGAATTTCCTCTGTACGTTCACTGTTGTGAAGTGAATGCTCCCTTCCTTTAAAGCCTGTGTTTACATGCTTTAGTTGGAAGTTGATACTGCTAATGTAGTGCCTGTTTGAACAATACCTGCTGTTAATGTGAACTGTAATTGAGCCATATTCATATGTGATATGGAGACTGTTCCAGGTTTTTTTTTTTTGCATAGGATTCTGGGAGTGCCAGCTGGGTTCTGCCTCAGTACCACATGTGTCACATTGACATTACAATAGTGGAATAGAGAGCTTGCCTGGCCAGTGGAAGAAACAATCAAAGACTAAGCTGAATTATGAACTGATTTATGAAACTCTTAAAGAAAGGAGTTTGGTTGAGTTGTCATTTTTGAATGTTCCAGAATCTGAAAATTATTTCAAAAAATAGCTGTACCAAGTGGGCGTCCATCAAAGCTGGAGGATCGCTGAGAAAATATCTACTTAATGCTCGACGCTTCTATTTATATTCAGACAGCCAAATACACTGTATTTCACTGCAGAAATTGTGTGGTCTGTTCCCTAACTGTGAGTGATACTGTCTTTGCTAACAAGTGCTAATTGCTGTAAAAAAAAAAATAGTGCTGGTGTACAGGCCACATCTAAAAGTGTCGTCTTTGTACCTCCATATATTGCAGCAATTTGTATTCTCTTATGATATGTACACTCAGATCCTAACAATAGCGACCATTCAATATGTTTAACTGTCTTCCAGGGTACATTAAAAGAAATGCACTTCCAACATTCACAGTGCATTGTGTAGTTAATTTAGACCCCAGTTAAATTTTTTTTAAAAAATTCAACGAGCAATTTATGGACTTTTAAAATGTCTTTTGAATTGGGACTATACCCTTAGGCCATTGCCTAACAAATATTACATTGCTTTTCATTGTTTGAGGGAAAACTTTGCCCTGTCCTCCGTGCCCCCAGCACAAAGAAACCAAAATGGTGATTCTTCTCGAGTGCGTCTTTGTTGAGTTTGGTAATTGGCAGAATTCATCCCATGATGAATTCCAGAGTATTGAAGATTTGTAACGGTGGAATGGTTAGCAAATCATGCTAGGAGACAATGGAACAACCATGTCTGGGTGTTACAGTTTTGATCACAGTGGTGGATAACTTCCTTCTATTGTCTGCTCCACTTTGGCAAAGAAAGTAGACGCCTCTATTGAACATACCTGGCGACTTTTGTCAATTACTCCGTCCAAAAGAATATCAATAAAGAGAATATTTTATTGATGTGTACAACCTTTTTATTTTCTGCACTGACTAATGCCCCAAGAGTTTCTGCCTCCTTTTTATTGCTCATCTTAAAATGCAAGGATTTTAGTCCTTTTTGAATTTCCTCTATCAAGCACTGGTCATAACTTGCAGGCGAGGAACTTTATTGCATTAGCATTTTGTGATTGAAATATGCATTTTACAAACTAAACCATGGTGGGATAAGACAAAGTGGTGAAGTAAAGAGCACATTCCTCCAGTCTATGCTTGTGAAATCAGAGACTTCTTAAAAAGGTGATCATTAGCCCATTCTAATGTTAGCCCTACATCAAAGCTGCCTGGTCATGTTTCTTTTTGCTGAAGTGTGTATCTTATTAAAAAAAAATTTAGAGCAGCTTGATAAACATCTCAAACAAATAAAAGACAGGTTCCTGTTTCAGGGGAATCAAACTTCTGTATTGAGTGATCTGTTCTGTGGTGTTGACTTGCCTTTTGCTCCATCAGGTTTAAAAAGAAATGCAGAAAAGTCTTGTGCATAAAAGCATAGTGTTTGAATATGACCTTTTCCTGGACTGTAAGTTGCAAACACCTATACCAGTACAATCAGGAAAAGAAAGGGGAAACATTGCAAAATATATAAATCAAGGTAGGATCTATAAGTAAGTTGATGCAACAAAACATTTCTGTCATATGATAGCTGCACCAAGCTGTATTTTACTGGGAACATCACAAAAGCTGCTCCATGAAATAATGCAACTCCTGGTGAAACTTTAGGAGAGGCAGTAAGCTTGCTTCAAAGTTTGCCATCCAGTTGGTACACCAGGAAAATTCAGGCAGAAAGAGGTGGATACCGTATAGCACCCCCATTCTCTCTCAAATGAGAGCCCTGCTGAGGAAAGGCTGGGCAGCAGCAGTGTTGGGGGTGCGATGGAGGTGTCATCGTCAGCAGGGAAACAGATGCCACTGCATCAGGCAATTCTCACTCAATGGCAAGTCTCTGACACAGGCAAATATGTTGGTGCTGGCAAAGCTGAAAAATCCTTGAAATGTCATGCAACTCCAATATCATGCTATGCAGCCACTTCCTTCAAGAAACCAAGTGATGACATGGTGGGTAGCTGGATGGGGGAAGATTATCAACATTAGAAAGATTGTTTTGTATGGAAAGTTCTAGCAATAGTGCCTCTGACAAACTGATATTGGGATGCTGGCAACACAACCCACTCCTAAGGAAAATGGCTGGAGTCAGCGATACATCAGCAAAGTAAACCCTGTCCTCCCAAGAGTCTGAAAGTGCCCTGTTTGCATGTTCTCATCAAGTTTAATGAAGTAAGACATTGGGTCTATGCCAGCAGTGTCAAAAACATTCCTAGTGAATTAACAGCTTTTCAACTGCATCCATTTTTATTTTACATTGACTTGAAATATATTGTGAAGTTTAATTCCAATACAAGTAAAAGCAATCATGAGACTGGGACGCGAAAACAGAAATGGCTCGAAGCTCAGCATGACTCGCAGCATTTGTAGAGGGAAATCAGAGTTAACATTTCTGGTCCAGTGACCCCCCCCCCCCCACCTCAGTGAGACTCAGAAACCAGAATTCAAAAAAAAATTGAGTTTGTGTTCCTGAGAATGGCAGTCAGAAGAGAATTTAATGATGTGGAAAGTCAACTACATATTCACTATGAACCTGTTCTGGGATTGCGGGCTTCGATCTATTTTAATTAGCTAAGGGACTGAAAGACCTGGGAAATGAGAGCTGGAAAACACAGGGATCAAGTTCAAAAACTATATTTTGTTTAAGGTACTAAGGCTAATGTTCAGACCAATTGTTTACAGTATGTTCAGAAGAAAAAAGGATGTATTGTTTTATCAGCTTGTGTTGAATTACATGACAACAATCTTGAACTTGTTTTGATTTCATACTCAGCCCGAATTTTCTATCTTCCTCACTTTCTTGACAGATGTTCTATAGATCATTCCACTCATGATAATCTTGGGATTATGTTTATGTTTTTAAAAAAAATCTCTCCCCTTTTCCTGATAATGTCAAAATACCTGCCTTCTCCTAAAATAATGACTTGCCTCTTCTGTCTATAGATGCCTAGTGAATTTTCCATTTATAATGACGAGGAACAGAGGTTCGCTGGAGGATGGAAATGTCCTATCATTGGTGTATAATCACAGGCATAAGATATAGGGGCATTTAGCACTGAACTTAACTTGAATGTGTTGTTTCTTTCAGTCTTGAACAGCAGTAAACCATCAGCCTATTACTGACAGCTGCATGGTTAGTTAACCAAGCAGTTAGATATGCAGGGCTGAACTTTGCTCTTTAGAATTTTTGTCAGTATAAATACAGGAAGTCTGCTTACTTATGTGTATGTAGCTCAAAGTCCTACTTGATCGAGTGGAGGTGCAGTGATGACTTTAACTCAAGGTGTTTGGTGAATGAGAAAATTTGGTGCAGTGAGAGTAGAGGTGGGAAAATGAAAGAATAGAATATTATTTAAATAGAGAAAAGTTGCAGAAAGCTGCAACACAAAGGGACTTAAGGGGACTTGTACATGAAACATGGAGAGCTGGCATACAGGAGTAGCAGCTAATCAGGAAGACTAATGGAATGTTGGCCTTCATTTCAAGAGGGTTGGAGGTCATACTGCAACTGTACAAGGTGAGACCACATCTAGAGTACTCTGAGCAGTTTGGCCCCTTTACTTCAGGAAAGATATTATTTCATTGGAGGCAATTCAGATAAGGTTCACAAGGATGTTCCCAGATATGGAGGGACTGTCTTATGAGCAAAGGCTGAAAAAGTTGGGACTCCACAACCCTGGAGTTTAGACGAATGAGAAGTGACTTCATTGAAACCTATAGGATTCTTATGGGTCTTCACAGGGTAAAGGCTGAGAGGGTGTTTCGCCTCGTAGGAGAGTCTAGGACCAGAGGGCACAGCCTCAGAATAAAGGGGTGCCAATTTAAGCTTGAGACAAGGAATTTCTTCCCTTAGAGGGTTGAGTCTTTGGATCCTAACTACACAGAACTGTAGGGGCACTCTCTCTTTTTATTTAAGGCTGAGATTAGGGGGAAAACTCAGGAACATGGATGTAAGGAATTTGGGTCAGCTATGATCCTATCAAATGACAGAGAAGGCTTGAGAGATTGAATAGCCTGGTCCTGTTCCTATTTCTTATGGTCTTAGGTGCTGTTCATGTCTTTTATGGAATGAGGGGTGGTCTGAGAGATGCAATGTCAGACAGCAAAGTCTGAGAAGTGCAAGACAGAGGCATTAGTTAGGTAAACAGTTGGGTGATTGGTGAATTTTAAGTTTTTGTATTTTCCTTTAAAATGGTTTGAGTTTCTCCAGCATTCTGCATTTGATTCAGATTTCCAGCATCCACACCAATATGTTCTTATTTATTAAAATAAGGCTAGTCTAAGATATGGTGGAGCATGTCGTGTGTCAGGATTGCAATATGTGGGAGATGTGAGCTGCGAGACTCCTAAATAAACATTACTGCTGGACTGAGAGTTGGAGAGACTCGTGACACTCTAGAGATGTGGAGAGAGAGACAGAAAGCAGGAAATTATAGGCCATTTAACTAACATCTTTCATTAGAAAAGTGCTTGAGTCCATTATTAAGGAAGAAACAGCAGGATATTTAGAAAAGCTTAACTCAATTAAACAATATCAACAGATATTTAGAAAAGCTTTTCACAGTCAAACAGTGTCAACATGGTCTTGTGAAAAGGAAACCATCTTTGACAAATTTGCAGTTTATCCTGAAAATTCTTTAATAAAAGAAAACCAATGGACCTGCGCTGTGTGGACTTTCAGAAGACATCCGATAAGATGCCACACAAAATGTCATTGCACAAGATAGGAGCTCACGATATTGAGGTATTGTATCAGGAAGGACTTGTTAACACACACAAGACAGAGAGTTGGGATTAATGGGACATTTTCAGTATGGAAAGATGTAACCAGTGGAGTGCCATCAGACCTAGAGATTCTATTATTTACTATGTACATTAACGGCTGAGAGGAGGGTCCGAGTGCAAAGTATTCAGTTTTGCTGATGGTACAGAAATAGGTGGGAAGGTGTGTTGTCATTGCAGGCATAAAGAATCTTCAAGGGATATAAATTAAGTGTGTGGTCAAAAACCTGGCAGATGGAATTTAACTTGAGGGGTCATGCACTTTGTCGGGTAGAATCAAAAGGCAGATTATTTAAATGGAAAGAAACATTTTAAAAAGTGCAGCAGAGAGGGTGTTGGGTATTTCTCTGCAATGCCAGAGGTCCCTTCATCTATGTCAATTATATAGATTGTAAATTGTTATTAACCCAGCACTGATCCCTGGGCCACTCGATAGATATAGCTTGTTGACCTGAAAATGACTAATTTATGCTAATTCACTGTTTTCTGTTAATTAGCCAATCCATTCTAGTCCAGCAGCCCAACACCATGAGCTCTTCCGCAATAACCATCAATGTTGCTTCTTATTGAATGCCTTTTGGAAATCCAAATTCACTGCATCTATTCATTCCCCTTTTATTCATGCTGATTGTTAGATCCTAATAAACTTGTCAAGCAAGTTGTCATGTCTCTTTCACAAAACCATGTTGAATCTACCCAATTATGTTATGATTACTTAGATGTCCTGCTACTAGTTCCTTAATCATGGATTCTAGCATTTTCCCAATTGTTCTCATCCGTCCATAACCTTACATTCCCTACCATATCCTCCTTCAGCCCGACAATCTTCAGAAATCTTTACATTCCTTCGCTCTGGAATCTTGTGCATTGCTGAATTTTAATTATTCCACAATCAGATGGCTTCAGCTGCCTAAACCCTAAGCTGTGGAATTGGCTAAACTTTACCATATCTTTTGTTTTCTCTCACCCTTTAGGATATTCCTTAAGACCTACCTGTTTTACCAAGACTGGTGCCCTAATATATCCAAGTGCCATTTAATGCTAAATTTTTGTGCTTGTGGTGCTACATAAGTGGAAGATGCTGTTTCATAGGGATCCAGGCTATCCCGCTATCCTGAAAATCACTTCCAAAGGCTTGTCTGCACTGTTACTTCTGGTATCCCCAAGGATCTATCCTCAATTGCCTTCTGTTTCTCATCTTTTGCTGCCTCTCAGTGATAATATTCAAAAGGCGCAGTGTTAATCTTCAGACAAATGCAGACACCACCCAGTGCAACCTCTCCACTAAATCTCTTGACTTCTCCACTATTGCACAGTTATCAGAATGCTTGCATGACAGTTGGATGGACAGAATCTCCTGTTACTAAATATTGGGAGACTGAAGTTCTTGCTTTTGGGCCCTGTTCCAAACTCCATTCCCTAGCAACCAATTGTATCCATCGCCCTGGCAACAGTCTGAGGCTGAGCCAATCAGTTTGCAACCTTGCTATCATTGTTTTCAAATCCCACCCCTCCACGGCTGTGCCACTCCCAAATCTGCAAACTTGCCCAACCCTACAACCCACAGACATTACAACCTTCCGGTTCTGACTTCTTGAGTATCCTCTGGCTTAAGTGCTCCACTAGCAGTGGCCACACCCTACAGTTACCTAGACACTAAGCTCTGGGATACCTTTCCTTCATCTGTCTTACCCTGATTAAGATGCTTTGAACTTACCCTTTTGACCAAGCTTTCGGTGAAATGACTTAAATACTCCTTATGGTCTTAGTCATGGGCTGGGACAGAAGTCACTGACCCTGATATTGGTCCTGGCCTGGGACGTTGGCATCCCATCTGGGCACAGTAGGCTACCCTAGAGCTCTGAGCCCCAATTATTTGACCGTGATGTATGCTCCCCATCCTGAGCTGTATTCTTAGAACCATATTTTGTAAGACATGTTGGAATATTCAATTAGATTTTATGTTAAAGTTTCACAGGATGTGGCTAAGCCAATATTGAATATCCATCCCTAATTATAGAACATTACGGCGCAGTACAGGCCCTTCGGCCCTCGATGTTGCGCCGACCTGCGAAACCAATCTGAAGCCCATCTAACCTACACTATTCCATTATCATCCATCTGTTTATCCAACGACCATTTAAATGCCCTTAAAGTTGGCATTTAAAATTGTCCTTTAAAGGTGGAATGCAAACACAAGTTGAAGTTATTTGAGAAGCCTCTTCTTTCACTGGTGTGTAGCAGGCCTTTAATATGAATTTGTTCACCTGTGCTGGGACTCTAGTTACCCTGCTCAGCACAGGCACAGAGATTGGTATGTGTTGAGCCCATTTCCAGTTCTCCTTACCTGCCAACCAACGTAGAGCCACGTAGGTTGTGTTATGTGTGAGTTGTTCACTGCTTACCTTCTGTCACAAATAATGAATGAAATGATGTCGATATAGCACCATTCATGATTTCCAGATGCTACCTTTTAAAATGCTGTAATGTAAAACCAATTTGTAAACTAATGACGAGGTGATCAATAACCAGGAATATATTTTAGATTTTTTTTTTAGTGGTGTGATGAATGTTGACCAGTACACATTTTTTTACATCTGTCCAGACAGCTTTGAAGCTCTGTATAAATCTGATCTATTAGACAAGCCCCGACAATGGAGCACTCACTCAATGCTAAGCGTCAGCCTAAATAATGTGCTTGGATCTCTGGTGTATGCTTTGAACCCACAACCTCCTGATTCTGAGGCAAGGAGATGAGCTAACCATGTTCAATGCCACTGCCCTGCATCTGGGGTTGTGAATTCACGTGGAGAAGTGATGCCACACTAATTTAGTGTTTCCGAACTGGAGGCATGTACCACTGAGAGTCCATTAACATCTTCGAGGGAATAGAACAAGATGAATGGAAGTTGTTGGATATGGTGCAGGTTAGGCACCAGCAATTATTCTGATTTGCTCCATCTACTTGAACGCCACAATGTTTGATGTCAAGTCTGAGAAATTAGTACACCTCTTTTTAAAATCATCAATTTAGAGGATGTGGATATCACTGGCAGGGCCTATCCCTAGTTGCCCTTGAGAAGGTGGTGTTGAGCTACCTTCTTGAAAGGCTGCAGTCATGAGCTGTGGGTTGACCCACAACACCCTTAAGGAGGGAATTCCAGAATTTTGACCCCCGTGACAGTGAAGGAACGGCGATATATTTCCAAATCAGGATGTGAGTGGCTCCTGCTGCTCATTTTTCTTTTTACATGGAAGTGGTCGTGGGTTTGGAAGGAGCTGTCTCAGGATCTTTAGTGAATGCAGTACAACTTGTAGAAAGTACACACTGCTGCTACTGAGCGTCGGTGTTGGAGGGAGGGGATGCTGTGAACGTGATGCTAATCAAGTGGGTATCCTGGATGGTGTTAAGCTTCTTGAGTGTTGTTGGAGCTGCATCCATCCAGGCAAATGGGGAGTATTCCATCACACTCCTGACTTGTGCCTTGTAGGTGGTGGACAGGCTTTGAGGAGTCAGGAGGTGAGTTACTGGCTGCAGTATTCCCAGCCTCTGACCTGCTCTTGTAGATAGTGTATTTATGTGGTGAGTCTAGTTCAATTTTTGATCAGTCATAAACCCAAAACATTGATGGCACTTGCCCAGGACTAACTTGTGAGCACCTTTTAGCTGGGCACCAAGATTGAGACAGTCATGAAAATGGAAATTATATTCATCACATCTTAGAGTGTCTGAAAATCCTGAAGGAGGAGAAGCCCCAGAGACAACACAGAGGGTTCAAAAGGCTGGAGTTGAGGGTGGAATCAGTCTGGAATGGCCATCAAACAGAGCTTTGCTTACTGAGTGCAGCAGCTGGGTCTGTGACTAGACCCAGAATAAAATGCCGTCCCACTTACTGGCAGTGTCTCTAGTGGCAGGAATGCCACACACCAGGCAATGTGCCAGTGGTAGTCTGGTGCGGATAGTCTGGTGGATGGAGAAAGAGGAGGAAACAACACCTAAAACAGTTTGACAGCAGAGCTGTGAGTGGGAGGGCAATGAAGGGTTACACCTAAAATAGTGCCAATCTCAACAGAAGTTACTGAAACAGCCGACTCCAGGAAGAACAGGCAAGTATTATACGGTGAATTATTCGAGAGGCATGTTGCTGAACCAGTAAAATTGGCTTCCAGCTGAAGGGAACATATAAATTTTCACATCACTAGCCACATCACTGTTCATTTACTCTGCACTGCCCTGGTGACATTTAATGTAGCTCTCTTCAACAGGAGACTGCTAAACTTTGCATCCAGAAGTGTAAATGTATAAGGAATTTATTGTGTTGTTATTTCAATTGGAGAGATGTGATTATAAATTATGTGATTAGCCATTTGGAAAGGCCTCCTTTTAACAAAGAAGTGGAAAGAACACTGCACTAGCCGGGGCCTGTGGCTTCATACTATGAATCTTTCGCACAAAGTTATTAATATTAAAATTGTGAATTTCTCTAGTGGTAGAGTATACAAAATACTGAGAGAAAGCCTCATGCCCTAAATTCTCCAATCATGACTTCCAACCATATTTTGTTTCTGTTACCCTGCCATACAACTTACTCGCAAAGAATGTCATCAAATGTAGTACTTCTAAAATGTTCTTTGTTAACTTTTTACTAATTCCCATTTATATTCCTGGTCTTCCTTTTCTGGTGGACTTTAAATTAATAATGAGTTCTTCTTATCTTCAACTACAGTTTCATTTATTAATTTGATCAAGTTCAGTACCTTTTCTAAAATATACAGATTGGTCTTCTCTAATCTTCACAGCTCGCTGTCTTCATAATTGGATTTATTCTTGTTTTCTTTGCCTGAATTCTTTCTGATTGATTTGAGAGCGCTGCCTCCACTGTGAAGAGGTTTGGCTTTAATGTCAAAGACATTTTTATACCCCAAAGTGAGGAAATGTTGAAATTAAAAACAAACCCCTTTAGGAATTTCAACATGTAGTTTTAATTATTGTATTTCACCGTTTTAATTTTACAACTCTAATATCAAACAAACAAAAACTGACATGTTGAAAGCGAATGTTAAAAATCTAATATTCATCAAACCTCACTTCATTTATAAATCAACACCATTCCCCATTCAGTGACTTCGATCCCAGTTCCATACAACTTTTCAAAAGTATCCATTTTGTGGTGCGATAACCTCATTGCAAGTTAAGTTTTATCATGTGGAATCTTTACCAGATTTTGAGAACAAAACTGTTGAAAGGAATTGTTTTCACTTTAAGCAGTTTTGGGCTGATGTTCACCACCAAATGTCTATGCACAAATGCTCTGTGTGGAAGGGTAGCCTGTTTGTTTGGCCTGAGAGGAATCATTTCATGGAAGTTGTAAGTGGCCAATTTAGGAGGATGGGGGGCTGTATTGGAATCTTGCAGGACTCTATCCAATTTTGTCATTTAAGAAACATTTAGACAGGTACATGGATGGGTTTGGTGGGATGTGGACCAAATACAAGGAAATCGGACTAGTTTAATTATGAAAACTGGGTGGTATGGGCATGTTGGCTAAGTTTCCATGCTATAGACCTCTAAAACACTGACTTTAACTCTCACTATCTCCAACTTTCATGCAAGCAAACTCCAAGGAAATTTTAGATGAGAACCTTTTAAGAAAAGGTCATTAATTCTAACACAAGATTCCTTTTTCATAGATCAATTTTCCTCACTGAGGCAATTTATTAAGACTTGCATTCTCTGCAAATGTATTTAATTTCCCTTTGATCCTATTTGTACTGTCAAATTTAGTTGCCTTCCCTGGTAACCTACTGTACAAATCAACTAATGTTAGGTTAAACAATTTTATTTATTCCCCATTAGGCCAGAATTCTTTATTGAGTACTCCATATGTTTATAAATCTGCAAAACTCCTGCAGTAATACCAGATGGACAGATTTTGAATATAACACCTTCTAAAAAAAACTTTGTACTGTTGACTGATCTACTCCTCCTACTGACCTACAAGACCACAATCTGAGCTACGCAGCAAATTGTAGGCTTGCATACTTTTGTGTTGCTGTTAATTGACTCCATCTTCAGGCTTCAGTGAAATAGAGATAAATAATGGATTATCAGGGCTAAAACTTGGCACAATGTCAACATCAATTCAGATAATCCTAGGTAACTTCCCATCCCAAACCACTGGGTGTGACCAATATTGACCCAGAATAAAGCAATACAGTTATCACCCTGGCATTGACGATTATCACTACCTAAAGGAAGCTCTACTCCATGTTCATCCTAAAAGTAGGTCACTGGTGACAGAAGAGTTTTTAAAGCTTTTGCCCAGAAACATTTTCCTCTTGGGAATATGCATACTGTTCTGCCAGCCACTAACATAATGGATTCATTTTGAAAAGAGCCACAAAACCCACAGTGATTTGTAAACAAGCACAATGTGGCAGCACTTCACTGGCAACAATCCAAACTTCTGGTAGGAAGCAAATTGAAAGAGGGAAAGAAAGAATTAAGTTCTTATAGGATAGTGTTGCTGTTTACAAGAGTAAAGGTGCTTCATCGTGATTGGTGTGACCAACATCAGTAAAAGAATTTTGAAACAAAGTTTGGCATTTTAGATCAGATTACTATTCTTTAAACAACAGTGCACCTTAATTCAAGGAAAGAACTGAAACATATTTATTACAGGATTAGGGGGTAGGGTGTTAATTATAGGTGAGGGGTGCAGATTGGGGAGGAGGAGCTCTCTTGCACATTTTGCATCCAGTGAAAATATCAAACATGGATTACGTGTGATTCAGAGTCCCCTAAATTTCCATTTCGTTCTCAATAGTCATTAATTGGAAAGCATCGGAATTTTGCTTTCCAATTTGTGTAAACATTTCCATTATTATCACCCCCTCGCTAGTCCCCCCCCCAATCAATACCACCCAAGTACACGGCAGGAAAGGATTTAATAATCACCTTAAACTGAATTTATCTATAATGATACACAAACATTGTTCATAGTTAAAACCACATAAATAAACAGTTTTTGCAGTCTTCATATTAGTCTGAAGTGCAGAAAATTACAAGACAAACAGTAAGTGTCTTTCTAAAAAAAAAATTAACCTGTTTTCAAAAAAAAAGCGGTATTTAGGCAGTGTGAACAGTAACTTACCCCAGTGGAATGTGAACAACTTTTATATACAATTTAACCTGACAGTGTTCAGTTGTAGACCCCTCTGATGGACCCTGATCAGGATAACCAGCAGCAGTTCAAAGAGCATAATGACCTCTAAGTTGATGCTGGTAATTAGACCAATTATATTTCATTATCATTAAAGAAGAATCTGATAATCATTTTCTCCCATTAACTAAGGATTGTTTAATGTCGTAACTACTTGACCAAGTGTTAGGGACAATTCAATAAAATCTGACCACTCCTCAGGTTACATTCAAACAGAATCCACTCACACTTTATTATCCCCCTTATACTCCATTAGACTTCACTAATGTAGACGATGGTCAAATGAAGATTATTATGGCCCTACTCAGTTGACCGGTATGGCCAGAAGTAGGCTTAGTCATTGTTCTATAGCAAACTGTATCAATGCAGACAAAAGTGAACTAGAACTGGTGAAGGTTCATTATTGACTTATCTGTGATGGAAAGTGTGTGCTCAAAAACCACAGCAAGAGGCATTTCCTCAATGTTCTTGAAATCATAAAACTGCATCCCAATCAACGATGAATCTAATATAATCGCAGATTATTCTGGCATGTTTTGATTTCATTTCTTTTAATTTAATTGTCCAATTAAAGAATGTAATTTGTTGATTTGTGGAGGCAGCTTGCCCTGGCATTTTGATCTCCAACTGGAAAGAAAGAAATGTGCATACATGGCAAAAGTGCATTCCCTGCATTCTCCTGTTCTTATCGTTAGTAGATAGAAATAGTGATGGTGGATATCTTAGAAACTATTGCAGTGGTCCCACCTTTCTGAGTTAGTCAAGTGAAGGTGGGGGAGGAGCGGTATGTGGGGAGATGAAGGTGGCGTCATGGGTTCAGAGGATGTTATGAACAGTTTCACTGGCATCACCTTCAGACAGAAATAGGTTTTGGTCCAATGTCATGCCTTCTTTACATCAATATACATGATATTGTATGATATTTATCAATAACATGGTAAATATTCCATTTTATAGTAATATGTCACATGGATTATGCTCTAGGCCGCTCCAATAAAGACGTTTAGGTGTTTAAATCTTGGTGTGACCTGTTTTATCCGGGTGCTCTGGTTTCCTCCCACAATTCAAGGATGTGCAGGCTGGGTGGATTAGCCATGGGAAATGCAGGGTTACAGGGGTAGGCTAGGGGTGTGTAACTGGGTGGAATGTTCTTCGGAGGGTTGATGTGGATGTGTTGGACTGAATGGCTTGCTTCCACACTGTAGGGATTTTTTATGATTCTATGATCTCATAAAGATTATCATTTTGAAAATGAGTGGCACCTATTGTGTCCCAGGTTACACAATCGACCTTGTATTCTATCTGCTCAAAAGTACCACTTTACATAGGATTGGAGAATTTCTGTTTAGTATCAAACAAGCCATTTGTGGAATCCAATTCTTATACAGGCCCCTATCCATTTTACACTCTTCACCAACTAGCAGGTTTTACAGCCAACCTGACGGGTCCAATGTTTTTCTGAAGCTGAGAGTGACATATTAATGAGAATGACGGTGTTTGGTTTATGGTGAAGAGCCTTATACAGTACTTCATTTCTACACTACTGTGAGACTGTGATTAGGAACTCAGCACATGGAATTTTAGAAGCATAAACCAGCCTCCATCAATGCACTGTTACAGTTTAATGAGGTTTTCACTTGATGTACCATTCAATAAATGGGTATTTTTATTCTGAAGAACTTAAGGCACTCAGCCAAACTTTGTAAATGATGCTCTAGGTCATCTATCTTAGGCCATTTTTATCATTTCAACATCTATACAATTTGCCTACTCTCAATATTATTTTTCATTGTATGTATATATTTTGTCAATTTTGGTACTTGAACTTCTCCCTCTAGCAGGGAGTATGTTTCTGCTTTGCTCATAGACATGGTCAGATTACTTTGTGACTACATTTGACAGCAGGTAATCAGCTAGATAAAATTGGTCTTGCTGAAGTTTTTCTTCCTTCCTTTGCAAGGGTAGGGAATGCTGCTGTAACTCAGAACATTTCAGAATTCAGACACACCTGTCCAAAAGCTTCCTTATGACTGCAGAACAGCAGATCCTGATATTAATGTCATGGCTTTTTACGTACGTAGTTAAAAATGAGCAGCTATAGATAGAATAGGCCTAGGGCACTAAAAGGTAGTTCGCTTAACAGAGGTGGAGTGAAAGCTAAGAGAATCTTTATTCAACGATATAATAGCGAAACACCAGAAACTGAGGATAGTCATAGTGGACCAAGCTGACTGAAGTAATACAAAGAGTAGACCAGAGTAATGTAATAATGTAATGTATTTGGTTTCTAAGTTTCACAAGTTTGTGAACTCATGACTATGATCAGGCCATTTGTAGTTAGCAGATAAAGAGCAGAGTGAATAACAAGCTAGCTGTGGCTCAGAAAAGAGGGTTAAAGGTCACTATTCAGCTAGCAAAAGATAGAAAGTGCTGTTCCAAGGGGATTGGCATGAACACCGTCGTTGTGGCTAATGTTTGGACTTGGGAATTGGAAGTGCAATTTCAAAATTTTTACATGGCACTAAATTTGGGACTACAGTTAATACTGAGGAAGACTGTAAAAATTTACAAAAGATGTTTCTAAGCTCATAGAATGGGCGTGTACTTGGCAAATGTTGATAAATGTGAGTTGGTATATTGTGATAGGAAGAATAAGGAGGCCACATACCCTCTCTATAAGAAACATTTGAATGGGACAAAGAGGTTGAGGAGTCTAGAAACAATAGAGAGCTATAGGAATATGAAAAGGTTTGTTTGAAAAAAACCAATTGTATATGCCAACTTCCATTTAATAAATCCTGCCAATGGGGTATCGTAGAATGTTAGAAAGCAGAATTCAATGTTAAGCCATATATAGCAATATCAGGGCAGCTGGCCAACTGCTTAGTCAAAAAAATTGGTTCTGCGGAGGTGTATTAAAGAAAAGAGAGACAGACAGAGGGGTTTATGGAGGAATCCCAGGTATAGGCCCTGAGCAGGTGAATATATTAAAAACAAACACAAAATTGGGTGTTACAAAAATGCAAGTCATAAAAAAATTCAAAAGGAATGTGGGAAAAATGTTTTATCCTAAAGAGTGATAAGAATGTCACAAGAAGTGAAGTTAGTCTGCGTAACTGTATTTATAGGAAAGCTAGATAAATGCTCAGGAGAAAAGAAGAGAAAGATATTCATAAAGCTGGATGAATAATGAGGTTGGAGCTGGGTGCGGGGAGAGAGGCTTCTGTGGGGCAGCAACATTGACATAGGCTAATTGAGGCCAATGATGTTTTCTTGTGCTTTACAGTGTATAGGCCCAATTTTAGCCAACGCATTCACACAAAGTTAAAATCAGTCTGTATGGGCACATGTCCAATTCCAGGCACTAAGAATCTGCAACACACATTGTTACTCTCTCCCATTGATAGAAATAGGGAGAGCAAAAGGTGAAACTTTGGTTAAATGTGATGAACTACTATAATCGCATTGATGGTGCTGTACAGAAACTTGTTCAAGGAGCCACTGTAGCTACATTGGTGAAATATTTGGTTGTGAATAAATCTTTAAAGACTTTTTCTGAGGACAGAAATCTAATTGCTCGCCTGACACTTTCCATTGTCTAGGCCACACCTGCTGGATCTCCAGTGCCTACCCTAGTGATAACCAATAAAATGACAGCTATGCCTTAATTATGTTTTAAATTATGCAGGATCATTATTTAAGACAGAAATAAAACCCTGGGCCCTCACAGTGAAGCCCCAGGCTACGGAAAAACCATATGGGCCGCTGAAATGTTAATCGGAAAACAGTGTTTCAAATCATAGAACAGGATCAAGGTAGTGAGAAAGAAAATAAGGTTCAGATGTAATCACATGACTTCAGGGTTTTAATAGGCTACCAGATTTCACAATGAGTGAACCCAATCTTGGTGTGGGGGGCAATGGCCGGAAAAGAAAGTGTATTCCGACCACCAGAATAAATTGAAAACCAATCTGAAAGGAGTTGTGAAATGCAAATACAGGCAGGCAGTGTGTATGCAAAACACATCCTGAAACTTCAGGCAAGCTTTGGGCCTTCGATGTTCAGACATTTCCAGTCACCTGTTCGGGGATGTGAACATCACTAAGTTTCTGAATCGTCCTTTCCTGTCCTCATACGGGGTGTACAAACTGGTACACCAAACGCTGCGATACATCAGGCTTCCGGATAATCCCCTTTTTATAATATTGCCGGATAGAACGGCTTAGCTTGTCATAGTTCATTGCTGGTCGGTTCTTCCGGATTCCCCATAGCCTGGCAACCTGTGCAGAATCTTCAATCTTAAATATGCCTGGTCAAGAACAAGATGAACAAGGTTTCTACTTACTAGTGGTTAATAACTTCTTTTTTCAGTATTAATTTGACTAAAGAACCCAGGTGGGTTAAAACGCTTTCCTTTCCATTACCAAAGCTCAAATATAATTCTGATTTGAACTGCTCTGGGACAGTATCTGGGACAGCATAACTGTCCTTAATGTGCCCTACATTTGCCAACTTCCCATGTATGCATTATCAGCAAGGCAGCATTTATAGCCCACACATATATTGATAAGTTGATGCCCTTGATAAGTTGATGAACTGTTGCTTGAACTACAGTGGTCCATGTACTGTAGGAACATCCATTGTGTTATTAGCTATGATCGGCTTCATTCTTTTCCACTACACAGACCTCCAACATAATGCCGGAGTTCATCTGAGGGCAGACCAGTAGATGTTTGAGGGTTGTTTTCAGACCAGAGGCTTGTGACCGGCGGTGTACCTCAGGTGTCAATGCTGAGTCCACTGTTGTTTGTCATTTATATAAATGACTTGGATGAGAATGCAAGAAGCATGGTTAATAAGTTTGCGGTTGGCATCAAAATTGGTGGTGTAGTAGACAGTGAGGAATCTTGATCAATTGGGCCACAAGGCTGACAAGTGGCAAATGGAGTTTAATTTAGATAAATGCAAGGTGTTGCATTTTGGTAAGATGAACAAGGGCAGGACTTACACAGTAAATGGAAGGGCCCTGGGGACTGTTGTCAAACAGAGAGACTTAAGGGATTCAGGTACATAGTTCATTGGAAGTTGCATCTCGGGTAGACAGAGGCATAAAGATGTTTGGAATGCTTGCTTTTATTGCTCAGGCCATTGAGTATAGGAGTTAGGATGTCACATTGTGGTTGTGTAGGACATTAATGAGGCCACTTTTGGAGTGCTGCATACAGTTCTGCTTGCCCTGCTATAGAAAGGATATTAATAAATTGGAGAGGGTGCAGAAAAGATTGACAAGAATGTTACCGGGATTGGAGGGTTTGAGTAATAAGGAGAGGCTGGATAGGCTGGGACTTTTCTCACTGGGAGCAGAGAAGGGTTGAGGGGTGACATTATAGAGGTTCATAAAATCATAAGGGGCACGGATAAGGTGAATAACAAAACTCTTTTCCCTAGGGTTGGATACTTCAAAAGTAGAGGGCATAATTTTAAGTAAGAGGAGAATGATTTATAAGGGACCTGAAGGGCAACATTTACACACAGCGGGTGGTTTGTGTGTGGAACGAACTGCCAGAGGAAGCAGTAGATGCATGTACAGTTACAATATTTAAGAGATATTTGGATATGTACATGAATAGGGGAGGTTTAGTGAGATATGGGTCAAAGTACGAGCAAATGGGATTAATTTAGTTTGAGAAACTAGGCATAGATGAGCTGGACCAAAGGGTCTCTTTCCGTGCTGTATGAATCGAAGGGTCTGTTTCCATGCTGTATGACTTATGACCTTATTTGTGAAATCCTTCTCTGCACAAATTAACTGCCCCATTAATGAAATATCCTGTACTCAGTTGTTCTGAAATCCTGCAGTTACCCATAAATGTCAAGCAGTGCTGCACCCATTGCAACAAGACTAAGAGCACAGTGTGATACTGACCTTTCTCTTTGTTCAGCCAACGAATGAATCGACCATAGTTGTGTGGCTTCAGCAACAGTTCCTTCAGAAATTGCCAAAGATGAATTGGTTGCCCAGAGCAGGAGGAGTCTGCCTCTGTGTCCATCCATCCTTCATCACTGCCTGATGAGAGGAATCACAGATTGTCATTGTCACTTTTGCTTGTTCACTGTTCAATCAACGAACAGTGCCTAACCTTATTAAGTGGTCATCAATACAAAATGAATTTTAAAGTGATCTTAACACATAGCGGCTGAAGCTTGAGAATTTTTTGGTGATCATTTCCAGGGTTAATAATTTATTCCTCAACCATAGTTGACATTCAAGCTTACATTGGATAGGTGGTTGGAAGAAAAAGGAAATGAAGAAATGTCAGAAAAGCATAATTCAGAGTGGAGTTGCTCATAAGGAGAGTAAACACTAATACAGACTGGATCTACTTGTGTTGTAACATCTATGGATTTTCAAGGCTGTATGTGCATGAATAAAATTAAGAAAAATAAGTTGTATTGAACAGAAGCCTACTTTCTTCAATGCAAATGTGCAGTCAGTGTTGAAGAAAATTACAAAAATTATTTCAAAATGATAAGCTGGAAGAATCTTTTCCTCAGTACCCGTAAAATCGGTGTGGAAATATCATTCTTTACTTTCTGGATTAATTTGTTTTTGCTTTGATGATACGAGTGAATGATCTAGACAAGAAGATGGCTGAGAGGAGTTAGAGTTCAAATTTGAGGGAGATGAGCATTTTACTTTACCTACTTGAGTGTGAATTCAGTCTCCTAATCAAGGATCTCTTTACTTTGAAGAACTGAGTAATGAACCAGTGTTAATTGATGATATAAGTTAGCCAATGGTGTGGAGTAGGATCCTCGTTGTGTTGAAGAGCACGCCCATTGCCTCCCACATTGTTTTCTGTTTACTCTTTATACTTCTTTGCCATGCAAAACTATTTCATATCAGCAAATGCTGAGCAATAGCAAGAAAAGAGTTAAAGGATAGAGTAGGAAAACGGAAAGGTTGAAGGAGAGAATTCCAGAACACTCACTGGCGCTTTGTGTCTCCTTTCTCTATTCTTCAGTCTCATGGTGGTGGAGTTTGTGGTGGTTGAGAAAGGGAGAAACCCACACTCCAGTGAAAGGGAAAGTGTATTGTTGGTTTGAGCTGTAAGCTGAGCACTCTGCTTTCCTCAGGACTGAACAAATGCCAATCTCTCTATGTGGGCATCACTGTTTCAGAGGTTTTTGAGGGAAAACTCCTCATAGAATCCCTCCATTATGGAAGCCGGCCATTCAGTCCACACTTACTCTCCAAAAATACCCCACCAAGACCCAACCCCCTACTCTTGCAACCCTGCATTTTGATAGCTAATGCACCTAGCTTGCACATCCCTGGATACTACAGGCAATCTAGCATGGCTGATCCACCTAACAAGCACACCTTTGGATTGTGGAAGGAAACCTGAGCACCCAGAGGGGGAGCCAAGCAGACACAGAGGGAGAATGTGCAAACAGCACAGACAATTGCCTGAGGGTGGAATTGAACCCAGGCCTCTAGTACTGCGAGGCAGCAGTGCTAACCACTGAGCCACTATGCCAGCCTAATGTAGGTCTTGGTGAGAACAGTATGGTTTCATTTACTGTACAGCAGCACATTGAAGTTGGAACTGTTTTCAGTAGCAACATTGTACAGTCCAGGAAAAACCAGGAAATCCTTTCACCTGAGTACTTTATAAAGACTTGTTAATTCTAGTTCCTTGTAAGAGGTTGATGGTCAAAGTGCTTGTTTAGGGCAAGACTTCTCTTTACATGCAATTATCTCATATCTTTGTTCTTTCACGAACTGTGAGGAGCAACAGGATGGCTGGACAGATCTATATGGCTGCTGTAAGTGCTGTTATTCATTAGATTACTGGAGGAGAGGGATATTATAGACAAGGGCCACACGTCTGTGGTACAGTAAATGCACGTGAGATCTCTTCACTTTAGAAAACTTTAACTGGGATTAGGACAAAGACACACATGTTAGTGCTCCACTGCCTACAGCCATCGAGTGTTAAGTTCCTATTGCAGCCTCGTGCTTAAAGGAAGGCAGAAAGTAAAGATTTGGAACATCACAATACAGAAGGAATAGTGGAGAGCCAACCACTTTTATGCCTCATCAAGGATCAACTCAAAAACCACCAGCAAAAGCCTTCGCACAGATCACACACTCCATCAGAAAATAATAACTACATGCTGCAGGAAGACGCAGAGAGTATCAAATGAAATTGAAAAATAGCAGTGAATAGGTGAGAGATAGCAGGAACCGCAGATATTGGAGAATCTGAGATAACAAGGTGTAGAGCTGGATGAACGCAGCAGGTCAGGCAGCATCAGAGGAGCAGGAAAGCTGACAGTTCGGGCCTGAAGAAGGGTCTAGGCCCGAACCGTCAGCTTTCCTGCTCCTCTGATGCTGCTTGACCTGTGTTCATCCAGCTCTACACCTTGTTATCTCGATGAATAGGTGAGAACCAGTTTCAATCTTTGTTTAACTTATTTTTCTTGTAAGATCACATTCTATGGAAGCCTGTTTGTGTGGAATTTCTTCCTCTGGGAAGGGGACCTCTCTTCATATTGCCAAAAGTCTTTCACAGACCCCCAGCTGAGGCACAGCACCAAGTTCTAGCCGAAGCTATGTACAGGTTCTCCCCAGGTCCAAGAGGCAACAAGGGACTATTTGATTTTGTGGTAATTATTTTTGTTTTTGGTTGGGTTGTTATAATAACTAGTAAAAGCAAATTAACAATCACAATACCACTTATATGTATGAAAGTGCCTGTGCCACCTAACACAAGGGATGTATACGGATTGCATTATAGAGTCATAGAGTCATACAGCACAGAAACAGACCCTTCGGTCCAACTCATCCATGTCAACCAGACATCCCAATCTCACCTAGTCCCACTTGCCAGTATTTGGCCTAAATCCCTCTAAACCCTTTCTGTTCATATACCCATCCAGATGCCTTTTAAATGTTGTAATTGTTCCAGCCTCCACCACTTCCTCCGGCAGCTCATTGCACGCACACACCACCCTCTGCATGAAAAAGTTACCCTTTAGGTCCTTTTTAAATCTTTCCCCCCCACCTCACCTTAAACCTATGCCCACTAGTTTTGGACTCACCCACCCTAGGAAAAAGACCTTGGCTATTCATGCTATCCATGCCCCTCGTGATGTTATAAATTTCTATAACATTCTTGAAGAGTGTAATTTTAATGCAGCACAGAATGTGAAACTTGGCGTAAATAAATTGCAGGGAGGCCATTAAATCTTGTCATTCAGTTCTTCTGTACAGATGTCTGAGACTGAATGTAACATTCAAACTCAGCAAAGGTTGTGCATTGTAGCATCGAATACTTGTGCTTGAAGTAAAATCATAGAATCCTTATAGTGTGGAAGCAGGACATTCAGTCCATCAGGTCAACACTGACCTTCCGAAGAGCCCCCTACCCAGACCACCCCTATCATTCTGAATTTCCCATGGCCAACCCACTTGGCCTACATATCCCTGAAAACTATGGGCAATTTAGCATGGCCCATCCACCTAATTTTTAGAGAGTGAGGTTCTATGCTACTGGTAGCTGCCTTGCACACAGGCCTTTCTGGGTAGTCATTGTGTGGGAGTGTTACAGTTCAGCTCACTTCCTTGGCCACAGGAATATAAGCAGAGGAGTAGGCCACTCAGTCCTTTGAGTCTGTTCAGCATTCAATAAGACTATGGCTGAGCTGTGACCTCATTCCATGCATGTGTGGAACATTCTCAAAGGGATAAACTTCATTAAAAATTGCTTTCTTTTCACTTCTGGCTCACTTAGTAAGACAGGAATGTTTTAAAGAGAGACCTCTTACCATAACACTTACTGCACAGAGCTCCCCTCAGAAGCTACTGCATCCAGCTGTTAGTGCAGGGTACCTGCAGACAAACCCTCTACAGAAGGAACTGGATTAAAACTGAGCAGATGACAATTCCTACATTTGTTCCCCAACTAGTTACGTTTTGTTGTTGCAGCCCTAGCCATAGCCTCCCTGTTAAGTATTCCGGCATAGCTACAATTGGATTGTGTATCTCAATTATAATGAATATAAAGAGAGTTTACATACAGATAGAATGTTCAGATGTTGTGAGCAGCATGTTACCATTATATCTGCTCTCTCCTGGTGATGACTTCTCTTTCATCCAGGCAGCTGAAAAATACAAAAGCACTTCGTTTTAATAACCACCAATCAATATCTCCCAATCTCTTAAGAATTCATTGAACAGCTTCTCTCATTCCCTTTAATATTCACTGGCCAATATTTTTCATCCTCTTTAATATTCATAGCCAGCATCTCCCCTCCACTTCACAAAAAAAGTAGAAAAATATTCCTTGAATAGAATGTATTTCAGGACTAAAACATTCTGCAGCTAATGAACTATTGATACATGAATGGGCAGGGAGCAGAGGGATACAGATCCTTGGAAAATAGGCGACAGGTTTAGATAGAGGATCTGGATCGGCGCAGGCTTGGAGGGCCAAAGGGCCTGTTCCTGTGCTGTAATTTTCTTTGTTCTATATTGAAAGTGTAGTCACTGTTGTACAGTAGCAAATAGAGCTGCCAATGCACGTGGAGAATGATTCACAATCAGCACTCAGGTAAACGACCAATCTGTTTGAATGGTTTTAGTTGAATGCTACATGTGGCAGGACAGCAAGGAGGACACTCCTACCGTTTCTCGAATGATATCATTGTATCAGTCCTCCGAGCAAATGGATTCCTGTCTAACAAACAGTGCGACACTCACTCTGGAGTCAGATTTCAACCAGACACATTCTCACTAAAGCAGGCCACAACTGGTGCCTCCCCAACTTATAATTTGTTCCTCCTTCCCTTTTTATTATATATGAAATATTCAATCAGGTGAGCTTTCGTAATCTCTGCTATGATCTTGGAGACTTTAAATAAAATGTCGATCAATCATTTTGATGTTTCCTGTTATCTTGAGAAAATCAATCCAACTTCCTTAATCTTTTCTCAGAATTGAGTTTCCTGATACCGAGAATCACTTTAGCTGCTCATCACTGACCCATCTCAATGAGAACATTTTCTATGAACCGCACCTGATCTCAGAGATGTGGGGAATGTTGGTGCAATGTGTTGAGAAGAGAGCACAGGAACATAGTCTATGCATTATCCTTTGATCTCATTCTAGTAGCCCAGTAATAATATTACAGTGATAATCTTCCCAAAATGGAAACCATGAAGGATAATACCATGCTCCCTCTATCACTCATCCTGAATGCCATTTGTAGCGCTGATGTCTTCTCACTTATGAACTTTGTACTTGGCATCGAAGGCTCATCATTGCTGGTTCCCTCTCCTTCTGCTCAAACATCAGAACCCAATCAAAACAGCCTAAGCCCATATCTCACTGTGTGTGCTGAGCCCTACCTCAGTCTACCTGCTGCTGAACTCCTCCTTCATTCCTTTCTTGCAATCTAGGCCAGACATTTCCATCTCCTACACTCCATAAACTTCAACCAATTCACAAAGTACTGCAACTCTCTAACTCAAACCAAATCCAATTCATCCAGCACCCAGATGCTTGCTGAAATGCGTTGATTCAAGGTCCTGAGGTATTTAGATTTTAAAATTCACGTCCTTGTTCTCAAATATCATATGGCCTTATGCGTCCCTGTCTCTGTGATCTTCCTACAGGCTGCAACTCTTCAAGGTATCAGCACACGTCCAAATCTGGTCTCTTGCATATCCCTGATTTCAACAGCTCCATCATTGGTGACAATTCCTTCATCCATGAATGCTGCCTGGACTGTAATCTCTGGAATTCCATCAAATTCCATCACTCAAACATCTTGCTTCTCCATCTCTCTCTCTGTCTTCAAAATTACCTCCTTACCCAGGATATGGTCCTCTCTTCAAATAACTCCAATTATCTCCATCTCCTTGGCTGCGTTACTATTTTAAAAATGCGATATAAATGTAAATTAGTGGTGATAATTACCTGGCATTATCTCTCTGAACTACTTCACCAATAATTCTCTGTTCCTACCTTCATCAAAATCCCACTAATCCCCTCCTCATGAACCGTACTTTGAGTCTTACTACTGCCTCACAGCACCAGGGATTCGTGTTCAATTCCAGCCTTGGGTGACTGTCTGTGTGAAGTTTGTATATACTCCCTGTGTCTGTGTGGGTTTCCTTCCACACAAGGATCTGCAAGTTAGGTGGATTAGCCATGTTAAATTGCCTGTAGCGTGCAGGCCAAGTGAATTGGCCCTAGTAAATGCAGGGATAGGGGATGTGTTTGGATGGGGTGCTTTTTGGGGGGTTGGTGCAGACTTGATGGGCTGAACAGCCTCTATCCACACTGTTATAATTCTTTCCTCTCCACTTTCCTTTTCCTTTCCACTCAGTGCCACCATGTCTGTATTTTATAAGCAGTTTTAAAATGTCACTGTGTGTGAAAATACTGAATAGGTAGTTCTTTATTGTTCGTTACCTGCTCTGCTGGACCATCATAAGCAGAAGAAAAGGAAGTTGTCCAAAGTGTTGAATTTTGTCAGGACAGTGTGGAAATTAACCTGATAGTCAATTAACTTGAAATGCTTAGTACAATGCCCATAAGACCCTTAGTGTCAGTATTAAGTACCAAATCTGATAGAGCGCAGAGTAAATATCCTATAGTTGCTACATTCCCTGTGTGGTACATAAAGTGAATGATACATATGGTTGGAGATCAGTAGTCAACATACTGACTTTCAGTTAAAACTTTGATTGCCCTAGAAAATGGATTCACAGATCACAATGCATGATTATCTTATTAACAAGTAATTTAAGAAGCATGCAAACGTCGTGCTCCCTGCCCATTAGTGATAGTGGCATGCCATCAGCATTCAATATGCTGTTACATTGCTTCGTGTGTCAGCACGTTACCCATGTTCATGTGCGTCTGGTACCACTTAAATCTACTTATAGCCAGGCTGCACCTCTTAAGGCCATCCAGGCTGCAGCTGGTGCTGGAAGTCTTGTGGAAGATTTTATGAGCAGAAAGAAGGAAAGTGCTTCAAAAAGTCAGGCAGCATGCCCTTGGGCCAGTGCAGGAGGCCTTAGTGCAGGAAGTTAACAAGATGATCTCCTCTCTCCACAGGAAACAAGACCACCTAGGAGAAACACTGCCAATGAAGTTGGAGCAGTTAGTTCACACCAACTGTCTAGCCCTGAGGATCTGGATGCAGTTGCACAAAAAGTTCAGTGACCATACTTGAGTAGTCACGGTCAGTGAATGCATATTCATATGCCATATCCTTGTACCGGTAGTCTCACACACAGTTCAATTCACTACACACATTCCACTCTCGAATATCTCTCAACTCCCAAAACAGTGCCTACCGTACTTGATTCAACCACAACATTCACCAGCCTGCTCTCACCCTCACACATTTAGCACAGCTGTAAGCCTCAGACTCACACCTCACAGCTTATACACAGTTCTTTTTATTTGTCCATGCAATATGAGTATGACTGGCTGAGCCAGCATTTATTACCCATCCTGAATAACGCTGGGGAAAGTGACATTGAGCCACATTGTGAAACCGCTACAATCCATGGGATGTAGGTACACCTACAGTGCTGTTTGGAAGGAAGTTCCTGGATGTGGACACAGTGACAGAGAAGGAACAGCAATAGAATCCCAGCTATGCAACTGTGTCTGGCATCATTCAAATGCACTGCACCGCACTCACTGATACACTCACTTCACAGAAGCAGCAGTAACTAACTAGGCAGACACAACTGTATCCCCTCAAACCCTCCAGTAGAGACAGTCGTTAGTTCAGTCACGGCCAAGACCATGGCCAAAGTTGGGAATCAAACCTTTTATTTTTGTCCCTAATCTACCTCTCACATCCTGCATTCTCCTGAACCCACAATCTCCTCTGATTTACAAAATCCAGGTGCACCTCTTTCTTCCCTGAGTCCTTTCCCTGTCTCGTGCTTTCAGATACCCAAGAACTGTCACTTGGTGATGAACTAGAGCATAAGCCTGATGTCCAAGAGGAACCGGAGAGTGACAAAGAAGGAAAGCTATCCATTTCCATCTGGCAGCTCAGAGACTAGCACGATGTGTATTTAAGAGGGGAGCAGGGTAGCAGTATCTGCACCTGGTGAATCTCTGGGCATGGGGAAGGGGCAGCACTGCTGCTGATGCCACAGAGATTGAGATCGCCCATGTGTTCTGTTGCAAATGCAGACCTGGATGAGGATTTCAGTGTGGTCACGTTCTGAAAAATAGCCTTACACATAATACATTGGTAGGCCAGCCAGAGAACCTGATACCACTGTCAAGAGGCATGGAAGACTTTGTCTCTAGCTTGACATGAGGCTTTTCACAGAACCATGAGTCTACCATTGGTATCTCAGCCTGTCATCCATGGTAGCCCTGGACGGCTGGCACCCCAGTGAGCGACTGAAGAAATTCCAACAGGAATGTTGGTTACATTGCTGCTCCACGTAAAACAAAACCATTTTTAATCAACCCATTCAGGCATGTTATGGCATAGCTCAGTGGCAGATGGCACTTGAACCCAGACATCTGGGTGCAGAGGTAGGTACATTACCACTGTGCTACACACAGACCTTCTCAATTTTACCTGTAAAGTTTGCCCAGTTTATAGTCTCTGTCCAATCCATTGGCATTAAACTTACCTGAACCTAGTTATGTTTGGATTGAGTTGCTATAGATTTTCTTTATTTGATTTCTGTCAGAGCAATACAGTGGTAGTTTTAAACTGAAACAGTTTATTTACACAACTTAAAATATCTTACAATTTACTCAAGTTTCAATATGCATGCAGTCTATTTTCCCGAATTTTCTGTCTGTCTGTGGCGTTAGCTCTGTAGGCAGAAGCTATCCAGTACTATTACAAAGATCAGTGAACAGACTAACACAAGCTACTGCAGATCAATTACCATTAAACACCATATAGACCCTAACAGCTGTGCTGTAAAATTACTCACACAATGCAGTGTCAAGCTACTCACACTTCCTGGCATAAGGTTGCTCATACTCACTGATTTATTATTATTATGCTTTGGTCTAAAGCTATTCACCCACACTGCTCCAGAATTAATCATTTTCTGATATAAAGTTACTCATACCCATTGGTGCACGATTACACTCCCTGGTTTAATGATATTCATATTCCCAGATGTAAATTTGTTCGCAATCCCCAGTGTAAAGTCACTCAGAATCCCCGATGTAAAGATACTCATACCCACTTCTGTAAAGTTCCATACGCTACTCTGTAATGTTGCTCACACTCCCTGTGTAAGCACCCTCCTTGTAAATTTGCCAGTGCACCCTGGTGTAATGCTGCTAATGTTCTCTGGTGCACTGTTGCTCCCTTCCATTCCTGCAAACCAATGGTATTGTTTGCTTGGTTCTTACAAACTAGCGATTAGCTGAGTGGTCAGCTGGGTGCAGCCACAGTTTCATCACTAAGTAAGAGGTCATCTCGCACCATCAGTTCTTTCTGTGGTAGCTTGAGTCACAAAACAATGGAGTGGTCAATCTGACACACATAGTGGTGCCAGTCCTACGGGTTGCCCCTTTACAAGTTCACAGTCACAGTACAGACGATCATTCAATTACATTTTCAAATGAAATACTTCAAGTTTTGATGAAGTAATTAAAATATACTCCATCCTAATGGGCACAGATGCGTGGGAACCAACATAATTGGCTTTTCTTAAAACCTACGATTCGTCTTATTGAAGTGCTCTAACCAACACAGTGAAACTTCACTCAAGACCAAGAAAATTCTTTTTAATAATGGAGAAATGTTTATAATAACAAAGAGATTTATAATTGCAGTGCCTATAATACTGTGGATTCAAATCAGAATCAAATAATTGTGGAGAGGATTTTGTTCACTGTACATGGAGTCGTAGAGTAATACAACACAGACACAGACCCTTCAGTCCAACCAGTCCAGGCCAACTGTAATCTCAAACTAAACCAGTCCCACCTGCACCTCCTGGCTCATATCCCTCCAACTTTTCCTATTCATGTACTTATCCAATGTCTTTTAAATGTTGTAACTGGGTCTGCATCTGTCACTTCCTTAGGAAGTTCATTCCACATGCAAACCATCCTCTATGTAAAAAAATTGTCCCTCATGTCTTGCTTAAATCTCTCTCCTCTCACCTTAAAAATATGCCATCTAGTCTTGAAATCACCCATCCTGCAGAAAAGACACCTACCATTCACCCAATCTATACCCCTCATGATTTTATAAACTTCAAAAAGGTCGCCCCACAACCTCTGACGATCTAACGCAAAAAATCCCATATATAATAATGAGCACCTACAGTTATGCTAATGTTTATCATCCACCTAAATGTATAGGTTTATAATGAGAAAGTCTATAATGCCTAGATTTGTAATGAACATGTCTACAATAATGCTGGGATTTGTAATAATAGTGATAGGGTTTGCAATGTAAAGATTTGATGGAGCTCGCTACAATAGCAATACTTTAACAAAGCAATTTATACTGAGGGCCTTGGATAGTGACAGGGTTTGTAATGTGACTTTGTGATAGCATATGAGTTTGCAACGAGGAGAGACTAGAGAAACCTATTCAAGTTATGGGAGTTTACAATGAGGTAAATAGGCAGAAGGCATCTCAGTTGTGATATTCTTTTTGCAAAGGATTGTTAAAACAGAGAAGGTCTTAGTATAAACAGTAACCAAAGTAATAGCTTTTAAAGGGAGATTATTGAAAAGCTAGAAAAATTAGAAGTGGAAAAGAGAACAGAACTGGAAAAAGTGGATTACTTGTTCAGAGAACCTTCTCAAGTGCGACAGGTTGAATGACCTCCTGTGTTATAAAAAATTCTATAATGTAAGTTAATATTTGTAATAGCAAATTAGTTCATAAGGAGTATTTCAAACAGCAGTACTGGTAATGAGGGTTTATAATGATAAGGTTTACTAGCATTGTTTTTATAACCATAAGCTTTATAGATCTTATCAGTTCTTAAATCTGATACCAGCCTCCATTAAAATTGACTTTAATTATTTATGTTGTGAAACTGTGCTCATAAAGTCATATAAAAGAATTCTAGGCATCACTAACATAACAACTAAAGTGCTCTGTTCATACTGGTGGATTCCAAGCTACTGTACACTAGCTGCCATCCAGATAAGGGACAGAGTGCCCTGCTAATTTTGTGGACTCAGTTATTTATACATAACGTGAGCTGTGGCTTGGACTCACTGCCACCACAACTAACCAGGGCAATGAAGCCTACGTTAACTTGTGAAAGGAGCCTAATGGGATGGATATCATGGTTGGCATTGGATAACGACTTACTCTGCCAGAATGTCAAAGTGACACTTCAACAAAATCACAAGGTGGGCAGAATTTGCTGGGGTGGAGGGTTGGTTGCAGGGGGAGGGGACAGGAAAGATGACCTGGAATGATGTTTCCAAGCTAAGCAGAAATAAAGCAACGGAGTTGCAGGTTCAAACATGTCCATGTTCTGTGAACTGATTTCAGTTGGAATATCAGCAGTGACCATGAGATTGATCACAGTGTGTCAGGAGGTAAAAGAAAAGCCTTTGAACCTGCTCCTGATGTTGACCCAACAGCCTCTGACAATTAAGTGGTTGTCAGGTAAGTCCAGATTAGCCTGTGATGCCTCCGCAGTCGAATAACCTTCCTGCAGTTGCTGCCTGGACTCACTCACAGGTAATGTATACACAACAGGGTGATTGTAGCTTAGCTACTTCAGGACCAAAAGTGGGGGAAGGATAAGAGGTCTGTTAAATAAGTGTGAGGACAAGAGCATTGGCTGCTCCTGCCTTGTACAATTGCCTTACACATACCAGATTTCCAGATGTCCAGGTGTGCGAACAAAATATCACCGCACATCGGTGATCTCTGTCTGAACTCCTCCTCTGACATGGAGCACAGGTCCTTGCCGCTGAGCTCCTGGAAAGATTTCCCAATTTGTGGCAGTCGGTACTGATGCTCTGTCCATAGAATCCACTTCTGAACATTACCCACACTCCATTCTATTGGATCTGGAAACAAGAACATTGTTGGAATTAATAGTTTGATTTGATTTATTATTGCCACATGTACCAAGGGATAGTGAAAAGTTTTGTTTTGTGTGTGTACAGGCAGATCATAGCATACAAAGATCAAAGGGTGATTGAACAAAGCGAGGAATACTGAGTTACGGCTGCAAAGAAGCTGCACCAAAAGTAATAGAAACATTAGAGTTGAAATTTGAGATGCCCATTCAGAAATCTAATAGCAGCAGGGAAGAAGCTGTTCTTGAACCTGTTGGTGCTTGTGTTTAAGCTTTGGTATCTTGTCTGATGGAAGAGGTTGCATCAGATTGTAAGTGGAGCGGGAGGGTTCTTTGATGATGTTGACTGCCTTTCCAAGGCAGCGAGAAGTGTAGATGGAGTCAATGGATGGAAGGCTGGCTTACATGATGGACTGGGCTCTGTTCACAACTTTCTATAATTTCTTGCGGTCCTGGGCAAAGCAGTTTCCATACCAAGCTATGATGCATTCAGATAGAATGCTTTCTATGGTGCAATTGGTGAGGGTCCATATGGACATGCCAAATTTCCTCAGCGTCCTGAGAAAGAACAGGCATCGTTGTGCCTTCTTGACCATCGCATCAACGTGGGTAGTCCAGGATAGTTTGTTGATGATCATCACTCCTAGGAACTTGACACTATTGATCATCTCCACCTCAGCTCCATTTAGTTAGCATCTGACAAACATATCAGTCTTAGACACCATCAGAAAGCAAAGGCATGCATTTTGAGTGAGATGAAGAACCTTTATCTGAACTGAATTATCTGCATCTTATTCTGCTCTATGACTGCCATTTCAAGTGTGAAGCCATCGCCAACTAACCCTTTTTGGAATTTTGAAGAGTACATTCCCCTTGCAACACTTTGTACACTCTTGAATCACAATCAAACCCTTCCCATGGTACCGTCCAATACAAGAGGAGGAGATGAAATACCTGTTCTTTGACCTCTTTCCTTCTCACCATCCCAGGGTCTCAAAGATATACTCCTTCCTGGTGAAACACTACTTTACTTGTACTTCTTTCAATTTTTTTTGAGCGTATTCACTGCTCACAATATGGTCTTCTCCTTAGGGAAGACCTAACTCAGGTTGGATGACCACTTTGTGGAACACAATCTGTTCAGTCTATGAGCATGACCTCACATTCACATTGCTAACTTCTAATTCTCTACTCCAATCTCACTATCCCTCTGAATTTTCTGTCCTTGGTCTCCTAAGCTGTTCCAGAGCAGTGCAAGGAATAGCTCCTCATCTTCTGATAAGACATTTCACAGCCTTCTGGTTTCAACATTAAGTTCAACAATCTCAGAAGCCTTGCTCCATATTTTTAGATGGCACTTGCTGGGAATCATTGTGCTATTCTCAGTCAGTCTCCATCCTGCCCCTTCTATATCTATCCCATTGCTGTTCCCCTTTTGCCTTTAACCATCTTCCCTTTGATTATTTAATCTCTCCCACTTTCCGCCTGGTCTTAAAGGATTTCCTTTTTGCTTATTTCCCAACCTCCTTAGCCTGCTGTCTTAAAACCTATTACATCTCTAATTGTTTCTAATTTTAATGAAAGGAAATGTAAAACTTAGTTTCTTACTTCACAGAAACTGCTACATCTGTTGTGCATTTCCAATATTGTCTGTTTAAATGCTCTTCTTAACTATATTTCCTGTTCCTCTGTGTTGCAATTTTAAAAATTTATTAATTTATGGGTTGTGGGCATTGCCTCCTAGAAACATAGGAACATGACTACACCAATCAGCCCCTCAAGCCAGATCTGCTATTCACAAAGATCATGGCTCATCTGTGGCCTAACTCCATATGTCTGGCTTGGGTCCATATCCCTTGATACCCTTGTTTAATAAAAATAATGTCTATTTAAATTTAACAATTGAATTAGTATTGACCACCATTTGAGGAAAAGAGTTCTGAACCTCTGTTACTCTTTGCATGTGGAAGTACTTTCTAACATCTCTCCTGAATGGCCTGGCCTTAATTCTTAACTATGCCCTGTGGCTCCAGAATCTTAGGGTTTTGTATGACGGTAGCACAACGTCTATACTCCAGCCCTTTAGACGTGAAGGTTAGCATTCCATTAGCTTCTTGATTAGGCCAGCATTTGTTGCTTATCCCAAAAAATATGCAGCCATAGACTGGGAAACAGACTTGCAGGATAGTGGGACTGATTCGATTGTTCTGTCAAATAACCTGTGGCAGCCCAATGGACCAAATGGTCTCCTAATGTGCTGTATGGTTTAATGATTCTAGGCTTGGTTTCTCTCGGATTTATGACTAGGCTGAAATCAAGATCCCACTCAAACCTTGAATAAAAGCAAAATACTGCAGAAGCTGAAGAACTGAAACAAGCACAGAGAATGTTGGAGAGTCTCAGCAGGTCAGTTTTGAAGAAGATTCATACTGGACTTGAAACGTTAGCTCTGTTTCTCGCTCCAAGGCACTGCCTGCCCTTTGAGTCTCTCCATTGTTCTCTGTGTTTGCCCCACTCAAAGCTACTGCTTTATAGGACATCAATATCCTTACCTCCCAGTGCCTTTCCTTCCTGTTACAGGCTTCAGAAAAAGACATTCAATTACATAGTGCCTTTCATGATAACAAGATGTCCCAAAGTTGTGTGCTGTCAATGAAGTATTTTTGACAGGTGGTCACGTTGAACAATCAGCTGCTAATTTGCACACAACAAATCCCCCCAACCATATGCTAATACCCAGATAACAGTGTAGCCATCCCTCAATCCTGATGTGGATCTTGAATCCAAAACCTACCAACACGTTAGCGAGAGCACTAATACTGAGCCATGGTCGATGCATGGTATTGTGTCATCTAATGACAAGCAATTTCTTTCTTTGTCTGAACTTGCTAATCTTTGTCTCTTGACCACTAATCTCTGAAAATGCTCACTGCCTCAATTTAGTCCTCCTCATTTGCCTCCATGGCCTTTCAGTACTCACTCCCAATCTCCAAGTATTCACATTTCCTAGCTAATCATTACATTCTCCAAACTAAGCATGGCGCCCACAGTTTCTCACTTTCACAGCTACTCTTCCCTGCTGAAACAACACAGCCGCTCACCAATCATAGACAATGCCACAGAAAATTAGTTTCCTTCTAAAATACCATGTTCTCAAGCTTCCTGTGAGCAATGCTATGGGAGATCAACTGCATTAGCTGTCAGTATGCGCTTCCTATCAGTTCAACTTCAAACATCACACAATGTTCAACAAAGAAACCTACATATCATGCTTGATAAACAGTATGTAAAGACTAAAAACCGAGAGCACAGCAACCAGCTTTCCAGTATAGAAATCATTGACACCATAACGGTAGCCTCTAAATTGACATGTTTATGAGTTAGAGAGCCATAGAGTCATACAGCACGGAAACAGACATTTTGGACCAAACAGTCCATGCTGAATTTTATTCCAAACTAAGCTTGTTCCATATGCGCTCGGCCCATATGTCTCCAAACTTTGCTTATTCATGTACTTATCTAAATGTCTTTTAAACATAACTGTACTCGCATGCACCACTTCCTCAGGAAGTTCATTCCACGCACGAACCACTCACTTGTAAAATAATTGGCCCTCATGTCTTTTCTAAATCTTTCTGCTTAAAAATGTGCTCCGTAGTCTTGAAATCCCCCATCCTACGAGAAAAGACGCCTGCCATTCACCTTATCTATACCCCTCATGATTTTATAAACTTCTATAAGGTCACTGCTCAATCTGCTATGCTCCAGTGAAAAAATGTCCCAGCCTGTTCAGCCTCTCGTTCTAACTCAAACCTTCCATTCCCAGCAACAACCAGGTTAATTTCTTCTGAACCCTCGACAGTTTAATAACATCTCTCCTATAACAGAGTTCCACCAAATTTAAGTAGACTTGGCACTTTGCAGTGGTACAATTGAACAAACATATGAAATGTGAAGAAGACAAATTGATCCACTTTACTTGTTCCACCCAGATATGTTACTGCCTATCTGCATTAAACCCACCTCAACTCATACAATTTCCTGGGAGTGGTATTGATAATAGAACAAGTGCAGAGGGATAAATCTCTGGATGACTCTTGCTTGATTCTCAAAGGTAAATCATGAAAGTCCCAGGAGACTGCAATAACTAGTATCACTTGTTACAGCTAACCCATTTACTTGCCATAGGTCAAGATGACTTTGAGCTGTTTACAAAAAACTCATTCAGTTCCATACTGAATGGCTGTCATAACTCCATTGTCACTGCATGTTCTGGCAATTTGTTCCACAGGTAAGAGACTCTAAAAAAGATGCTCTTGGCAGCTAACTTAATTCTATCCTCCCTCAGTTATTAACATTGACCCCAACGTCAGAGAGGCATTTCACCTTGAACTTGTGTGACAAGTCAATTTTCCAAACAACAGCCTTCCTTGCGGCCTCTCGGCATTGTTAACACAAGATCTGTACCAACATGACGTTGATGTGAAGGAGGCTGTTCTTGTCATTTTGTAGCAGTCACACATCCAAGGAATAAAATCCAACACAATTATTGAAGTGATGCAGGTTGGCACTGATGCCGTGGATTTTTAGTAGCAGAATAATATGCATGTCACACATTGTCAATTTTTCCATTTGATTTAGTAGTGAAAAATGCCACAAGAGATTCACTGATACTTGATAAATTATTCAGTATTACGTTTCAAGAGATCAACAAATCTTTTCTGTTCAGATCATGCTTTACCCATTCAACCTTCACCCTTTAATTTATGATTTTACCCTAAACTCTTTATAATTTTACTGCCTTACAGCAAATTCCTGGCTACTTGTTAATCTTTGTACAACACCTCATTGCTGATTGATGCATTTAATAACAGCACTAACCTAAATTTAAATATCACTTTTAATGTATCAGAATGTTCAAAGGCAGAGCATGGTATTGTCAAACAAAATTTGATACTGAATCACATAGGAAAAAATACAGCAGAAGACCAAAAGCTTTGATCATGGGGAAGGTAGTTTTAAGAGTATTAAAGGAAGATAAGCTCAAAGGAAGATGGTCGTAGTTGCACAATCATTGCAAGTCATCACTGCAGCAATCCCTCAGAGTATGTCCTAGATCCAATCATCTTCAGTTGCTCCATCCATGACCTTCTCTCCGCAATAAGGTCACAAGAGGGAATGGTTCACTAATGACTGCATAAAATTCAGCACTATTTGCGACTCCTCAGATATTGCAGCAGTCCATTGTCCATAAGCAATAAGTCCTGGACCACATCCAGGCTCCGGCTGATAGGTGACAGGTAATATTTAGCAACACACAAGTGCCAGTCAATGACCATTTCCAAAAAAAGAGAATCTAGCCATCACCTCTTGATATTCAAAATCATTACCCATCGCTAAATCCCCCCACTGTCAAATTCCTCGGATTTGCCAGAAATTGAACTGGATCAGCCAGAGGCTGGGAATTCTGCAGCAAGTAACTGACCTCCTGGGGTCAATCTTTGACTCCACCGTGTGACAGAGGAGCAGACTGCAGGCACAATCCTTGCTGGAATGAAAAGAAGGTGGATGAGCTATTGCAAGCCACTTTGTCAGTCATGAAAATGAAAATCTCCCTGTTAATGTTGGCAACACTTTCACTAATGGTGTCAAATGTAGTTTGCTGATGCTCCTGTTAAAGATGTTTTACTAGCTTCAGAGTGTTAACTAACTCAACATTCTGCCTCTCAGCTGGGACCTCTAGTTGATAGTCAACAATGTTCTTATTACTGTGTAGACATTTGGCCCCTTGCAAACGTCAGAACCATTTGTTTTATATGTATGGAATGGATACACAAAACAGGCACTAGGCCTCTTACAAATATGAAGTCCTGGGCCTTCCCACTCAGGGTTCTTCCCTTGAATTATTTCCTGCCTGTTTCAAAATGTTTTCTCAATTCTTCAGTTTATTTCTTCCATCCAAAGCAATATATGCATTTTATCTTTTTCTGATCCTACCTAACACTTCTAATTTTTCTTTAATCTTGCGTCCAAGGTAACACTTTACTACTTTATCTCAGTCTTTTCTTTGCTGTATAACTAGTCAGTTTGCTCTCCTCACTCTTTCCCTTTACTCCTTCCACAATCCAATTTTTTTTTATTTGTCTGTTTACCTCTTTAAGCTCTTCTTGCTTTTTCTTACTGCAATCATTCCCTTTGTCCTTTGGCAATATGGTTTAAAGGATATTTTGCTCTCTGTGTTGCTAGTACGTTAGCTCCCATCCTATTGAAATGTTACTATTCATTGTAGACAGGCTCCCAATCATCCCTCAAACTGATGTCCCATTCAATGACGAACTATGTTCACCGAAATCCATAAAGCAAACGAAGGATGAGAATTGGCACTGGGGCAAAACGTCCAATATTTGCTCAGGTGACCAATAGAAGCGTGCTTTAAGAAGTGTCATGCAGTGGGAGACAGCAGCAGAGAAGAGAGGTTTAGAAGGCGTGAAGCAGCCGATGGAGAAAGGAGTTGAAAGACTATAATAGGCTATAGTTAGATGAATGCAGTGTTCTTAGTGGGTTCAAGGATGATAGGTCTACAGAGGGTCAAATCATAGAATCCCTACAGTTCAGAAGCATGCCATTCAGCCCTTTGAATCCATACCAACACCTCCAAAAAGCATCCCACCCACAGCCACTCCCCTACCCCTGCAACTCCCATGGCTAACCCACACATCCCTGGACACTATGGGCAATTTAGCACAGCTAATCCATCTAACCTGCATATCTTTGAATTGTGAGAGGAAATCCATGCAGACACAGGAAGAATGTGCAAATTCCACACTGTCACCCAAGAATGGAATTGAACCCAGGTCCCTTGTACTGTAAGGCACCAGTGCTAACCACTGACCTACCATGCCACTGTAAAGGAATAGAAAGGAATAGAAGAACTTGAACATGAGGATTAGAATTTTTGAATCAAGCCATTGCTGAACTGAGAACTAGTGTTGGTCAGTGAACATAGAGTTAATGGGTGAGCAGGAAAATTTGTGAGTTTGTATGTAGGAAGCTTCTAGATGAGTTCAAAATGAGCTTATGGAAGGTGTATGTTTTGGAAAGTTTTATCTTGTGACAGTCCTTTATTTATCAGCTATGCCCCTTAATCATTTTTATCCTTCCCAATCCTAGGACATAATTTAAAGCAAAGAAAAGTGAAGTGAGCAAAACCTTTTTCACTAAGTGAGTGTTATTGTATGGCATGCCGTGGAGGAGGCAGGTTAAATTGAGGCATTTGAGAGAACATTGGAAAATAATTTGGATAAAGCCAATGTGTATTGCAATGGGGGTAAAGCAAGAACTCAGTACTAGGTAATGATGAGCTGAATAGCTTCTTTCTGCACCATAACTCTTCTGTGATTTGATGAAGAAATATTTGGAAATTGCTCCTTCAGTCTTAAATCTGTCTCCTCATCTCCTAAACCTCTTCAGGCCTTTCCTTCTCAAAAGAATTGGCTCCTACTTAGATTATAAATGGCTGAATGTTCTCCTGCACTTGCAGATCCTCTTCCAGTCTTTCTGACAGGTTTTTACTCCAGGACCTGGGAAGCAAAAAAATCAATGGTGTTCCTAGTCTGTACCAACGCAGACAGTGTCCATCTGAAATTTAGCAGTTCCAAAGAAGAGTCATACTGGACTTAAAATGTAAACTCTGTTTCTCTCTCTCCACAGATGCTATTAGATTTGCAGGGTTTCTCCATCATTTTCTGTTTTTATTGCTAACAGGCCAATGACTTTTACCGCTGGAATACAATTCAAGCTTCTGAAAGTTTCCTAAGAGGCTTTTAATGGACATGTCTAAAACAGCATTCCTCTATGGGATTCCAAACCTGTTAGTGTCAAGGCTTTTACTCCAAAGGAACAATAAACCCCCAGACTCCCTGACTCTGGGTTTGTCCAAGTAACAAAGGAGTGCTATTGAGCCTGATCACCCACAATAAAAAGTTAAAGATGCCTATCTCCCTTCAGTTGGCTTTTTGATCATTTGTCTAAAACTATTTTGTTACTGTGGAAGATTTTCAATTGACTTCTACTGTGTATCGATGACCAATCATTTGGTGATTGAAAGTATGCTGATTATTAAATCCCTTTTTTTACAAACCTTGCCTGCTTTGAAGCACTCCACAAAAACAGTATCAGCAAGATCACAGCTGTAGAAACCAGGCTGATGAAGGGTCTAGGCCTGAAACGTCAAGTTTTCCTGCTCCTATGATGCTGCTTGGCCTGCTGTGTTCATCCAGCCCCACACCTTGTTATCTCGGAGTCTCCAGCATCTGCAGTATCTTTTATCCCTGTACTAGACTGTCCTTGCTTTTTCAAGGACCCCAAGGCTTTTAAATGTTTGCTCAAGCTCGTTTCTGAAGACGCCAAGTTCAGTTGCAAAGGAGTTGGAGCCCTGGTTGTGAGAACCACTGGGACCCATCTGAATGACCTACTGAACAGTCTTTGTTTCAGAGGAAGTCTCTAAATCCACTCGTATTGTGATCTCAGCCTTCTAAACATCGCTGAGCCTTAACTCTAGAGTGGGAAAATCTTCCTGTTTCACTGGACTCTTGTCGGGCATTTGTCTTGACAATAAACCTTTCTGGGGTTAGTGTGTGTGTGTGAATAAATGATACTTCTCCTTGTTTACATCTAGGAAAGTATGCAGGTGCTAACTTTTTAAATGGACCACATGCTAATGGAGGTTTGGGAACACATATCAACCTTGTCAAGGATAGTAGGAACTGCCGATGCTGGAGAATCTGACCCTTGTTGTCTCAACTTTGTCAAAATTACTTTACATTGAATATGGACTGAAGGGAAGGGAGAATTGGGAGTTCCAGTCTATCTTTCTCCTGTGTCCTATCAAAGTGATTGGGTCAAACTGAGATGCTGGTGAGTTTCTGGTGAATGGCACCTGTCACATTTCATTTGCTTACAAATACTGCAATGTTCCACTCTCTGGTCCTATTTTGTTTTAGGATTGGGCGAGGTGAAATCCCAGGAATGATCTCATTATCATTTCCGGTCCTAGCCCAGCAGTTTGCCAGGTTTATAAGCTCGCCAATTGCCATGTGAAAATGCCAGTGATGGTGGATGGTCCCTGACAAACAAGAAATGATATGCTTTGGTGGTTGGGGTTGGATGTAGGGACATCAGATCAGACAGGAAGGAAATCTCACTCACACATGATAATGATAGGCCTGGGACTCTGGGGTGGGCTACTCACACACCCCCAAGTCCACTGTCGTTAAAGCAGAAGCAAGTGTTTTTGTGCTATGTTGTGGTGGAATTTTTCAAATCTATCAATTTAGCTGTCAACAGCTGCCCACTGGACCCACCAAGCTTTCGTGAAGGTGCACTTAACTCTCTCTGTCATTCAGCACTGAACCAGGCAGTTCATAAATCAAGATGCTTACAAGGACACAAAGAGTAACACAAGGTTGTCATCATGTCATGTTTGCTTCTACAATTTTATAAGTTTTGATTGAACACATCCCTTACTCTGAACAAAGGTGTCAATGACTCGTAACAGAGCTCCAAGTTCTTATAGAGTCATACAGCACAGAAACAGACCCTTTGATCCAACCAATCCATGCCGTACAAAATCCCAAACTAAACTAGTCGCACCTGCCTGCTGCTAGCCCATATCGCTCCAAAGCTTTCTTATTCATGTATCTATCCAAATGTCTTTTATAGGTTGTAACTGTACCCGCATCCACCATTTCCTCAGGAAGTTCATTCCACATGCACACCACCCTCTGTGTGAAAAATTTGCCCATCATGTCATTTTTAAATTTCTCTGCTCTTACTGTAAAAATATGCCCCTAGTCTTGAAATCCCCCAACCTAGAGAAAAGACAACTACCATTAACTCTATCTATACCCTGCATTATTTTATAAACTTCTGCAAGGTTGCCTCTCAACCTCCTATGCTCCAGTGAAAAAAGTCCCAGCCTATCCAGCCTTTCTTTATAACTCAAACCTCGAACACCTGGCAACATCATGGTAAATCTCTTCTGAACTCTCACCAGCTTGATAATATTTTTATTATAACTGGGCGACCAAAACTTGACACCGTATTCCAGCAGAGGCCTCATCAATGACCTGCACAACCACAATATAATTTCCCAACTCCTATACTCAAAGGACTGACAAATGAAGGCAAACGTGCCAAATGTCTTTATAATCACCCTGTCTATATGTAACACAAATTTCAAGGAATAATGTATCAGCACCCCTAAGTCCCTCTGTTCTACAACATTATCCAAGGCCCTACCATTAACTGTATAAGCCCTACCTTAGTTTGTTGTACGAAAATGCAATACCTCGCATTTATCCAGATTGAACTACATTTGCTATTTCTCAGCCCACTGATCCATTTGATCAAGATCCCTCTGCAATCTTCGAAAACCTTCTTCACTGTCTACTATGCCACCAATTTTGATGTCGTCCGCAAACTTACTAACCATGCCTTCTAATTTTCTCATCCAAATCATTTACATAAATGACAAACAAAAGAGGACCCAGAACCGATCTCTGTGGAACACTGTTGGTCACAGGCCTCCAGTCCGAAAAGCAACCCTCCACCACTACTATCTGTTTCCTGCTGTTACGCCAATTATGTATCCAATTGGCAAGCTCACCCTGAATCCCACGTGACCTAACTTTACTAATTAATCTACCATGCCAAACCTTGTCAAAGGCTTTACTAAAATCCAAAAAAAATCTACGGCTTTGCCATCATCAATCTTTTTGGTAATTTCCTCAACAAATCAATCAAGTTCGCGAGATGCAATTTTCCTCGCACAAAACCATGCTGACCATCCCTATTCATTGTTTTGCCTCTCTAAATGTCCATTAATCCTATCTTTTGTAATCACTAACAACAATTTACCCACAACTGAAGTCAGACTCACAGGTCTATAGTTCCCTGATGTACAAGATTTATACCAACTCAACCCATTGCTGTAATGAAGACAGTGTAAATGGTACAATTGGAGAAGGGTAATTAGTCTTGAGATCCCTGCTTCCAGTTGTAATGAGGAATGTTTACTGGTCTAAATCATAGCCCTCACTTTATAACAACATTCTAGCAAACACATTTCTGGGCATCAAGGTGAACATTAGAATGAGGTAATAAAAGAAGCAAGGCCTATGAGATCAGCAAGATGCCTTGCTCTGAGGAAGTACAGGTTAAAGGCCTAGCACTATTTCCAACTGTTTTAGAATTGTTTCATGCTGGAAGCACTGGCCTAGCACATCTACTTGATATGATCTGGTGTAACTTGTACCTGCCCTGTAGCCTTAGCCAACATGGTGGTGTCTGTTTGGAGCAGGCTATGCATGGCACTCTCAAAAACTTTCCATCGGGCCAGCTGTAGACCCTTTAACATTGGTAAAGGGACTGCTACTACATAAAGCTGTAATACTTAGCAAAGTAGAATCAGTAAAACTTAAGTTGCAGAAACTCGATCACATTTTAAACTCTTGCCAATTTAATGTTTACAGGTCAACCCAACCTTGGTTCTCTCTGTTCTGAGATTGTATTGGTTGAGTAAAATGCCCAATTTGACAATTGGCTAAGCCCTGGAAACGTTCAATCAACTAAGGTTGTCATCAATCTGGCCTCTTATTTTCTAGGTGACACTGAAGACCAAAAGTCAGATCCTATGTTTTTGAGTGATACTGTCAGATTTTAATATTGTGACGGCTTATGAATGCAAGACCATTGGATCCCTCTGTATGTCAGAAATAAGGGGCAATGTCGAACCTGAGACACAAAGTGATAAATTATATTGGAGAGACTGAAAGAATGTGATTATTTCTTCTTAACAGAATTATTTTTATTTAATCCTCTTAGAAATCTCAACAGATTTGTTTTGCAGTTCATTAAAATCCTGGAATGATGACAATATGGGGATAAGGAGGTTTTAGATCTTCTGTGCTTTTTTCCCATCTTCAGACATAGGCATCATGGGGAAGGCCTCCTCAATTGTTCATGAGCAGATGATGTGAACTGCCTACAGTCCCTCGGGCCATTTTAGAGCGTAGCTAAGCTGCTAATGGCCAGCAAAAAATTGACAATAATGGATAAAAGCAAATTACTACAGGTGCTGGAGATTGAAATATAAAGAAAGTTATGTTTCTCTCTTCACAGATGCTGCCAGACCTGCTGAATTTCTCCAACATTTTCTGTTTTATACAGGAATGAATGTTAGCCGTCAGGAAAACCTGGGAGTGCAAACCAGGGAATGAAAAGTAGACATGCACTCAAATGCCACGTTAATGTCGCTCAGAAAGATCTCAATAGTACTTCAGACAATAAATCACTATGAAGTGTACTAACTCTTTTTATAAGTAGACACAATAGAATAGTAGCTATTGTAATTGGACTGGTCATTAGAGGCATGATCTGGATACATGGATTGAAATCCCATTAGTAGAGGAATTAAACTTAATGAATTTAATTAATCTGGAATTAAAAGCTACTCGGTAGTGATGAGCATGAAACTACCCAATCACCATGAAAAGAAATCTGCCTTCCTTACCCGGTCTGCCTACATGGAACTCCAGACCCACTACAATTTAGTTAATTTGCAACTAACTTCAGATGCAGCCCAATAAGTCAATTTGCTGTCTTCAAGGAGGCAGCTCACTACCTTCTCAAGAACAATGGAAAATGCATAGTAAATGTTGGCCTTTCCATTGATGCCACAGCTATTAATGAATAAGAAAGCAGCACTCCACATGTCCTAGACACAGTAGGAACTGCAGATGTTGGAGAATCTGAGATAACAAGGTGTAGAGCTGGATGAACACAGCAGGCCAAGCAGCTTCAGAGGAGCAGGAAAGCTTGACGTTTCGGGCCTAGACCCTTCTTCAGAAATGCCTG
>JAHRHZ010000271.1:8281667-8314185 GCA_024137785.1 Ginglymostoma cirratum
CCTTTCCCTCCCCCATTTCTGAAGAAGGGTCTAGGCCCGAAACGTCAGCTTTCCTGCTCCTCTGATGCTGCTTGGCCTGCTGTGTTCATCCAGCTCTACACCTTGTTATCTCGTACTCCACATGTCCTTCCCACATCGTTAATACGTAGTTTGATTCTGTGAATGCACATTACTCTTCTTACACTGTCCAACCGCTGTAGTTGAGGAAACTGTTGGTTATTGTTATGGGCTCTTTGAACAAGTTACACGCAGGGTATCAGCTATATCCTGTTGAACAGAACCCTGTCTTTAACACACACCTAGAAATTATTGCTTTAGTAATGGACTTCCTCCTGCTTGCACTGCATAAACAGATTGACATTTTATGAAGGGATGGGATGCATTGCGAAACTTTGAGAGAAAATTGAAATACTGCTTGCCACCTGTCTTCAGACTCAAATAAACTGCGCCTCTGCGTCTGGATATCTCTACGCTCAGGTTATGGAACCAAATTGAGTAAATGCAGTTAAGATATAGATCACTTATGATTTAATTAAGTGGTGAAACAGGTTTGAGGGTCTGAATGGTCTACTCCTGCACCCATGTTCAAATATCATAAACCGTAACAGCTGCTCTCTGTGGCAAACTTTCAAAGATTTAGCAACAAATTTAGCTGCATCCAAAGAGAATATAGTTCCTGTCATGGTTGAAGTATTTACATGTTTGCAGATCTGTAGCCATGTTCACTAATCAGCAGTGATGTTATTCACAAGCATCAATCTTGCTTTAGTTTCTGTTGTCATAGATTCAGAAGCAAAAGGTTTGACTTCACTGCATGACTGTGGCGCACTGCACTTCACTCACTGGGCTACCATCAGTTCTGAAGAAGGGTCATTGAACCCGAAATATTAACTCTGATTTCTCTCCACAGTTGCTACCAGACCTGCTGAATTTTTCCAGCAATTTTTGTTTTCATTTCTGATTTCCAGCATCTGCAATTCTTTTAGTTTTGACTTCACTGCAGTTGTGCTGTGGTTTTAATTTTATATAAACTGTCAACGAAGACTACCAAGCAAACATCCTAAAAGTGGGCACTGTTAGTTCTCCGTGGTAGGTCCATTACACTCTTCCAGGGATTTAAGTTGACATTGCCAAGGTCAACATTTCTTGTTCTTCTCCAATTGTCCTCAAAGTGATTGGCTGGCTGGGCAGTTTCAGAGGACAGTTAAAACTCAGCCACTCTGCAGTAGGGCTGGAGTCACATGTAGGCCAGACCAAGTAAGGATGGCAGATTTCCTTCCCTAAAGAGTGTTAATGAACCAGATGGATTTTTAAAGCAGGCACTGACAGTCTCATGAACAAAAACAAAAGTTGCTGGAGAAGCTCAGCAGGCCTGGCAGCATCTTGTGAAGAAAAAAATCAGACTTAACGTTTCGGGTCCGGTGACCCTTGCTCAGCTCTCGGATTTTTTCTTCACAGATGCTGCCAGACCTGCTGAGCTTTTCCAGCAACTTCTGTTTTTGTTCCTGATTCACAACATCTGCAGTTCTTTCAGTTTTTACTGACAGTTTCATAGCTCCCAGTCTAGTTTACAATTCCTGGTTTTATTAATTGATGATAAATTTCACCAGGCCCATGGTAAGATTTGAACCAGTGTCTTTAGAGCATTAATCTTGGCCCCTGGATTGCTGGACCGGTGACATTTCCACAATGGCAACATCTCTCCATTATCATTGGGCCATTGATGACATGGACAATATGGCAATTATACTGAATTTTGATTCGTCACCTGTGCAGAGTTGGAGGAACTTGGTCAGGACAGTAATACTGCGATGGCTTCCTGGAATGAGGAAGCCACATACATCCACTAAAGTCTCCATGCTGCAGGTCACTTTTTGATAACCCTTGCTGGAAGGTGTGAATGTGAAGGTGCCAGCTGTGGTTAAATTTGTTGATGATGCACCACATGGTTGAATATCCTGTCAACATGCCTAATGGGCGACCTGATGGGAGACATACTAAAGGCCCAATATTGACTAAAGTGATCATGTGAAAGGGGAGGCAGGACAAAATCAGGGTAAAATCTAAGAAACAAATGATTGAGGACCTCATCTGAAGAAAGCAAATATAAGAACTGTTTAATGGAAATATGGGAATTGAATTCTCACACTGTGCAAGGAGGGGTCCTCCACTAAGGTTGAGTACTGTAAAGGAAGGTTTATTTGACAAAGATGTACAAAGCTTCATATCTTAACTTCCACATAATCTAGTCTGGGTACAAAGAAGAGAATTAAAAACACAGTGCACTCAGTAGACTGTAAAATATAATAAAAAGGTAGAAATAAGAATTTAACATAAGTCTGGATTGACTGGGCTTGTACTGACCAGAAGTTAGAAGAATCAGGAGGGTCTCATAGAAATATATAAAATCCTGATGGGACTGGACAGGCTGGATGTGGGAAGAATGTTCCCAAAGTTGGACAAGTCCAGAATTAGAGGGTCACAGTCTAAGAATAAGGGGTAAGCCATTCAGGACTGAGATGGGGAAGAATTTCTTCACTCAGAGAGTTGTGAATGTGTGGAACTCTCTCCCACAGAAAACTGTTGGGGCCAGTTCATTAGATTTATTCAAGCGAGATCTAGATGTGGCCCTTGCAGCTAAAAGGGTCAAGCGGAATGGAGTGAAAGTGACAGTGGGACACTGAATTTGCATGATCAGTTATGATCATATTGAACGGTAGTGCAGGATCGAAGGGCCGAATGGCCTACTCCTGCACCTGCTTTCTATGTTTCTTTGTCTTCAACTTTTAAACCTTTAAATCCGGGGGCTGCTGGTTATTGAATTAAGGCTAAGAGGCTATATTTAGATTAGCACAGTGCAGCCCTGAATTGCAGAGAGGCCACTCCTGACACTGAGCTTTGCTCAGAAGTCAAAGCTGACTGAATTTGCCAGATACTCTGATGCAGAGGCAATGCTAAAACGTACTGAGTCCAAATTATCCCTATGTTAAATAGACACAAATTAACATGACAATACAGGACTCTAAAGGAAATGGTCATTATGATAAAGTAAATAACGATGAGAGCGGATTCAAAAGTAATTTTCCAAAGGGAAATTGCATAGATACTTGTCAGGGAGAGAATTACAGGGTTATAGGGAGAGAGTGGGGAACTGGGTCTAATAAGATTGTTCTTTCAAAGAGCCAGCAGTCACCGTTTGGTCTGTTCTCTTTACTAAGTACATTGCAATAACCTCACTTAAAATAAGAAGCAAGCATAAAATGCTAATGCACCCTTTTCACCATGCCTCGCATCATTAGCTCTAAAACTCTGCATTAGAATGATAAGCTATTCCAACTCTCTGAACTCATTCCTTCAAATACAAACCAGGTAGAAATGACAAACTGGCATGACAATTGCTGAATAATTGCAGTGAAACATGATCACTGTTTGTCATTGATCAGATCTTGATACAGCCTCCTCCACATATAACTGATACCTTCTTGCAAACACAACTTGCATATTATACGCAGTAGATTGTGAAAATGTTTGAAAGGAGCTGCTGGGTCTACCTGACTATAGGCCGGACCAGACAATTAAACTAGAAGGGAAATAACTACAAACAAGAAGGAGCAATCTGAAAAGTTCATCTCCTGTCTATTTTATTATAAGCTGTATTTTACTCAAACCTCCCCTCAACCCTCACTCCCCCTGCTCTGCTAAGATCCAGCACTGATTCAGTCACCCTGCTCCCACATTCTAATGTTTCTTTCAAATTTTGACAAGTCTTTTTGTGCTCTCAGACATCACCAAACCCTTTCTCAATTTCACTCAGCCTGTGTTTCCAGCCTTCCCTCTTGCTCCTGCTCAGTGCCTACTAGATTCGTCTCCTCCTTTTATTGTAAAATACTCAAACCCACCTTCTGCATGATGATGTGGTGTAAAATTACTTTTCTTGTTGACTTATCTTTATTTCATTGAACCAAACTTTAAGGTTGTAAATTTGTTACTTCATCGCTCAGCTGCTCAAGGTTCACTTTTCCTTCCAGTTAAAATAGTTATTCGCTCATTAAATGAACTTTCGACTTGTTGTTTAAGCTACTGTACACTTTATCAAATTGTTCAACGCCAAACTGAGAATGCTCAATACATTTCATATAAGATCATTGAGACACCATAAGGCACAGCTTACTGCAGGTCAGTTCACATTGACTTGGAAGAGATGCTATGGCATGAAGTTACTTTATGGACAATAGCAGATATTCTCTTTGTCTTTATCATTAATGTACAACAATGCAGTGTGTCACACTAATACAGAGCAAGTGAACATTGTTCCATTGTAATGTTGCTTGTACTAGAAAAATCTGCCATGAAACAATATCATATAATTTGGAGCAAACTCTTCTAGGACATCAAAGCTCATTGATCAGTCAGTAATGCCACACAATTGAATAACCTGCATCGTATAGCTCTAGACAACTTCATTTCAATAATTATACCATATGGTAATAGATTAATCTAATTAGTCTGGTTTCGACTGCTTTCTATCACACCATCTAACATAGTCTGTTGCACTGTAACATATTACATTGAAATCCTGAGTATCAAGAGGATTCATTCAGTGACATTTATGCCACATTTTTAATAATATAGGGAATTAATGAATAATAAATAACTATCCATATTTTAGATTAATTTTGAAAAAGTTAAAATGATGAGTTCGATCAGATTAGCTGTTGAACCTAAACATTGAAGTTATTTCTGGAGTCATTTACCTGCTGCAATGTTTAGTAGCTTACAGGCTGTTTCTATCTCCTTGAGAACTTCGCCAACCACCATCGTCTGAACCTGTTCTAGTGATCTTTCTTCAAAGTGGACACTGTTCTGATAGTCCAGCTCTGTGGATACACACAGCTCCTGACTGTCCACTATGGGGCATTGTTCTGGCTCTTTGTGCGGCTCAGTCTTCATGATGTGGTCAGTCTCTGGCCGCTCCACCAGCCCCTTAGATAGCCATGCATAGTCTTCCGTTAGCAACATGTCGAAATAGGACAAATAGACAGGCAGTGTCCGTTCAGGTGTTGAGGGGTTACTGGATGGTTCCACCATGGTCCACTCAAGACCCTTTGGGTGACCAGGTTTCTCCAGGTTGGTGAGTATTGCATCCTCAAAGGCAGTTCGGTTCTGCTGCAGCATGGTCAGTCGCCGACCAGCACTGCCCATCACCTCAAGTAAATTCTTCAGATCTATAGCAAAACAAGACGAGACAAATGTTTAATTGTATAATAACATCATCCATAGACTGACGACTATTGACTGCTTCACAGCAATACTGTTTATTGAACCCTTTGGGAAGCTGTAAGCTAGAAACGGGGATTATGGGGTCAGTTGGTCACTTAAATATCCCAGTAAGTCCTGAATGAGCTTTAATGAACATTTTACTTATGGGTCAGTTTGTATTAATGGGTGATCACGTTAAGTGGGGCTGTTCGTCCAAATACAGGATTCAAACTGCAGTTTCTTTCTTGTGAAAAGAAAAGCTGCTCTTTAAACAGACAACATCTGACTTTCTTTTCACGACTTTAATTAAAAGGGCCCATCTCTTTCTAGTTGCAACATCTTTGCCATTTACCAAGTGAACAGGATTTAATTGTGGTTGGCAGTGAAAAAAAACAAGAATTAGACATTAAGGTTTACTCATTCTTAAACTTATCATATCCTAGTTTTAAAAATTGTTTTTAGATAATATACGTACATAATTAGACTACAATCCCTCCATTAGGACCTGCAATAGTAACCAATGTGAATGTAAGCTTATCTCTTTAGTACCGTGGACGAGCCTGAGAAATAGGTGTAAACTATGATGCAGTGTGAATGTGCAACTACAGTTTGGCAACTTGACAGAAAACAGCTCAACTTAAAAAGGAATTTTTGTGTAAAACTTGAATAACAGAATATTAAGATTATAATATTCACAATTACACCACCAAGAGTCTTGCGTTGTTGGAAAAATTAAGATTGGTCTCTCGCCCACAGCTGATGGAAGAGAGAAAGCACAACCAGTTGTTCTGCTGTTTAAACATTGCAGTTTCTGCACAGCCAATGCCAAATCCTCCATTGTAACACCACTTTCAACCATTTATCCCACTTCCCTGGGGTTCCACCAAAGGTACAGGGGAAGATTTAGAGAACTCTTCAGGGTTTTGCAAAATTTTTCTTCAGCCTTACACCTTTTCCCTTCCTAATGATGGTGACTTCTGCTGTGGAATCACCTAACTGGCTTTCCTTAAAGTGCAAACACCAATAGAGAACATGTGAGCTATTCAACTGTGGCAGGCACCACAGCCAAAATTGATCCCATTAAACACAGATCACTGTGTGACAGAAGTACTGACTGTGTTTCAAACCCCCTCTCAATTCCCTACCTTAATGTTAAAGCTATTTATCATCCAACTGAGTATCTAACCAGAGATTTTCTGGTCTGTATTGCTTATTGCTACATGGATTGATGGCTTCACCTGTGGCAAGGTTATCCAAGGAGCTTTTTGTGACTTCTGTTTTGCTTTAAGCCTCCTCCTTGCCTTTCTTCCACACCATCTGACTTTAAGATAGCAAGCTTTTAGAAACTTGGACCTTGCAGCTTCACTGAAACGGCTATCAATGCCAGTCCATTATTAGCTAGTGCACAGGTCATTCAGTGATCCTTTCATAATAATCTAGAACAATCTGTTACACGTACTGCACAGTATCATATTGATCTACCACAGTCTGTCAAGCAGCATTGCATAACATTTTACTGGACCCGTCAAAAGACTATGCAGTGAATCAAAGTTGTTAAAAATGATATAAATAATTGAAGGAGTTATTGAATATTAAACAGGCATGAGATTAAACAGATTTAAGCCCATTGGCATAAGAAAGCATGATGGCAAAAGTTAAGCTCACTGAAAGGCCTCTGTTGCACCTGGCAACCCAGAGTTAGACCTGGCTTCTTAGGTTTTCAATTTTGTTCACACTCATTTCCTTGATGAGTGGTTTGTGCAAGATCTGGTTGAATTATTGGATAAACTAGTGGAACTTTGTCAGGAAGCTATACTAGGGATATAATGAGATAGCACAGTAAGGTTAAAAAAAAGACAAACTGTTTACACTTGAGAGTCAGTAGCAGAGGACACAGACATAAAATAGTTAACAAAAGAACAAAAGACTAGATGTAGAGTTTTATTGTAATGCAACACATTTAAATGATCTGGAATTGACCTTTGGGAGTGGGACTTACAGAATGGCTATTTACAAACTCTTTACAGGGATTATGGGCTGAATGGTCATCTTCTGTGCTGTATAATTCTTTCACTGACTATTACAGACTCTAAATCCTGGAAGCAGGCCCCAACTGTTTTGTCTTAACTAAGAGTACATCAAGGACACAAAAAAGAAGGAAAAATTTATGAGGAAATGGAATCCCAAAAGGTTTTAAATTTGATTGCTCATTATTTTGCTTTCTTTAGTTAATGACTCTGTTCCAGAAAGTTATTTTAGTTGCAAACCAAAGTTGAAATCAAGTGGAACAGTTACATGGGTCTGAGTGCTTGTATTTGTTTTACTGATTCAATTTGACCCCACCTTCTAAACTCTCATTTTCTTTGGTTCACTTAATGTCTTGTTGATGGATAATTTAGCTGTGGATACTGGAAGGCTAAATTCCCAACATTTAGAATTTAAACAAAACATAAGGGACACAGAGAGCACAAGTAAGGAAGTTATGCAATTATGGCCATTATAATCAGAGATATCAGACTTGCAATCTACAAATCCATCATCATAAGCTTGAACAGAAATGGGAATATTGCAACTTTCAATCCTATTTGGAAAATTCTGTTGGAATTAAGTTTTTAACCTGAAATGTCTTTTCATAATAATCCCTTTCACATTTAATAAATATTTTTAGCTATACAGTAAGTTTTTTGGCCTATCTGGTGTTCAAACATCGGGTAGGCCACAACTTCTCTTTATACATAGTTGATTCCAATTGGATTGTGTGTCACCAACAAGGCCATACAAGACAGCCACAGGGACTATGTACTCTATATACTTCTCTCTTTACTCAGATAGACCCAAAATTTGAAAAAGAATGAATGATTTTATTAGCACATATGTTTTACAGTGAGGAAATCTGTAAAATACAGTGAAAAGGTTTTCCTCTGTCGCTGATCCTCGGGCACCATCTTGGGCCTACCTCACCTACATCGCCTCTAGATATAGCAGCTGCTGATTCTGATGCCAGGTCCCATGCCCGTCCCAGCGGCTCACTCACTACCACCACGGGGTCCACGCTGGGCCCACTCAATGTCAGTTGATATGCCTTGGCCATTAATATACAAAAGCCATGCAAATGACACAGAAGTTAATATTCACACTGCTACTGATATCCATAATGATGATTGCCACAATATGGGGACTGGAAATAGGAAGGAGTATTATCTCAAAAATTATTACAACTATCAACATGGGCTTATGAGAAATAGCATCCCGCATGGATTGAGGAAAACCCCATAACTTGGTGTGCCCAGACTTTGATTGGATTCCACATAGTTTAAGAGTAAGCTTCAGTATCAATTTGTTGAAGGTGCTGTGCACCCCTCAAAGATGTTTCTTGTGCCACCAAGAGCTAAAACTGAATGTTACTATCTAAGTAGTAACTGACCAAGAATAATCTTGTAATGGATAGAAATTGGCAAAAAGGTTGTAAAGAACAGGCATAGTTTTGTGTGTAATGATGCATTGGTAGGAGTACTGAGAGGTGTGCCGCAGGCTTTAGTATCAGGGCCATTGCTGCCTTAAATCACACCAGTGATTTAGGTTTTGAAACTGAAGGGAAATAAAGTGGTGAATGACATTACCATTAAAAATGGAAAGAACTGCGAATGCTATAAATCAGGAACAAAAACAGAAATCTGGTTATATAACACAGTCAGATACTCCTCAGCCAGATATACCACAGCCAGATATGGTCAGAAGTCATACGACACCAGGTTATGGTCCAACACGTTTATATGAAATCACAAGCTTTTGGAGCGCTTCACCTGACAAAGGAGCAGCTTCCGAAAGCATGTGATTTCAAATAAACATGTTGGACTATTACCTGGTGTCGTTGGACTGTCCACCCCCGTCCAACACTAGCATCTCCACAGCATAACACAGACAGATACCATCACTAGAGATCAGCAGGTCTGGCAGCATCGGTGAAGAAAAAATCAGAGTTAACGGTTCAGGTCTGGTGACCCGTGACCCGGAACGTTAACAATGATATTACCATTGTCCTCCAAGCCAAGAGGACAGTGAAATTGGAAAATGAAAGTTAGAAATTACAAATTAGACTGAGAGATAGAACAGTTAAGAGCAGGAATAGGCCATTTAAACCCATTGGCCTGATCTGTCATTCAGTTAAATTGTGGTTGATCTCTATCCCAACTTGACTTTTCCATTTATGCTCCATATCCTTCAATAACACAATGAAGAAACATCTATTGATCTCAGGCTGAAAAGCATCTTTTATCCACAGCCTTTTCAGAGAAAGTGCTTCAGATTTCTTCTATTCTTTAAGTGTAAAAATGCTTCCTGATTTCACTCCTAAATGGTTTCACTCTAGTTTTAAGAAATGTTGCCATCTTTTTGATTTTCTTAACAGAGGAAATCGTTTCTCCCTATATGTATATGTATTCATTATTTTATCATTTTAAATGCCATGATCGGATAATTCCTCAACCTTTTAATTGAGGGAATTAGAACCAATTTTAACCTAGCCTCGTTACAGAACCATCTAATTTTAACCTTTACCATTTTGGCAAAGCTGTACTTCACCCTCTCCAAATTCAATACATCCTCTATTCCTGGTCTTATGGTCTTCCAATGTGTTGTCCAAAACTGATTGCAATATTGCAGATAGGGTCTGAGCAAGGCACTGTATAACTGAAAATAACTTTGATTGCTTTGCATTTCAGCCTTTGGAAATAAGGCTGTGATTACTTGAGCCTAATTGATTGCTTTTTGTACCTTTACATTAATGGTTGATGACCTGTGTACTTGGGTGAAGTGTAACGCGGTGTGAAGCATAGCAGACAAGAAGATACATGGTCCACACAAGGGGTCCCTGATAGCTTCAAAACAACTGAGAATAAAGTTGAAGAAAACCAGACAATCAATGCATCCAAATGTGACAGAACAGCAATTCCCAAATGGAAACTATATAGGCAAAACTGTAGAACACAATCTGAGGAAGATGTGATCAAGCAGTAAGATGCTCTGATGTGATTCAACCTTATGAAGTGTGTCCACTATGATCGCTAAGCTACAAGAGAGCTTGTCACACATGACAGGCAGTGCAGAGAATAACCACAATGCTGCTCCCAAATGTCAAAGCAATGAGTGATGAAATCTGATTGGATGGTCTCTTCAGCATTGAAAGGAGGTGCCTAGGAGTTGCCATGCATGGAAGGTGTAAGTGCATGGAAAAGTAAATCTGCGTAATTGCCTTAATTTGTAAAATGGTATAAAATTAAGATTGAAATCAGGACATTGTTTGGCAAATTCTGGAAGGATTATCTATTATCTTGTAATCTGGTTATATAACACAGTCAGATACTCCTCAGCCAGATATACCACAGCCAGATATGGTCAGAAGTCATACGACACCAGGTTATAGTCCAACACGTTTATATGAAATCACAAGCTTTTGGAGCGCTTCACCTGACAAAGGAGCAGCTTCCGAAAGCATGTGATTTCAAATAAACATGTTGGACTATTACCTGGTGTAGTTGGACTGTCCACCCCCGTCCAACACTAGCACCTCCACAGCATAACACAGACAGATACCATCACTAGATAATCACTAGATACATCTCAGGTATATACACCTCAGCCAAATACTCCACATCAGACACAGCACATCCAATTACATCTCAGCTAGATCCACAACAACCGGACACCCCACATCACGACCAGATGTACTGCAGTTAGACATAGCATAGCATGAAAAACCTCACGAAATACCATAGGAAGATACACAGTCAGATACCCCACAGCTAGAAATACCACACCCAAATAGCCATCACCAGATACTCCACAGCCAGACATACCACAGCCGAATTTACCACAACCATCACAGTTAGGTATAACACAACCACGTATGCTGCAGTTAGATATACCATAGCCAGAAACACCACAAGATACACCATAGCCAGATACAAACATGGAGATACTGTATAATCAGATTTAACACAGCCTCTGTTATAGACACTGATACAAGGCAAGCTCGATAAACTGTAGCCCCTGAAACATCATTATCTCTCTATACCACACACAGATATACAGCTGCAATATATCACAGACTCCATTAAACCACAGCCTGTAATGTCTAACCATTATTAAAACCTCCTAATGAATGTGTAAACATTATAAAAAACTATCCCAATGCCCAAAGGAGCGTGGTTACTAACTGCCCATGCTAACACAGAAATCACTCCCTTAATTATTGCTTAATTAGAACTGTTCCCATCCTCCTGGCTCTGAAACGATTATAGAGAAAATCTACATTTAAAAGGAAGGGTAATATTTATTCAAGAATTGCAAGGGTGGATGTTTTCCTGGAACTAATGTCCAGCTGTTGCCTGATGCCCTTTGGAAACAAATTAAAGACTATGTCAATTATATTTTCTCAATAAAAGCCAGCAGAAACTTGGCACCTCTTTAAAGATTATGGATATTACCGAGGATCACAGTGGCTGAACGTAGTACATCTGAGACTGTAATAATGCTATTGAAAGGTGGTCTGTCGCTCTGAGTTTGATCTTGATGTGTTGCATCTAAAAGGCCATAGTTTCTGCTGCATTTAGCGACTGCATATTACTGTGGGGATTTTATTTTCCATTATTTGCCCAGGATTGGATTAAGTGATTAGAGGACCGGCCCCTGCAGTTCACTCCTTTAAATCCTGTAACAGCTTGATGACTGTCCATTAGTGCAGGAAACACTGCAAACAACTTCTGTTGGTCCAACAGCAACTCACAGAAACCAAGATTGTCATTTACGTAAGGACAAATAATAATCAATCTCAATTAAAACTTGCTCTCCAGTGTCAATTTGTATTTAATAACACGCCAGTAAAGCATCTCAGGAGGTTTTAACTAACATTATATGAATGTAAATTGCTGTCACTCTGTTATGGCATGATATATTACTGGAGAAACAATCAATTTGAGGTTTGATATTTCACTCAATACATTTCAACCTAGAAGAGCTTGGGTTAAGGTGTGTCCATTTCACAGGGGTGCACAGAAAAGGCTTGCATTCTTTTCTGCTGATGAGGATATAAGATGCAAAAAAAAACACAGCATGTTTTATTTTGCAGTGCAAGGACTGTTTCTGAAATGAATTATATCATTGTGCTGCCAAATGCCATGGAAAAGATCAAGCAAAGATCGCACAGCCTGGTTAAATCTTGTCTCCTTTACTGCTGAAGAATTATGTCACGGCATTTTATCTAGACCAGTGGCATCTAAGCAGTGAATTCTGAACATCTGAAGGCTAATCTCTAAATTGTAAAAGCCAAAAAAAGCATTTTTTTAAGGAGCAGAATTTTACCATCGTTGAATATTAAAGGCATCCTCTATTTTTACACAGGCAGTGATAAAGGAACATCTTCCTCGTTTTGTAAACTTCTCCCGTGTTTGGTGAAGAAGCCAAGTTGGGAGAGTCAAATGATAATTTCATCACAATGATTCCTCATGTTATTGACGCAATAGGCGTTTTGTCCCTTTTTTAACTTTGTAAAACAGACAAAGTATAAACTTGGAAATCAGGTGAGAGAAATGGCTAGGGGTTTCGGTAGTGGGGCAGGGTCAGATTGCACTAATATCAAGAATGTCATTGTGGACAGTATCAACATGAAGTCTGATAAGATGAGATGGATAAAAAATATCTTAGGTAAAGTTCATAGACACCCTTGCACGAAGGCTACATGACGAAAGAACTTTATCCATGGCATGAAATGCAGCTACTCCTCCTGGGTCAGAACTCAATAATTGACGACATAGTCATCGGGCCATGAAATTTCATTCAAAAATTAGCGAAAGTGAAATTCCCAGAACAGCATTAAGTACCCTAGAAAAATCGCAGAATTCCACACAACACATCAGTTTCTTTCAGTTGCTCGAATTCAGAGGCCTCATTTCTAAGCATGTAGAGCATTGAGCACAATATCCAAATCATGAGGCAAAACTCTATGAGTTTTGGTACATTTGGTACAAGTTGGTACATTTAATCACCATGAATTAATGCACCTAATTATAAGTCGATGTAATCAGAGTGCAATTCTCAAAACATAGGTGAAGAGCCTAAAAAAACCCCACATAACAAAAACAGACTTTGAATCATTGTATACTGTAAATTCAGTACCATGTAATTTAGTTATGGGGACGAAGTTCATTCTTTCTCCTAAACCATAAGGCAGGAAGTTCATCAGTTGTCTCCCAGATTTGACTTCAAGGAACATCCTTGTTGCTTCTATCATCAATCAGTAGTCACTAAATCTTTTATCGTGGTCAAACACATGGTGACACTAACTTGGAAAAGGAAAACCAAATTTGGGAAGGACTGTATCATAGATGCCTGGAGATAATCATTTTCAGACTGATGCATATTCAAATGAAGACGATGCTAACATAATTTTCTACATTGACTTCAAAAAGTATTTCTTTGGCTGTAAAGTGCTTTGGGAGGTCCCGGGGTCATAAATAGTGCTATGCAAATGCAGTTCTTTACTTTATTATGTTGTGTCAGTGTACAGAATGACTTGGTTGGCAATGTTAGTTCACATAACATATACCACATAGAGTCTTTTTGGATCAGATATCTGGAAGTTTATTAACAGCTAACAGTAACACACTAACATGACTTACAGATGTAGTGTCTGCTATATTCCTTCTTAGGTTACTATTATATTACATACATAGTTCACTGGCTGACTTAAAGGCTTATTAGCAGGCTGGTTGACTGCTTCCTTAACTGGTGACTGAATGCAAAGAGAGTAAGATGGAGATCTCTTTTACTATGGTCTCACTTTATTATGCCAAAAAGCTGCCTGAAAGGTATAATGTCATTCTTACATCTGTGCATTAATACAACAATCCCCTGTTTCTTTTAGAAGAATAGGAAACCTATTTTGACACATATATATAAGGATGCACATCAGTGCATTATGTTTCTATATTAGGATAATGGTTTGGCACATGTGCAATATGATTAGATGTAGTTCTTATATAATTATCTCAACCTAACTGTATAGTTTCACTCTGTGATGTGTTGATGTGGATATAGATGTCACATGCTTAATGGATATCTGGTTATTGTCTTGTGTTATATTTTCAACATCAGAATGCTCATCTTGTAGGTCACAGGTCATGTACTGGTCGTCTGTTTCATTGTTTGTGATAATGTTGTGTGACCTGGGCAGCATCCAACATTATAATTTCTTTCTGTTGATCCACGTTTTCATAGGAAAATCTCAGATGATGCTCTGCTGTGTTTCAAGTTAGGATATTTGTTTGCATGCTCATAATCTTGTACAAGCTTCTTTCTTCTTTCTAACAATGCATCATGTTCGTGCAGTTGGGTGTCACCAGTGTTCCAAATGTGAGAGCTGCTGGTGATGTTAATCTAATCAGAGATAAAAGGTACTGCAGATGCTGGAGAATCCGAGATAACAAGCATGGGGCTGGATGAACACAGCAGGTCAAGCAGCATCATAGGAGCAGGAAAACTTGACGTTTCGGGCCTAAACCCTTCATCAGAAATCAGGAAGGGTTTAGGCCCGAAACGTCTTTTTTTTTTGCTCCTATGATGCTGCTTGACCTGCTGAGTTCATCCAGCCCCATGCTTGTTATGTTAATCTAATGCTGTGAGAAGTAGCATATAGATTTATCACATCTATTGGGGCCGCTCATTGATAGTTTTTGAATCAACCTGCTCAGAAATCTTATTACACACATCTAGTGCAGGCTTCAATGATACAGTTCTTTCCAAGTATGGCTTTCCTTTTCCAAGTCGGTGTCACCATGTGTTTAACCAGGATAAAAGATTTAATTACTACTGCTTGACGATAGAGGCAACAAGGATGTTCATTGAATTCAAATCTGGGAGACAACTGATGAACTTCCTACCTTTTGAATAGCACACTCAATGAGACCAATACATTAGTGAGGACAGGAAATAATGTGTCGACAAGTTACTCCCGCACATGTCTTGGAAGGGTCAACTAGCATACTGCAAACTGTTGTACAGCATACGGGGTACTTAAAGAAGGTGACAATGTCATAGTAATACCACTGGGCTAGCAATCTAGAAACCTAGATTAATACTCTGGGTTCAAATCCTACCATGGCAGATGGTGAAACTTGAATTCAGTGAATATCTGTATTTAAAAGTTGGCTTAATGACGGCCATGCAACCACTGTCAATTGTTGTAAAGATGCATTTGATTCACTAATATCCTTTAGAGAAGGAATTCTGTAGTCCTTACTTGGTCTGGGCTACATGTGACATTCACACCAAAAAGACAGTTGTTACATCATGTGCCTCTTTTTCTTTATTTTTGCACCATTTGCAAGAATCAAGATGACAGAATCAACAGATGATTGCAAACAGGTTGGTCTTTTTAATGTTGAAAATGTTTTTTTCTCCAGTGTTCTTCCTGCCACCACACCCACCACAATCTTTTTAATGAGAGAGCGAGAGAGTACTCAGAAATGTTTCTTCCTTCGGTACAGTTGTTGCCTTAGCCACTAATGATAAACTTCAACTCTCATTCAGACAGGTCAGGTGATAGAATAGAATCGAATAGAATAGCCTTTATTGTTCCCGATACTCAGAGTGAAAAGTTTATACCACAACTGCTGTCACCTCTTTAGCCATCAGTACCAATTTGCTGGCACCACCTTCTAGAGGCTGATTTGTGCCACCACCTTCTCGTATCTATATGTTATCATTGCTGTCACCATTACTGTCATTATGATGTGCCTGAGGTTTTTTTTATATGTTGGGTCACAAAACATACATGACAAGGAGGTCAGGTTCTTAATGAGTTTGACCTTTGGAAGCTTATTAATGACAAACCTTGTGCACAGACAGGATTCTGTGAAGAGGTGGTTGTATTCAAAGTAATTTGGGTGAGAGAAAGCGAATATGATACATAAACATTGATATAGACTCGTTTGGCCTGTTCCTGCAATGTAAGTTACTTATCATTCATATCATTCAGCTTCAGGCGCACATCACCCAACCCATTAGTGCTCATCTTCTGGAATAACCCTAATAATCCAAACCATGATCAAAATAAACAGGCCTATTTCCCTGATAAGGCACAGTTATGAAACACCCTGAACACCTTCACTTATTGAGAGTGTATTTCTGTGTGTCTTTCTGTGTGTCAATGTTTTTGTGCATGTATGTGTTTGTGTATGTTTTTTGTGCATTTGTGTTTTAATACTTGAACAACTAAGTATTTGGAGTAAGGGTCGACTGTTCGCTTAAATATTGCACATTAGTTGTAGCAGCCATAACTGCACTGGTGGCAGTCTCCCCTCTGAAATAGAAGGTCATGGGTTCAAATTCAATCCAGGTTGACTCTCCATTGGAGTGCTGTCTTTCCAATGGGTCATTCAACCAAAGTCCCGTATATTAAGGATCCCATGATACAGATTTAAAGATGAGCAAGGCAGTTCTCCCCAGTGTCTTGACCAAGACTTATCCCTCCACTTAGATCACCAATGAAAAGCAGATGATCTGACCATTCTTATTTGGGCAAGTAACATTTTGGGTGTCATATGTGCTATAACAGTGACTATACTTCAGAAATACGCTTAACAAGCTGTAAAGAGCCTTGGGTCTGTTGAACATGTAAAATGTGTCATACAAATACAAGCCCTTTATTTCTTCAGTAAGCTTACAGCAGAGATAAAGTGATACCATGCGCTGTCAGAAAGTCAAATCTCCTTTCACTTCCCCAGGCCAGTTAAGTGTGTCTGAAGTTCACAGGTGCAGGAACCCATGAATAACAGCATGTCCAAGCCAGACAAAAAGAGTGAACATTTGTGGTCACTTTGCCCTGGATATTTTTACATTTAGTCCAAGAAGAATAAAGCTGCTGAAGCATTAAACAGGTTTACGTTGTAATTCATTATGTATTACACCTCATTGCAGAAGGCTATGCAAAGACCAAAATTCCCACATAATTCAGTAGCTGTCAATGCCAGATGGAATCTTTTATTTCCTGCCAGCCCAGTAACGACGTAGGAGGAAGGTACAATGAACCTAGTACACAGGTAGTTTGTGCCGATAAATTGTAATGCATAACGCTTTAATAAAAGACTTTTTAATGTTCCCATGTACTCGCTGAACATTTACAGTTAAAGAAAATATCCCCTTAAAAGAATGTACCTGTTACATAAATATCTTGAGTCTGAGTTGGCAGATGACTAGCAATTTTACTTGTCATCAGTTAAATTGCCACAGGAATGTGTATATTTGAATGGAAAATTATGTCTGTGTTTCTTAAGGAAATTAAAATCGGAAGCGTTAGATTTCTTCTCTCATTATGTTGAAAATGGTTCCCAGATGTTTCTAGGCCCTATTACCACAACCAATTGCGTACTGCACTCAACTGATGCAATAAAATAACCTTGCAGGTCTCTTTTTGAGGAAAATATTGTCTCTCCAGATGGTATAGTGGATAAAGCCAGTGCCTGTTTTGGCTTTCAGCCATCTGGGCTAGGAGGACCTTCAATTGAATCAGGTGTCTATATTCATGTCTGCAATCTGTCAGGAGAGCAGTTATTCATAGAATCACAGGATCCCTACAGTGTGGAAACAGGCCCTTTGGCCTGACAAGTCCACACCAGACCTTAGAGCATCCCGCCCAGACCCATCCCCCTATAATGCACCTAATCTACACCTCCCTGAACACTGCAGGCAATTTAGCATGGCCAATCCACCTAACCTGCACATCTTTGGACTGTGGGAGGAAACCCACGCAGACACAGGGAGAATGTGCAAACTCCATACAAACAGTCACCCAAGGCTGGAATTGAACCTGGGTCCCTGGCACTGTGAGGCAGCAGTGCTAACCACTGTGCCACCATGCTGTCCCCCCAAGTAACTTCAGTGTTCCTTCACCAGAGCAGAGAGAAAAATAACCATCAGAACTTCAGCTCTGAATCACTATCCAGCGCTTTCTATTGAAAACTGCATGTGTGCATGTCATCTAGGATAAGTGTGAGTTCAGACGTGACGATTGTCATTGACTAGCCTGTTGATATTCACTGCCTGAGCTTCTACAGGAAAGAAAGTTCACTTGGGCAAGATGCAATTGTCTAGTGGAGCCCTCAGAAACATACTCTACTATGAGAACGCTTTCAGTACAAGAGGGGGGAGGATGTGAATTTATATTTTGGACTTCTGTATAGGATCTTTTCAAAATGTCCATAAATGGTTTAAGAATCCTTAGAAGTATAAAGTAGTCCTGGAAACACAATCAGACAAAGCATGTAGTTCTCGCGTACTTGTTTAATCCTCATTTTTTAAATTTTGAGTTGTGGTATCTACAGGACACTTATGTCATGCAATAGTTTCCATTATCTTTTAAATTTTGGCCTGGGGCTTTTTTAACTCCTCCAGGATCCTGGCCTCCTGACAACTAACTCTGATTCTGAATTTAATAGGTCTGCCTTGGAACATAATTTACTTCCATGCAACATAATTGCTACTTGGGTTGTGTGTTGTGCAATCTGGGCGTGGAGTCACATGGAGCACAGTTAGGCAAGAAATGTGACAGCTTGTCTCTAAAGGAGAATGCACATTGAATTGAATCAATTGAAATCACTTGCATTGTAAGTTCAAGATCAAAACATTCTGACAATCAGAGACTATGATTAATTTTTCAAATGTTAGCAAAGAATTGGCTGTCCTACTGGCAGTCTGCTGTTCATGAAATTTAACTTGCATTTTGATGTATAACAATGCCCTCATGGCAATCCCTGCCATTGGATTTTTATTTAGTAAATTTGAATCATCCATAAGTCAACAGATGGCAGTTTTGTGTTAGTGCTTGGAAGTTAAGTGTTTGGAGATAAATTTATGACCTGAAAGTGTGTGGTTAATGACAATAGGAGTCAGTCATGACCAACATTGTATTCTGGATGAACAGCTGAATCTAGTTCCTAACTAAAAAACAGAATTCCCTAAATCTTTAGCCTAGAAGCCAAAATAGAAATGGATTCCAAGCCTTCAGCATTTCTAGGTGCTGGGCTTTCTGGTAATCTGCCAAGAGTAACATTGCTTCGAAATAATATTTCCAGCAATGTAACAGACTGAAGCATGAAAGCATGAAACAGGTTCAGTAGGATATGAGGAGCTGGCTTCAAAGCAGCATGGGACTAAGGTCATTGGATCATAACTACAATGCAAAAGACAATTGAATGAGTCTATATAAAGTCGATTGGTGCCACTGCTTAACAAAGCTTTAAAATGCATGTGCAATTTAAAGAATAATTCATATCTATCAAAGATTAATATATAACTGCATTACTTCACTTTGCAATATTTTATTCCTTTATGTAGAAGAATACTGAATGAGAAACAAGGTCAAATATTGTAATTGAAGGCTGGTAATAAAAGTAGCTGCTGGCTACTAAATGAATATTGGTATAAACCGATCCATTGGCATTTTTTGTACAGTGGTGATAATTAGATCTGTTTATTTCACCAGGTTACCACATTCACCATTATATAGAGCCGGGAAATCAGAAAGCACAAGGTGTCCTCTTCCTCAGCAGCATCGTTCATTTCTGTATTTCAACACTATGTATGGCTCACTGAGGTTTGAGAAACGGCTCATTGGGAATGTTTTGAAGTTTCTGTGGTCCTCATTACAATGCAAGGTTAAATAGAAAGATTTCCTATATGATACCATACATGAGTTTAGGGTTTTGTCACACAGAAAATTTATTCACCCACCCACCCCCAGCATCCCATTTGAAAAGCCAGAAGGTAGCAGTCCTATAGGTTTGCAACAACAACTTATACTTTATAAAGCACCTTTGACATAGTAAAAGTTCCAAAGTGCTTGCAGGATTGTATCAAAACCATACCACCAAAAGAGATATTAGAATGGGATGTAAGGAGAAACTTAAAGAAGGAGAGAATCAGAATTAGAAACAACCTCTGCAGGTAGGGAATTCCAGAGTTTAGGGCCCAAGCAACTAACGCACAGACACTAATGGTAAAGTGATTAACATTAGAAACAAATGCAAATGCAGAATTGAAAAGAACAGATGTCCTTCAAGCGTTATGTGTCTGGAGGAGGTCATAGATATGTAGAGAGTGAAGCTTTGGAGGGATTAAAAACAAGGGTGAGTATGTTAAAAAGGCTAGAAGCCGAGTGAGCTCAAGATGTGATAGATGAACAGGAAAATGAGGCTTCCTGTGAAGTTAGAAGCAAATGACCAAGTACTGGGTGATCTCAAGATCACAGAGGCTGAAAATGAAAGGTAGACCAGGAGGCCAAGAACTCGTGCAGACATCAATGAACATATTAAAACCATCATCTCGGAATTGAGATTTAAAGCCCATGTATTTTGGTACTTGCTTCTCCAGCTCTAGTTCAATTAAAATTAGCTATTTCTGCCCATTTTGTTTCTGATGGATTGTTTTGGGGTGAAACTGCTCTAAAGTGCTCAGCCAGGTTTGGATGTGTGTAATTGCATGAAATAAATTGACTCTTTATCTGGTACAAATTAGCTAGCACTATTTTGAAAAAAGAACTAAGAATAAGAAGTGGAAGATATAGACAATCATGGCAGTCAGGAAGGACCTCTGAACTTCATTGAACTCAAGGTGCTCCTGAGAGAAATGAAGTCAGGCATATGCCTGTAACCCAAATTTCTATTTCTATCATTCAGTTCAATCCAGGTTCTGACAAAGCAAATATATCTTTCATCAAGAATATGCGTCTGTCGACAGTCTCCCCACATTTGGATGGTTTGCTCCCAAGCCAGAATGGGACCAAAATCGTTGGGGGTGGGCACTGTAGTGCTGTTGGGAGGATTTAAACTAGTTTGGCAGGGGAATGGGACAGAACGTTAAGATAGTAGGGACACAGCATACTATAGTAAAGGAACCACGGGAGAGAGTTCATGTTGAATTTTGAGGGACTAAAACAGGGCTAGATGGTCTCTACTTTAATGCTAGGAATATAATAGTGGAACAGATGAGGTAAGGGTGTGGATTTACAAGTGGAATCGTGATGTTACTGCCATCACAGAGATATGTTTGAGGGATAGGCAGGTCTGGCAACTCAACATTCCACAAAATAAGATCTTCAGTCAAGAATGGGAGGGTGTAAATGAGGACGTAGCATCACCTTATTAATTAAGGAGTCGGTTAGTGCAGTAAGGAGGGACATATCATTTAACTCCCTGCCTGTTCATGTGTCTGTTTAAATGCGTCCTAAACGTTGCTATTGTACCTGCTTCTATCACCTCCCCTGGCAGTGCGTTCTAGGAACCTGTCATCCTCAGTGTAATTAGCATAGATAGGTCAGCACAGCCTTGATGGGCTGAAGGGCCTCTTCCATGATTCAATTACTTTACCTGTCCTTTATTTGTAATTGAAATGTCAAAATATTGCCAAATAAAGTAATCCTGTTATTAAAAAATTTTTACTATTATTAATCTTTGACCAACACTAACTACTCTCTAACATTGCACTGTAATGTACTTTAAAGCCATGTCAATATTTGTATATCAAGTGATTTAATTCATATTTTACTTCATCGAGGGCTTGCTGATTGAGAGTGAGGTAAAGGAGGACAGTATGTCAGATGAAGGGGGAAATGACCAGACCTCCTGAGGAGAAGTCAAGTGAATCAAACCCTGGGACATGGATAAGAGAAGGAGTTACGAAGTAAGAATATTAAGCCACAGTGATATGAAAGAACAGTGAATGGAAACAAAAATAGAAATTGCTGGAAAAGCTCAGGAGGTCTGGCAGCATCTGTGAAGTGAAATCAGAGTTAATAGTTCGAGTCCGGTGACCCTTCCTCAGAACTTATACAGGACCCATTGTTAAGAACAGTATATGGTTTTCTACCATCTTCACTTTCTCATCCACATCATTTATTGGTGACGCATATCCATGACTCAAGTCAAAAGGTTATGCCTGCCTTGAAGCATCGGAAGATTCCAGCTGTCATGAAGTATGCCTCTTTGCAATGTATCATACATACACTATAATTGCCCCACATTCAAAACTTGCCCTAACCACAAAAATCAGGCATGACTAGAAAATCCATTTTAGTATATGCCATGCAAGTGAGCAAACTGCTGGGTGTTTGCTCAAGTATGCTTTGCAACTATGGGCTTTTGTATAATATGTTTGATTTATCATTGCATAACTAAGGCATTCTAGAAAGGAAAGTAAGGATTATTGGGGTTGGCTTCTGTTCAATCTATCATCTTCTGTGGCATTTCAGTTGTAACTTCTTATTTTGTATATCATAGGCCAGGCCATTAGAGTTCACCAGGAAGCAAACTTCATCAGGATCCCCAAAATCTGACTCAAGCTGCTGAATTCGACCGTAATTAAACTAATTAACAGATGTACTTCCCTTCAGGTAGTGGTCATACTTATATTAGCTGTAATTTCAGTTAGTGCTACACTTGGTTTTTTGTGTTAGTGTTATTCCTCTCTAAAAATGTAAGATACAGCCACAGCCTTTTACATGTAACTTGTCAGCTCTCCTGAGTTTTGTAAGTTGGCATAAGTATAGGAATGATTAAAAGGAGCTTTAAACTGCAGCTAACCATGTTATATCTGATCTGGGAGTGCTAGTTGCTGTCACTAGATTAGTCAATGAACTGGAAATGTCACGTTCACCATGCTGACATCTCATTACCTAAATGAGCACAACATAGATCAAACTAAAGTTTGGACTCGAGGGTCTGACTAACTGTCAATAGCATCACACACAGAAAAGAGTGTCAAATGCAAATGTTAACTATTGAAATGAAAGCACAGACAGGTTGTGCTATTCATTAAAATGGAACTGGAAAGTGAAACTTTTACAGAGATTAAAGTTGCTGGAACTTCAGCCTCCTGTAACTCAGCCAGGAGAAGTGTAAGTATCATAATGTTATCGCCATAGGAAGAGGATGTTCTGTCCCAGAGTAATGTTCCAGGACCAGACAGGCGCCTGTTCATTAAAGGAAGATGGACTTGCATTTAGTCAGTGCCTTTCATGTCCTCAGGACCTCCCATAACACTTTATGCCCAACAAAATACTTCTGAAGTGTATTTCTGTTGTACCGCAGGAAATGTGATAGCACAGTCAGCTCCCACAAACAGCAATGCAATAATAAGCAAATTATCTGTTTGCACGATGTTGAATGAGTGATAAATACTGGATAAATTAGTAATAGCACTCCAATTTTTCTTCAAAGTAGTGCCATGGGATTTTTCACATTTATCCATGAGGCAGACAGAGCCTCAGTTTAACGTTTCATCTAAAGACAGCGCCTCCAACAGCGTAACACTCCTTCTTTACTGCTTCGTTGGTGCAATGTTGGCTTTGCACTCAAGTCACTGGAGTGAGTTTATGCCTTCAGGCTCAGAGGGAAGGATCCAATTTATAAGCTAAAACAGTGCTTTATCGTCATTTGGTCAGTAAACACTAGTGCGGAAAACATTGCTAGGAAGGACTCACTGAGATTCACTAACTACATGCTAAGAGGAAGTAGAAGCAATATTAGTTAACAGATTGGTAGGGAAGTGGAGTATAACATGGGGGACACAGAGACATAGAGACATAGAGATATATAGCACAGAAATAGACCCTTCAATCCAACTCGTCCATGCTGATATAAATCTAGTCCCATTTGCCAGCATAATAGAGATAACCAGGTGTGGAGCTGGATGAACACAGCAGGCCAAGCAGCATCATAGGAGCAGAAAAGCTTGACGTTTCGGGCCTAGACCATTCATCAGAAATCCCGCATTTGGCCCATATTCCTCTAAACCCTTCCTATTCATATACCCATCCAGATGCCTTTTAAATGTTGTAATTGTACCAGCCTCCATCACTTCCACTGGCAGCTCATTCCACACACGCACCACCCTCTGTGTGAAAAAATTTGCCCCTTAGGTCCATTAAATCTTTCCCCTCTCACCTTAAACTTTTGCCCTCTAGTTTTGGACATCCCCACACCAGGAAAAAGATCTTGCCTATTTACCCTATCTATGCACCTCGGACATGATGGTAGAAGTAATGCAAAAGATGATTATTTTTCTAAAGGTCAGAAACAAATAAATACTGGATTTCGAGGTTTATCAATTTCCTTGCACATGAATCATAGAAAGTTAATAGTTACAGATATTGGTTGCAGATGCAGTAAGCAATTGGCAAAACAATGGCATATTTGTTCTTTGTTGCAGAGGGCTGCAAAATAACAGCAAGAAACTCTCACTGTATTTACACCTGACTTTAGTGAGATCACACCTGAAATACTGTGTACAATTTCGGTCAACTTACCTCAGGAAAGACATAACTTGCTTTGGTGGGGTGTATATTTCACAGAAACTGAGTGGACTGTGCCTATATTCTCTGAGATATGACGGATGAGAAGCAATCTCATTGCAATATTTAGGACTTACAGGCCAGAAGGATGTTGACTCTTACTGGAGTGTTCAAAGCTATGCCTTATAGTTTCAGAAGAAGAAGAATTCCTACAGTGTGGAAACAGGCCCTTCAGCCCAACAAGTCCACACTGAACCTCAGAACTTCCCACCCGCCCAACAACCCACACCTCCCTGAACACTACAGGCAATTTAGCATGGCCAATCCACCTAACCTGCACATCTTTGGACTGTGGGAGGAAACCGGAGCACCCGGAGGAAACCCACGCAGAGAATGTGCAAACTCCACACTGACAGACGCCCAAGGCTGGAATCAAACCTGGGTCCCTGGCGCTGTGAGGCAGCAGCGCTAACCACTGAGCCTCCGTGCCGCCCCTGGAGAGGAGAAGAGCTCAATCATTTAGGACTGAGATGAGCTTTTTCACTAAACAGGTTGTGAACCTTTGAAGCTCGGGACTTCAGAAGGCTGTTTGGATGCTTTTTTGATGAGTATATTCAACTCTGAGATTAATTGTATTTTGGTCATGAGGAGAATCAAGGGATATGAAAATACGGTGAGAAAACGGAATTGATATGGATTTTTAGGCATGACCTTACTGAGTGGTGGAGCCATGTCAAAGGGCTTTGCGACATGTTTTTGTCCTGGTTCCAGGTTTTTGTAATCTTCTGCTGCAATCTCCTGCCTTGTAACAGTTCCATATTGGAGAGAAATGTTTCTTTCCATGAGTATATAACCTTCCTCACTACCAAGCACTAGCAAGCTGATAGTAGGACAAAACAAAGTTCCCCATTCTATGCCTGTTACTTATACGCTTCCTCTGGTTGAAAGCAGGCAGCATATGATATGACAATGAGTTGTAGATCAGGGTCAGAATTTTTGAGCCTCATTGATGTTGGGAACAGAGGTGGATGGAAGGTGAACATTACTAGGCTCCTGAGTGTGCTACATTCCCAACCCTGATCTCAATATTAACTATTTAGGCCTACATGGGTTCAAGTCCTCAGAAGGCTGCTCACTGCCATAAGATAGGCAGCTAATTTGGCTTGTTAAGAATCCCCACCCCAACAATCCCCACCTTCGCCTGGCTCCTGTTTAGATTGAAGTTTTTGAAAAGTCGCTAAGATGTCATTTTTGCTTGAAGAACCTTCCTGGTCACTTACCTCCACAGTTGAGTGCATCCCTGAAGCTGGAAGTGCTCTGATTGTCCATCCATCTCAATTGGGCAGGGCCTCCATTGGTCTCCATGGCAACTAAGGGGTCACCCACTTGACAATTTTGACTTTAATCGGTTTTCCACCAGAGGTGGGATCGAAAACCCAAAAAAGGATCCAACTCCTGTTTCTCACCTCCCTGGTGAAAATTCAGCCTCTTGTATTTGTTTTAAAAATTGATCGTACTTCAGATCAAAGCCATTTTTTTGATTTCTTTGTATTAGAAAACAACAAGATCAAATGTTCTTGATAGTTTGAATGTTTCAAATGGCCATTTTCTAAAAAAGGAGATTATTTATTCATAGCAACATACCCACTCAGGAGGATTGTGGAGGGGGCTGACATGAATCATCTGATCCATTGTAGACTTTAAAGTTCTGAAAAGTGCATCAAATAAAGTGTCACAGATCAAACTGTTCAGGGGTAACATGCCCCAGATCATCCTAGAAAGTAAATCCTGTGCTTTCAACTACCAACTAACAGCAGCCTATATTTATACAGACTCTTGGAAGTAATAAAATGTTCCATGGTTCTTCCCAAGAGGATTTTCAAATAAAATAGTGCCAAGCCACATAAGGAGACTGTAGGACAGCTTGGTCAAAATAGAAGCTGCCTCATATGGCTGTCTTAAAGGAGGAAAGAATTGTTGAGTTGTAGATGTGTCGGGAAGGAATGTCAGACAATTTGGCCCAGACAGCTGAGGGCATGGCCTTCAATAGTAGAATGGTTAAGATTGGAGGTGAGCAAGAGACCAAAATTGGCGGAGCATCAATATCACGGAGGTTTATCAGGAGATTCCAGACACAGAGAGGGACAGAGTCATGGAGGGTTGTGAAAACAAGGCTTACCATTTTTCAGTCACAGTGTTACCATACTTGAGTCTTGCACTGCCAGTTGTATTCCCCTCAGCATTCTGTGGTCTTATGAATGAGTGGGTGACAACATGACCTAGAACCTGAATGTGAGTGGAATAGACAGACAGCTGACCTTGGGAAGGAATGGATGTTTACCTTGTGAGTTACCATCCGTTTATTTTGAAATGAGCAACCAGTGACTCAGATCCAGAGTGCCTGTGATTTCCTATGATTCCAATGTGAGTGTTGGAATGCTTGGAATAAATGAATGAACCTGCATTTCCATTAGGGAGCAGGGTTTGCAGGAGGCAATGGACAAAGAAAGGTTTGCAATAATGTAGATCTTATGTTTAGAGGCTAATTTGCTGTTGACTGAAGAGCAGGATTAGAGAATTACCAGTGATGGATATAAACATTTTCAATTAATCTGTTATGATAGGTCCCTGGAGAAGGTGGGACTTGAACTGGGATCTTCTGACCTAGAGGCAAGGACACTGCCACCATGCCAGCACTATGCTCAGGCAGAAGGAACTTCCAATGTCAGTCTTCCCATAACTTAATCTACACACTGTGGTCCATAGTTTTTATGTGGTAAGCCAATTCAATCTCTAAGGTCCCTACAACATCACAAAGAGCTTTACAGTCAGTCAAGTACTCTTAAACTGTAGCTACTGTAACACAGGAAATAAAGCAGCCAGTTTGCGCACAAGTTCCCACAAATAAGATAACGAATGGATAGATTTGTTTAACCACCAAATGTTGACAACGAATATCCTGCTGTTTTTAAGATAATGCCACGGAATCTGTTTCATCCACTGAAGGGGGCATGTGGACAGTCCAGTTTGGACAGTGCCCGTGATAGTGCAGCACTCCTTCAGCATTGCCCCAGAGCTGGGATTAATACTGAAGTCACTGGGATGCAGCTGGGACGCCTGAACCTACCAAACTCTGAGCAGGCAAGTGCTACATTTCATGCAACCTGGCTTGTTCAGGGTCACTTTGAGTCATCAGCCTTATTGCATCTGTTAAACTGTTTTTCCAGGTTGTCATGATTGCAGATACATATTTACAAAATATTATCCTTTAGCTTGTGAAAGATTCAAAAACCAACAGAGAGAAATAATATCTCCTTAAGAATTCAATGGGTAAAATAAATAGTTGCCAGTCAGTACATTAGTCATATACATACAATACATACAAGGGGAGGTGATAACTACTGGATATAACCGTTCCCTATTACACAACAGTTCAACAAACAGACTCCTAAAATTTCAAAGCGCACAGCTTTTCACTTAGCAGGGCCTGTATTCTTTACATAAAATAATCTGAATACAATTGCAATTGTCCGTTTAAAATTTATGCAAAATTTTCTGTGGGAGAAATACTTTGCGGGTGATCAGCTAAAGCAGGTGAAGCTGCTTATTTACATAGTAGGTGGATTCATGTTTGCTCATTATTTTCTACCTGGCCTGGCACACTCCCAAAAACACGTTATGAATAGGTGTGTGATGTTTGCTCAGGTAATTCCACCCTAGAGGAAAATACCAGCAGATGAATTGAATTAACTGTGAAGGGCTCTTCTTTCTTTATCTTCCATTACCCTAGATTTCCTTCATTGTTTAAATCTTACTTTCTCTTGGTTGTTGAAAACCTCTTTTGCATTGAGTGAAATAACTCTCAATGAGTGACAGCCGACGGTACCTTCAGAATATACAGAAACGATTCGAATACGCAGTGTAGATTTCCTGCTCAAGTCCATTACTCAGGGCTTCAACATGGATATTAAGAACCTTGATTTTCTTATTAATGATGTTTCAGTGTTGGTGTTAATATAATGCAAAGTGGTAAATCTTGTCTCTGAAAAGCATAAGATGTGAGTTGCCTTTGACTGTTCAAACTGGATCAAAGAGGCCACTGACTCTCCAAAGCACCACTTGGGTAAGGCAGTGGACACCAGCTAGTCACCACCACCCACACAATAGCTTCTTGCATCCAGAAGGAATTTCTTTGAAGACATTGCATGAAGACTTGTTTCATCAAGTGTCTCCCACATTTTTGAAAAGGAGGTGAGATACGTGTGCCAACTCTTCAGAGGAAGGCATGCTATGACTTCTTCCAAACGAGCAGCTTAGAGGACATCCAGTGGGCCTCCCTCTGATATCAAGTCCTGGGGAGGTGGTTGAACCCACTGAGAGCCGCTGGCCAATCGGAGGCCATTATCTCCCTTTGCTGGGGACTGCTGCTGTGGAGGTTGTAGCTGTTGTCAGAAGGGCGACCGGGGTCATGTGGAGCAAGGGGTAAAGTGAATGCTCAGTGGTGAGGATGGATTTGCTGGAATTCGGACTCGTGGGGAGTCAGAAGCAAAGGTCCAGGAGTTGTGGCTCTCAAAGGGCACCCCACTGCCCCATGCCCATGCTGTTGATCAGACTCTGAAGGTCTTTGTCTGGGGGAGTCTCCCCATCAAGCCCTCACCCCTCCCAGTTGCCAGGTGGACTGCACTCTTTGGACATTTGTGCAGGCTGCCTGCAGGTAGGCCTATGTGGAGCCATGTTTGCCCAGCAGTAGTGTGAAGAGAGTTTTAAGCGATCAACAACCACATGGTTGGTGGCAGGGCAGGTAAGTTGAGCAAGGGTTTTCCAAAGGTGGCAGATTTAGATACACCATCTCCCACATTAAGTAAGTCTCTCTCTTGGCATCTTGTCTTGTCAAAACTGGGAGCAAAGATTCTACTCAATGTCCATGAAAAAATCCTGAAATAAATGAGCAATTTGTAATTGGTAATTGTGGCATGACACAATGGTTTAGTAATATGCTCAATCATTGGTTAGTCTTGCATGCTCTTTTTATCTGTAAAAATGTTGGAAATTGTGTATTTACAGTGGGTTCTTCAATGGTTGAGTACATTTGTATGCCATCTTATCCCTGCTGCATGATATAGGGTCTGTGCTATGAGGAGGAAGAAGAAGCAAAACAGGGTTGATCTCCACTAATTTATACCATTCCCATTGTATATCTTATCAACCAGTCAGGGATTTGGAATGATTAAAATAGTGAAAGGATTAAACCTTCGTGGATGAAAGAAAATCTGCAAAGGTCAGAGGTCATTGTAAACAAGGAGAAAAAGGAACTAGAAATTAAAGTGAAGGAAAGATAAAATAGGGTTAGGATTAGGGTTAGGGTTAGCTGTCAAAGTACTGTGCAACTACTTTCTAGAATGAGAGGTCATAGTTTTAGGATAAGGAGGAGCAGAGATTGGGAGGAGGAGGAATTACTTCTCTTGAGAGATAATGGTTTTGTGGAATTCACTACCCCAGAGAGTGCAGAATGCCAGCACACTGAATAAATTTAAGGAGGAGATAGACAGGCCTGAAAGGTTATGGACAGTGGGCAGGAAATTGGAGTTGAAGCTGAGATCAGTCATGATTATATTGAATGGCGAAGCAGGCTCAAGGGGCTGAACTGCTTATTCCTGTTTTTAGTTCTTACGGTCTTATGATTTTGCCTTTTACTGCCCAGCACTTAACTTCCAGCCAAATTCACCGTCACCATGCCAGCTCAGAGAAATTGTACATTACAAACCTGTCAGCATTGAGAAATATCTCACTTCCTGCCTCAGGACGTTGTCTTTGTAATTCTTAGCTGCCTGATAATGAGGTTTTGCCTTAGAATTTAAGAATCATGAATGTTTGGGAAATTTCCTGCAGGCATTAACAACACAGAACGCTGCTGTAAACCATACACCAACAAGAGGCTGAACATTATCTTGGGAACAAAGTTTAACTCTAATATAGATAGCTATTAAATTCACAAGAAAATCAATCGATTGTGAAAAGTTTCATTTTTGATTCTCTGAGTTAACTGACCTCAACAGTTGAGGCATGATCACCATGGGTTACTCAAGCTTATGTTTAAAAGTTATTGGTAAAACGTATTGGGACTATTGCAGAATCATTGAAGAGACATCAGTCCTTCCCCTTCATGCTGATATAATGTCCAAGCAAAAGAACATGATGAAGGAAATTGACTGAGCTTTAGAAGATTTGACCTGATTTGTAAAATGTTCACATTGGTGTTTTGTCTGGTGACCTATATCTACAGCAGAAGGGAGTTTGTGTGTTTTCGTTCACTTTGACTACCTTCCTGGCTTCTATGCCGTGTCTTCTCCTTCAGCAGAGATGATGAGAGAGGAGAGCTCACCTCTACATCTCCTGGCACCCGGTGCAACACCTTCTTTCAAATTATTTGGTAAAACAATGTTTGATTCATCCTAAAAATAGAATGGTCATTAAGGTCACTTTGCAAGTTTGGTTAGGAACAATTTGAAGTTCCCTTTAACTTGTTCCAATTTATTCATTCCTGTTGTGGGTCCACATTTTGCTTTCCTGGAGAGGCCTTTGTGGGCTCCAATGATTCTTAGAATTCGTGAAATTAGTTGCAATCAACTGGACATGGCGTCTGGTCAGCCAAAAAGCATCTCCCTCACCAGCAATTTCTCAAACCTCAAATGGCCAGCGTTCCAGAGGAGGACAAAGAAAATGATACGAAGACTCTCTGAAATTTTCCTTGTATTGTGGCAACATTGACTTTAAAGACTAGTAGGAGGTTACTATGAATCATTCTTAAAAGTGACAACACACCCCCCCAGGCTGCCTTTATGGAGAGTAGCAGCTAAAAATGCTTCCCTCCAAATCATAGAATCCCTACAGTGCAGATAGAGGCCATTCAGCCCATCAAATCACCACCCAGACCCACATTTACCATGGCCAATCTATCTAACCTGCACATCTGGGAGGAAACTGGAACACCCAGAGGAACCCCCGCACAGCCACAGGTGAACATGCAAACTCCACACAGAGAATTGCCCAAGGCTGGGATTGAACCTGGGTCCCTGGCACTGTGAGGCAGCAGTGCTGGCCACTGAACCACCCTGCTGCCCTTTTGCTGTAGGTCTTAATGACCATACCTACAGGTCAGTGTTTGTCCCTGTCGTGGTCTTGAGGGTGAGTTTGGCATGCTGCAGTCTCAAGGCTCTGTCATGGTCATCACTACACTGACAGGGACTGAGGTCAGCTAATAGGGTCAGGCTGAACATCTTTCTGGCACAGTTCCAAGGTGACATGATGTATGGCCTAATGCAGTGACAAGCAGATTCTGACATTTATTTCTTCAAACAATGTTGATTGGAGCAGAGTTTACTCACAACAAATTGTTTACGCTGAACTAGTTATAAAAACAGATCAGAATAACAACAATTCAGTGTTGTACTTACTAACTCTTAAAAACAATTGAAACAAGGCCATAGCTAGTAAAACACTGTGTGCCTGTTCAAAGAACACCATAATGTAAACAATCCTATCACATGACTTTTAAAGAAATAGATTATTTCTATTTTAACAACAAATTCTTCAGCTACACGGATCAGGTACTGAAATTAGAACTCAGATGAAATAGACACAGTTCTCCAACATCTAGGGATAACATCTCCACTATTGAAAATTGCATTGATCTTTTATCATCGAAGAAGCTTTCTCTCCTAGTTATCTGGTGATAACAAGATGAATCATTGATTTGGAATGTGATCACTCGGAAAAACTGAACAGATTATTTTAAAGCCAATTGTTTTTTACATTGTTATCAAAAGTGAAAATAAATTCCAAAACCTGGTTTAACAATCACCTATCGATATGAGTAAGGGGTTAAAATTGTATCAGAGATAAAAGGTACTGCAGATGCTG
>JAHRHZ010000271.1:8324185-8350772 GCA_024137785.1 Ginglymostoma cirratum
GAGCAGGAAAACTTGACGTTTCGGGCCTAAACCCTTCACCAGAAATCTGATGAAGGGTTTAGGCCCGAAACGTCACGTTTTCCTGCTCCTATGATGCTGCTTGACCTGCTGTGTTCATCCAGCCCCATGCTTGTTATCTCGGATTCTCCAGCATCTGCAGTACCTTTTATCTCTGGCTGTTCTGTACTGATTACTTTTTCAAAATAACCAGAAAATGAATTTAGTTCTGATGAAAAGTCATTGATGTGAGTGCTGACTCTGTTTCTTTCTCCATAGATGCTGCCGGAATTGTTGAGCATCTTTATATTTCAGAAAATTAACCGCTGCCCACGTGCTTCAATTCCTCCGCAAGTAAATACTCAAATGCTTTGGTGAAGCTTATTTGAACAGATTAGCTGGCTGGTGCATTGGGTACAGTATAATCTGACACTTGATCCTATCAGACATTGTGGTGTAGGTGTGTCTGATATTTTTTACTGATGGACAGTGGAGTCTGTCAGAGACAGGAATGTGCCAGAAATTCAACTTAAAAAAAGGATTATGGAATATGAAGTGTTGGCTTCAATCTGGTATTACCAACTCGAACTCAAGTTATTCCTGGAAGTACGATCAGATGAGATAGGTTTACAAATGATACATGACACAGAAATAGGCCATGATCCAACATATCTGGGCCACTTTAGATGTGCTACTCTCATCTTTTTGAGAGAATGGCTACAACTCCGGATAATAAATGATTTCCTTTCAAATGCCTCAATTGAAACTGTCTCTACCATGTTCTCAAGCAGTTCATTCCAGAGCCCAACCACGCACTGCATGAAAAAGATTTTACCCATCTAGCTATTGCTTAGTTCATGGTTCTGAAGGGGTTAATTTTCATGTTACATTGGCTATGCCCGTTCTGTTGAAGTCAGAACCTTGGAAGTTCCACAAGTAATGTGATGCTTTTGGTGAACATTCCGCTCTTCAAAGTCATTGCCACCATTCTTCCACATCACTGAGAGGACAATGTTAGATTTACAAAGACCAATGACATGGTGCAAACGACTATGACCAGCAGTTGACATATTAGCATGTTCACTCTGCTTGCATTGCATATAAATGAAGAAAAAAATTGCAAATGAAATGTAGCTGGGGTTTGCAAATGCTTGCTTAATATTCATATCCTTGTAATGTTCTAGTGTCCAGCAGACATGGATCACACTTTTGCCTGTCAAAGTGACATTAGCTCTGCCCATTATGGGCATTGTTGTAATCATTTCCATTTGCACCTCCCATCTAGAGAATGTCAAATGATGGCAGGAAATGCAGCTCACAGTGGGCACTGGGCCCTGCTTGGTAGTCATGGTACACCCCATCTCCCCACCCTCAGTCTCCATATCCTCTTTCACCTCACTCTATCCCAACTGCCCACATCCATCCTTCACCCTCTTACAGAGATCCACCCACTTAAAGTTAATCTCTAAGTGTCCTCCCTGCCCCCGAACCTCAACATTATGCCTCAAGACGTCCACCTTGCTTCTCTATGCAAGCCCTGTGGAGGTTACGGTGGTGTCCACTGCTAGAAACCCTTTTCTATATCCTACCATGCCCTTCAATGCTGTCCCACCTCCCGTCAAGTGCTGTGGATCTCCCCCCGTCACTGTCCTAGTCCCCACTACAATAAAAGCCTCTGTTTCCAACCCCAATCTTGACTCCCTCAACAGTTTTGGCAGTGATCCCCTGTTGTCCCTACAGGCCATGTCAGCACCCTCCTTAAAGACTGTATTCACTCTTTATCTCTCATTGAGCTCCATACATCTAGACTTGACTGACCAGAGCCCTGACATCTGTCAGTGCAGCTCCCGAAATGACAATGCATGGCTGCTCCTCATGGTCCGTTGCCCACTCCTTGGACTGTTGTCAGACTGATCCCTGATGGTGAGTAGCCAAAGCAGACAACTGACTGTGATCAAGCCCCTGATTGTGAGCATACAGTGTCTGTGGCTAACAGTGCCGAGACCCCTGACCAACAGCTTCCTCCCTTGACTGGACTGAGGACTATCTCCCACCCTGTTCTGACAAGACCATTTCGTTGAATACACATGGAGTGTGTTACCTGTGCAGGCAGCTGGCACATGCAATAGATATTAAGCTGAAGTCTTGATATGATGCACAACAAGATGTCCTTCCAACAACCAACCAACCCCTCCCCAGACAGATCCCCACTGACAAGCAACCTGTCTAATGTCTGCACAAAGCAGCACATCAAGACAGCAGCACTGATAACTTTCAGCTCTGGCTAAGAGGCGCAGCAACTCATGGGTGTTGTGTAAATGCAGGTAGGCGCTAAGTGAATGGGCACTAAGAGAAGAGGTGACAGCCCTGAGCTGCAGCCAGGTCTAACCTGTGAGTTTATCCCTGCTGCAGCCATTCAATGCTAGTTGCTGGTGCACCCTGCAATGTGGATTCATCCTTCCTAATGTCCTCCCAGTGTACCAGAGAAGAGGCACGATGGTCATGAAGGATTGGCAAATATCGGATGCCAATGTCCATGGATACAGGATGTGTGCGGCTGTTGTCCATGGATTGTGCACTGAGTTTCTGTTTGAAGCTGAGCAACATGAAAACTGGAGAGATATAAAGTGAAATGGGAAAAGTGATAACACTTCCTAGCAGACTCAGGGTATGTGAAGGGCTATACAGAACACAAGACTGAATTTCGGGAGGTGAAAATTCTTAAGATACAGCATTACCTGAAAATTAAAAATTAAGGCTGAAGCTGAGAAAGTTAATAGACTATTATGTTCAGGGATCTGATTTCAGATTATGTTATTAACAGACAAAACTCAAAGAAAGAACAATTTGAAACAGAAATTGCTGAAAATGCTCAGCAGGTCTGGCAGTTTCTGTAGTGAGAAATCAGAGTTAATATTTTGGGTGCAATGACTCTTCTTCAGAGCTGCACTTGTCCCAAAAGCTTTTGATAATTACTTCAACTTAAAAAAAATGAAAATTCTTGACCAAGCAAGATTTAACAGTTGAGTTCAGCATCCAGGAGAATCCATAGACAGTTTCGTTAATCACCTCTACAGGTTAATGGAAAACTGTGAATATGCAGCTTTGAAATCAGAATTCATACAAGACAAAACTATTATTTGATTTCATCTTTTGATGAAACTTTGTCAGAATTTTAACAGTCCAAAAAAATTTAACTTTAGAGAAAGCTATTCAGATCATGCTGGAATCAGAAATCAGACAGACTCATCGACAGATCATGACAGGAAATGACCAACACTACTTCAAGAGGGCAACAAAGTCTATTAACTTTTTAAGGTATGGATGCTCTTAAGAGGCACTTGAGAAGCCTACACAGGGAACAAGCCAAATGCGTAGCATTAAAAACAAACACTTTGGGAAAGCAAGGCCTAATAGGCACAATCTCCAGTCATCACTAAGAAGCACTACATTTGCAAAACTGTAGGTTGCTTCTAGAATATGTGCAGAAGTAAGACATAGTTTCAGAAGAGTGAAAGTGCTGGTCGTCACATATGTAAAAAGGTCTGCACAGTAAACACCAATGACCATTCAAAATGATACCTGCAATTAATAAATATATTTCCATTGGAGAAGGCACCAGAAGTTTTCCCAGCTAATACAGATGAAGCAAAAGAGACACAACTTGTCCATACCAATATACATTCTGTTGACTTTATGTTTGATACAGGAGTAAATGCTAATATTCCATCAGACTTGTTACCAAGGCCATAGAAGCACAAGTTACATCCAATAGAGATAAACAACGTGACGCAGGTGGAATAATTGCCATAGGAATGCTAAAAGTTACACAACAGTGCAACACATATAATTGTGTTGAAAATATGAATGTTGCTCGTTACTGCCAGATCTGGAGCAAGGTTCCCCAATTTGTCACAGTTCTAGATGAGATCCCAAAACTTTTAAGGTCCTGGGTGAGGAGGGATAATCTAGTTCACCTTCTTTAATCATCTGTCCCCTCAGTTACTCAGAACAAAGTTAATTTAGAAATAGATCCATTCCCTAGTTGAAATCTTTCTCCCATACCCAAATGAACTAATGTTTTAAAAGTGGCCAGTTTTCTTGAATTAACAAAAGGTTTATTAATTATTAAACACAAGAAGAATTAGTAACGGAACAGACACTCACACAGAGATTAGAAATAATAAGAGTCCAAAATGATGAACGTTAGCCGATAGCATTGATATTGGTAGTAGAGCAGTTGATTTCAATATTCTTAGATTTACAGGTTGTTTGAGACTCTGTTATTCCAACTCCTTTTGACCATGACTGAATACCAGCATTTGGTTTGAGAGTGAGAGTCTTTTTGTTATCGGTTTCTTTTTGTCTGGTTTGCTGGCTAGCTGGATACTCGTGCTCAGAATGAGACATTCACTTTTACCAGCAGCATAAGGGTGACTGTTAGTGATTGGAACCAGGTGAATCTTGTTGACTACATGATCCTTGATTGGGGTTGTTAACCTGGGCCAATCAGGGAGCCCTGGCTGACCAATATAAACAGGGGATTGGGGTTGTTATGGCTGAGTGCCTGTCCCTCTTCTGTGGCTACATTTGCACCCAGGTGTACCTGGAGAGGGAGCACGCAGTGTGTTTGGTGCTCTCGATGCCTTCCAGGAGAGGTGGGCACCACAGGGTGTGGACTGCTACCCCCATAAACTCTACTTGATTTGATCCCTACCCTCCCTCTCACTATTTTTCGGCATAGGCATTGCCCCTAGGGTCTCTGCTCGATACTGATGCTTTGATCACATGGGTGCTTTTCCTCGTGGTGGTATTTAATAAAGTTACTTGCACACCTGGCCAAAAAAAAAATAAAAAAATAAATTAGAAAGAGTTTTTGAATCTCCTCAGTTCAGGGGATGGGCTCTGAGCTGGCTGGCCATAGACAATGTATTGTACACAAGTAAATAAGGGGTGACCAGGTCACAGGATACCGACCTCAGTGCAGATATTTCAGTGACTATGAGAAAGTTCTTTGAACTTAAACTTGACAACACACAAATGCTCATATCCAACTGGTATGCAATAAAATGCTCAGCAGAGGTGAAATTTACTTTTTAACCCTTACCCTTGTGCATTCTTCAAAGGGAAAAGCACAAAATGTGCCTGCAGTTTGGGACATATCCCACAAGAAGGTGACTCGCTATTGAGCAGGATGTTGTCCCCATTCATCATCTTTGGAATCAGAAGAGATCACAGTTCGGTCCATTTTGACTTTTCTCTACCCCCTTTGAAGAGTTTTTATTTGAAATTCTCTTACACCTTTAGATGTGACATTCTATGAGTCCCTCTATCCAGACAGCTACATCAACATTTTGGAATTATGAGTTACAAGTGTCCATAGTACTTTACGGTCTGTGATCTGTGGTCATTAAATTCACACTCAATCAACTGCACTTTTAAGCCTACACGAACTTCTCAACCCCAATTCCATCAAAAAATTTAAAGAAGATCAATAACTTCCCAGAGAACAACTGGTCCATAAAGAAGAAAAGTCTGTCCAAACAATGTTTAATAGGTTCATATGACGTAGAAAAAGGTCCTTTGGCCCAATATGTCTGCACCAAAATAAATACAACAAAAAGTGCACTAATCCCAAATTCCTGCACTTATCCCATGAACTTGAATGTTATGATATTTGAAGTATTCATCCAAACATTTTTTTAAAGATTGTTTTCAGAGGTTTCCATCCTCCACTACCTTCCCAGGCAGTGCATTCCAGATTCCCACCTCTGTTGAATGAAAAAGTTTTTTTCAGCAAATCCGCCCTCCAAGAAAAGGCTAGCAATACTTTCAGAACTTTATGCAAGATGACAAAGTAACATGCACTTTGTTGGTGTGCCTAACGTCTAATTTAAGGTAGAAATATAATTGCATTTGAGGGGAAACGAGATGAACATTTGAGAGAGAAGTGAGCAGACATTTATGATGGCAGGTTTACATTTGTTAAAGACAACTCATGTTTAACTAATTAAAAGAATTTACTGGGCTTCCTAGACTCATGTTGGAACCCAAACAGAAGAAAGAATCAGGTAAGTTCACTTATGTTAGCCTAAGAGATAGCAACATAGAGGAAGTCACAGGTTCCACATATCTAGTGGAAATGTTCAATCCTGTGTCTTCTAAAACAGAACAGTCAATGTGAGTGACAGAGATAGTGCTGAGTGACCATCAATCTTCCAGTAGCAAGACTGGGAATCTGAAAAGTTTATTCCAGCAGACATATGATCCAAAGGTCAGAGTAGGGTCAAATGTCCATAAGCAAAACACCTATCATTCTTTCAAGTTCAAGGAGAGTTCTATCTGCAAAATGTGTGAAATATCCAGACAGGATGGACAGTGAGGGGGTTGGCAGCGGTAGTGGAGAGGTGTAGATGTGGGAGTAGTAAATACGATCTACCTATATACATAATTGTGTAATGGTTAACTGTGGTAGAAATGCCTGAGAGGGGAGATGTTGAATATGTGGTTCTGAAGAGTTAATGTTCACTCCACACATTCTACTGATGTCACACACAGCATGCGTGTGGATACAACGAGTTCCACTCTGACATTGGAGGGAGCAGATATATTTATAAATATATCCACCTCCCTAAGGTCCCAGTAATGACGCCTGAACACATGCAGTAAACGTTCTTCATACATTTTCAACTATGATCTCTATCAATCATTACTAGATAGACCTAACACAAAGTGAAGACAAAGGAGAATTGGTGGCAGTGAACTACCTCAAACAGACCTTAACCAGTACTACATACTGATGGCGGTTTTGGGTCACCCACAGATTTGGGATTGTGTCCTGTACAGCAACATTGAGGTTCATTAATGCACATTGGAACAGCAGGGGGCCTGAGATTGACCTCCAGAGTCTTTCTCCAGTCTCAAAAATAGTACTACATTTTAATTCCTTGAACTCACAAAACTGTTGTGTGGCACTTTATGAAATATCTCATTTGGAAGTCCATGTACATCAAATCAACAGCATTAACCTCATCAACCTTCTCTTGTTATGTTATTTTAAATCTCAAACAAATTGGTTAAACATGACTTGTCTTTTAAAAAATCCATCTAAATCTGCCTTCACAATTGTCTATTCACTTCTCCCTCAAATTTTCATCTTGTTTCCCCTCAAATGTATTCATATTTTTTCCTTAAATTGGATGGTAGGTACACCAGCAAAGTACCAGTTACCTTATCATCTCGCATTAAGCCATGAAAGTGTTGCTAAACATTTTTTGGAGGGTATAGGACGACAACTAATTCACTCTCAAGGTGCTGATGCAGTAAAGGGTCACTAAGTGGCCTGCTTCCTAGCTTTAAATTGTAGATAAGCCTGCATTAACACAGATATTAACTTGAGCAAACACTGACAGGGCTGGCATTGCAAGGGTGGCATTCCCTCCTGAGTTGAAAGATTGTGAGTTTGATGATTCCTTGCTGATGGAAGGGTTTTGCTCTCTGAATTTTGGGTTGACATCCAGTGGGACACTTGTATCTGATGGGACGGGAGAAGTGCCCCGTTTTCTATCACATCAAACCAGTCCACCTGGGAAAGTTGTGAGTCAGACTGCCAACCAGTCCACGTATAACAGTACTCATTATTACAGTAGCAATCCAAAGCTGTGAATGAAATGCTTTCCCTCATGTGCTGTTGGACTGGAAGGGCATCATGATTTGAATCGGATTATTATTTTAGAGGAATTCAATACTAACATGTTAAACCATTCAGACTAGCAAACCCCACACCATTAATTTGATGTATGTATTTTATACTCATAGTGTTACCCCGGAATGGAAGCTTTGGGAAGCATGCCAGTATATCTGTAAATAGCTGAACAATTAACACTTAGTCTTTACAACATTCTTTCTGATAGCCTACTTTTGAAGCTCACTATTTCTTTCATTAGTGCCAGAAGCCCAACAAATCGCATCCATGATGTAGGCAAGCGAATTGAATTGAAATGTTCCACTATTATCATTAGACAAGACTTAAGAAGGTACAAATGCTGCTCATGACAGATGTCGCTCCAGCGCTAGGGCAAGGTTCTGTATCTATGCTCAATAGCTGTACAAGCACTTAGACCCAAGATGAGGAGCCCAACAATCAAGTGCTGGGATGCTGCGCATTTGCTGCTGCAATACCCTGAACTACCGTTCTGTTTGTACACCAGCCAAAACAGGAATGGGATGTGCACTGCAAAAAACACCACACTCGCAGCCAAAAAGTACTCTGAATGTTATCCACCTTAAACAGAATCAGATCACCAAAAGATCAAATGGTTTCAGTGAACAACTTGTACTTTTGGAGAGTTCTCAGTAACTAGGGGCTGGATTATATGCTGAGGAAGATCTTTCCACACCCTGATGTAAATGATGGAAGTGGGTTGGCTCCAAGTTATTGGGTCTTAGCTCTTTAATTAGTCTGAGGCAAGACTTCTGCCCATTTCCAGGAAGATGTTTCCCCTGTAGAGGAGTTATTGGCCAATCAGAAGCCAATAGCTCTGTGCCACGACGGGATAGGTGTCCGCTGCTGGTATTGCAGTTTCAGAAGGCAAACAACGAATGCCACATCTGGGATCTCACTGAGGATGAGCTGACAGAGCTGGGGAGGGGGTAGGGGAACATGTCAGACAGAGTGGGGTGGTGGGGGGCATGAAGGAAGAGGGGAGGGGTAAGAGGGGTAGGGATGGATGTGGGGAGGTAAAACTGTGTAGTAAGCCTTTGATTGCTATAGGGTGCTATAGAACCTCCAGTTCACTCCTTTTTCATTGACCATTTTCCTGAAAGGTTAAGCCATGCTGGCAAAATGTGGAGTGCAAGCCCTCCTGTCACCTGTTGAGTTGGAAACGTGGTATGATGAAGCCGTTAAGTGGTTGCGGTTGTTGGAGGTCAGTCATCTCAGCTCCAGGACATCTCTGCAGGAGTTCCTCAGAGGAGTGTCCCAGGCCCAACCATCTTCAGCTACTTCATCAATGACTTTCCCTCCATCCTAAGGTCAGAACTGGGGATGTTCACCGATGATTGCACAATGTTCAGCACTATTCACACTCCTCAGGTGCTGAGCAGTCCATGTTCAAATGCAACAAGATCTGAACAATATCCAGTGGCAAGTAACATTGCACCACAGAAATGCCAGGCAATGACCATCCCCAGTAAGAGTCAATCTAACTGCCACCTCTTCACATTCAATGGTGTTAACATCACATATTTGCCCAATATCAATACCCTGGGGCTGTCATTGACCAGTAACTCACCTGGAATCTCCATATAAATACATTGGCTTCAAGAGCAGGTCAGAGTTTAAGAAAACTGCAGTGAATAACTCACCTCCTGACTCTCAAAGCCTGCCTATCATCTACAAGGCACAAGTCAGAGGTGTTTTGGAATGCTACCCACTTGCTTGGATGACTTCCAGCTCCAACAACACTCAAGAAGCAGGCCGCTCGATTCACGACTAAGCAATCCACAACTGACACTCAGCAGCAGTAGTGTGTATTGTTTTCAAAATGCACTGCAGAAATTCACCAAAGATCCTTAGCTAATATCACCTTCCAAACCCATGACCGCTTCCATTTGGAAGAACAAGGGCATAGATACATGAGAAGGCCAAACCCTGCAATTCCCCTCCAAGGGGAAAGATTTAAAAGGGACTGAAGGGACAACTTTTTCACGCAGAGGGTGGTGCATGTATGGAATGAGCTGCCAGAGGAAGTGGTGGAGGCTGGTACAATTACAACATTTAAAAGGCATCTAGATGGGTACCTGAATAGGAAGGGTTTAGAGGGATATGGGCCAAATGGTAGCAAATAGGACGAGATTTATTTAGGAAATCTGGTCAGTATGGACGAGTTGGGCCGATGGGTCTGTTTCTGTGATATACATCTGTATGACTCTACGACTCTCAGCGTCTCGCTATCCTGACTTGGAAATATATTGCCATTCCTTCACTGTTGCTGAGTCAAAATCTTGGAATTCTCCCCATCAGAGCATTTGGACCTACTTACAGAAAATGGACTGCGGCTGTTCAAGAAGCCAGCTCACCACCTTCTCAAGGGCAACTAGGGATGGGCAATAAATGCTGGCCAGCCAACAACACGCACATCCTACAAGTGAATATAAAGAAGGTAGGCTTTCATTACCAATTTATGTGCATCATTTGAGCCATGGGTAGATAAGGTAGTTGATGTCCCCCACACAGGAATGTGTGGTGGAGTGAGCAGGTCAGGGATAGGCACTCCTTCAATGGGCACTGCCTAAATTATGGTGCTATCTGTTTTTGTCCCTGTCTGTGGGGAGTCAGCGACAGCAAGGCCAACCCTCACCTGAGAATCCCAACTGGGAAAGAAGGAAAATCATTGGCAAAGGTTTAAGAACAGGTCATATTGCCCTCCTTATCTGTTTTAATTGTATACATCATTAAAACGAAGCACGTACTTCACTCGTCTGACCTTGGCAATCTCACCTATTTTTCTTCTCCCTCTTCTCCTGAAGCCGTTGACACATGCTGAGACTTAGTTCCCTGAGGTTTGTTGTAATGATTCCCACGTGAAGCTAAGTGCTGGCTAGCTTCACTCAGGGGCATAAAAAATAGATTCCTCCTCATTCTTGAGCAAATTTACAGTCAATCGAAGGGATTTTAGAAGTGTATTTACTGTTGTAATTCCTGAATCCTGATAGGCAATTTACACACAGCTAGCCCCCTCAAACAAAACATCATAGTTACCACATAATCCATTGATTGGTTGAGGGATTAATATTGAGCAAGACGAGGGAAAGATTAATATTGAGCATTGAAATAGTAGTGTGGGATGTTGCACGTCAACATAAGAGACAAACAGAACTTCAGTTTAATCTCAAATATGCACCTTGGGCAGTGCAATGCTGCCTCAGGACTGCATTGGAGCTTCAGCCTAGTCATTTTGTTTTCAAGACTTTGAAGTGGAATTTGAACAAACATGCTTTTGAGATGAGGATGCTGGTTCTAAGCTATAGCTGACAATGAGTCTATTATGGGAGCTCTAATGAGCCTCCATGGCAAAACAAACCTACATCAGGACACCCACGATGAATTACTAACCCCACAAGTTTCAATGAAAATAAAGGATTTCTCACCAATCTAGATCCTAAGTATAGACTCTTCATTGCAACACCGACTTCTTTCTACAGAGTATGATTGAGATCCACACGGTAGAGCAATCTGAGGAACTCTGAGTAGCTTTTCTAGTGAATGATTTATATATAAGGCACAGAACATGTACTGGTTCGCTGCTTTGCTTTATGTTATGGGTGTGATGTTTCTTTTTGTTGGCTGCAGCACTGTTATATCACAGACACTGGACAAAAAAAATGCAGAAATAATAATTCACAAGTGTGGAGTATAACTCAAACAAGTAATGATCATTAACAGTGCACAGTGTTCCTGGAGGTATTTAAAGAGGCATTCAAGATTCTAACAGGGCCTGCACGGCTGTAGGAGAAGCAGAATGGGCTCAATCTTCCCGATCGTCAGGTGGAGCTGCTGCAAATAGTCAAGATCCTTGACTGAGTGCAAAATGGCTACCTTGGAAAGCTACATAAAAACACTCACTTGATATAAAGGAATTCATCATATATGAAGCGCTTAGAAATATCTCTGAAAGATGTCATGGGACATAATAGAAGTCCTTCAGATCCCCGACTGTGACTAGTTTGGATGAAAGAAAAACAAAAAATGCTGGAAATGCTCAGAAGGTTTGACAGCATTTATAGAGCCAGAAAGGGAAGTAGTGTTAGAGGTCAATGAGCTGGGAAATGTTGGAGATGTTATAGGCTTTTAGCAAATACAGGTACAGGAAAATGAAGGAGTGGGGGAAAGAATAAAACAATCAGGTGGAAGGTTTGGACTCCCCACCCTCGGAGAAAAGACCTTGTCTATTTACCCGATCCATGCCCCTCATGATTTTATAAACCTCTATAAAGGTCACTCCTCAGCCTCCGACACTCCAGTGAAAATAGCCCCAGTCTATTCAGCCTCTCCCTACAGCTCAAACACTCCAACCCTGGCAACACCCAGGGTTGTTTTCTGAACATGTTTTTTGAACCCTTTCTAATTTCACAGCATCCTTCCTAAAGGACAGAGACCAGAATTGCATGAAATATTCCAAAAGTGGCCGAACCAATCCTGTGCAGACACTGCATGTCATCCCTACTCTTATACTCAATGCACTGACCAATAAGGGTGAGCATACTAAACGCCTCCTTCATTATCCTGTCTAGTTGCGACTCTACTTTCAAGGAGCTATGAACCTGCATTCCAAGGTCTCTTTGTTCAGCAATACACCCCAGAGCCTTACCATTCAGTGTATAAGTCCTGCTCTGATTTGCCTTCCCAAAATGCAGCACTTCACTTTTATCTCAATTCAACTCCATCTGCCACTCCTTGGCCCATTGGCCCCTCTGATCAAGATCCCATTGTACTCTGAGGTAATGTTCTTTGCTATCCATTACAGCTCCGATTTTAGTGTCATCTGCAAACTTACTAACCATATCTCCTTTGTTCATATCCGAATCATTTATATAAATGATAAAAAGCAGTGGACCCAGCACCAATCCTTGTGGCACACCATTGGTCACAGGCCTCTAGTCTGAAAACCCTCCACTACCATCCTCCGTCTTCTACCTTTTGAGTCAGTTCTGTAACCAAATAGCTAGTTCTCTGTGATCTAATCTTTCTAACCAGCCTACCATGAGGAACCTTGTCGAATGTCATACTGAAGTCCATATAGATTGCATCCACTGGTCTGCCCTCAACAATCCTCTTTGTTACTTGTTCAAAAACTCAATAAGTTAGTGAGATATGATTTCCCTGCACAAAGCCATATTGACTATCCCCAATCAGTCTTTGCCTTTCCAAATATATGTAAATCATGTTCCTCAGAATTCCCTCCAACAACTTGCCCACCACCAATATCAGGCTCACCGGTCTGTAGTTCCCTGGCTTTTCCTTACCACCTTTCTTAAATAGTGGCACAAAGTTAGACAACATCCAGTCTTCCAACACTTCACCAGAGTCTATCAATGATACAAATATCTCAGCAAGGGGCCCAGCAATCTCTTCCATAGCTTTCTACAGAGCTCTAGGGTACACCTGATCAGCTCCTGGGGATTTATCCGCCTTTGTGCATTTTAAGACATTCAGCACTTCCTCCTCTGTAATATGGACATTTTTAAAGATGTCGTTAATTATTTCCACACATTCTCTATCTTCCATATCCTTCTCCATAGTAAACACTGATGCAAAATACGTGTTTAGTATCTCTCCATCTCCTGCAGTTCCACACATAGGTGACCTTGTTGATCTTTAAGGGGCCCTATTCTAGCCCTGGTTACCTTTTGTCCTTAATTTATTTGTAGAATCCCTTTGGATTCTCCTTAACCCTATTTGCCAAAGGTATTTCATGTCCCCTTTTTGCCCTCCTGATTTCCTTCTTAAGAGTACTCCTACCGCCTTTTCCCTTGTAGGGATTTCCTCGATCCCTGCTGTCTATACCTGTCATATGTCTCCTGCTTATTCTTGACCAAACCTCAATTTCTCTAGTCACCCAGCATTTCCTACACCTACCAGCCTTGTCCTTCACCCTAATGGGAACATATTGTCTCTGGACTGTCATTATCTCATTTTTGAATGCTTCTCATTGTCTGGCTATCCCTTTAGCTGTGAACATTCATCTCCAATCAACTTTTGAAAGTTCTTGCTTAATACCATCAAAAATGGCTTTCTTCCAATTTAGAACTCTAATTTTTAGATCCGGTCTGACCTTTTCTATCACTATTTTAAAACTAATAGATTTATGTTTACTGGCCCCAAAGTGCTCCCCCACTGATACCTTAGTCACTTGCCCCGCCTTATTTCCCAAAAGTAGGTCAAGTTTTGCACCTTCACTTGTGGGTGCATCCACATACCGAAACAGAAAATTTTCTTATACACACTTAACAAATTCCTCTCCATCCAAGCCCTTAACACTACAGTCCCAGTCTATGTTTGGAATATTAAAATCCCCTTCCATAACCACCCTATTATTCTCGCAGATAACTGAGACCTCCTTACAAATTTATTTCTCAATTTCCCACTGACTATAGGGAAGGGGGTCTGTAGTAAAATCCCAATAAGGTGATCATCCCTTTCTTATTTCTCAGTTCCACACAAATAACTTCTGCGGACGTATTCTTAGGAATGTCCTCCATAGGTACAGCTCTGATGTTATCCTTAATCAAAAACACCACCCCACCCCCTCCTCTCTTGCCCTCCTTTCTATCTTCCCAGTAGCATTTCCACCCTGGAATATTGAGCGGCCAGTCCTGTCCATCCCTGAGTCACGTCTCTGTAATTGGTATGATATCCCAGTCTCATGTTCCCAGCCATGCCCTGAGTTCATCTGCCTTACCTGTTAGGCCTTTCGCATTGAAATAAATGCACTTTAATTTATCAGTACTACCCGGTTCTCTGCTTTGTTCCTACCTGCCCTGACTGCTTGACTTATTCCTTTTCCCAACTGTATCAGTCACAGACTGATCTCTTTCCTCACTATCTCCCTGGGTCTCATGTCCCCTTACTAGTTTAAATCCTCCCAAGAGCTTTAGCAAATCTCCCCGCCAGTATAGTATTCCCTTTCCAAATCAGGCACAATCTGTCCTTCTTATACAGGTCACATCCACCCCAAAAGAGATTCCAATGATACAAAAACGTGAATCCTTCCCTCCTGCACCAGCTCCTCAGCCACGCATTCATCTGCTCTTTCCTCCTATTCCTACCCTCACTAGCTCATGGCACTGGGAGTAATCCAAATATTACTACCGTCGAGGATCTCCTTTTTAAATTCTTGCCTAACTTCCTATATTCTCTCCTCAGAATCTCATCCTTATCTCTTCCTATGTCATTAGTTCCAATATGTACAATGGCCTCCTGCTGGTCCCTCTCATCTTTGAAAATATTCTGCAGTGTCTCTGAGATACCTTTGACCCTGGCACCGGGGAGGCAACACACTTTCTGATATCTCGCTGTCAGCTGCAGAAACATCTGTCTGTTCTTCTCACTAAAGTGTCCCCTATCGTGGAAAAGAAAACTGTAAGGTCTTTTAAGATAATTTGATTTTCTAGTTAAAACATTTATGTCTAAATGCTAGTAATTAAGAATGAACAACAACTTCTTTTGAACTTAATGAGCCGAGTGATCGGCAGGTTATCAATACCAAACATAGACAGTGATCATCCACATCTTCAGATGTGTTGGAGATAAAAAATATCACCTAACTAAGATCCGACAAAAGTTTTGATAATAGATCATTTTTTTCCATCCTTAATACCAGGTTTATTCAAGCAATGCTTTTTGTATGTATATTCTTTCACGGGATGTGGACATTTTTCACCCATTATTAATTGCCCTTGAAGCAAATGCCAATGATTTCTGTAATTTTGTTCAGGAAGGATATTAAGGGTTACAGGATCAAGATAGGAGATACAAATTGATTAGATTTAATTGAATGGCAGAATGGGTTTAAGGATTTAATTATCTATCCCTATTTCTATGTTCTATACCTATTCTTCGACTTAAAACTATTTGCAAACAAAATATTCTTTTTCATAGGCTATACTTAAGATTTGCTTGAGAGCTACTTTTTGACTTTTGGGGGCTGTTTTTGGTTGTCAAGATGTCCTTTATCTGACTGGATCGACTGGGCTTGTACCCGCTGGAATTTAGAAGAATGGAGGAGGATCTCAGAGAAACGTATAAAATCCTAATGGGATTGGACAGGCTAGATGGGGGAAGAATGTCCCCAATGTTGCAGAAGTCCAGAACTAGGGATCACAGTCTAAGAATAAGGGGTAAGCCATCCAGGACTAAGATGAGGAAGAATTTCTTCACTCAGAGAGTTGTGAACCTGTGGAATTCTCTCCCACAGGAAGCTGTTGGGGCCAGTTCATTAGATATATTCAAGAGGGAACTGGATGTGGCCCTTGCAGCTGAAGGGATCAAGGAGTATGGAGAGAAAGTGGGAATGGGATACTGAAATTACATGATCAGCCATGATCATATTGAATGGTGGTGCAGGCTCGAAGAGATGAATGATCAACTCCTGCACCTATTTTCTATGTTTCTATGTTTCTATCATTCTCACTAACTTATTTATTAAGTGATACAGTCAACAAATAACAATGCCTTCTGCATTTGTATTACCATATGGTGTCTTTAGATTCATACAGAACAGAATTAGACAAATTCAGCTGTATCCTGAACAATCAACTGTGCATTAAAGCTAATGCCACAATACTCATGGAAAGTATTCATTTCATACATACCATGGTACTTAAATTGACAAGAAATCAGGCATAAAGTAGCAACACATTTTAAAATAAAATATTGGATACTCTCTCCACTTCAAAAACCAAAAAACACTTTCCCCAGATTGATGAGGTTGAACTAATGTGCTGGCATAGAATGATTAACCTGGTAGTAACGGCCCTTTTTGCCATAACTCAGATCTCAATCTCTAATTTGAATGGAACAATTAACAGCGTTCAATATTCATTCAGTAGTATCCACTATATTTCTCCTGGACATATGCAGCCTTAAACTGGAGATTTCACATCAATTTGTACGGAATTCATTACCTCGGATTTCAAGCTTCCATGGCTCTTAGTCAGCTGAGTATGCCTTTGTTGGCAGTTGCTTCTCCTTATGTACCCTCTATACTGTCTCTTCCCTACTCACAGCCTCCATTTCTCTGCACTCTTACAGCCTCTTAATCTCTCCAAGCCTTTGCAGCCTCCTTCTCTCTCCTGGCAAATTATTCCTTCACAACATCAAAAATAATGTTTGTACACCTCCTGATACGTTTAAACAATTTGGAAAAGAGGCAAAACATTAAGAAGGTGTTGTCAAATCTAATGAGGTATTGCACTGTAATAGAAAGATTGGGAAAGAATACTGATGTAATAAGGTTGGTCTGATAAAAGGTTACTATTTAAACATTTTGAGATAGCTGACTTGACACCTTTGTTATAGGTTAACCATTGAAAACAGTATAACAAGTCTGCAAAAAAGCATTCGTTTACACAGAGCATGTTTCTTCCAGTAACATTGTTAAGAACTGCTTTAATCAAAAGGTATAACATTGTGGATTGGTGCATGAGCAAATTTTACGGCCTGCTTTTTACATCTATAAAATAGAAAATGTGTGCATTACATCCATTAAGTTGCAGGGCAGAATATAGCAAGTATCCAAGGCTGGTTGTAAAGAAATGACACAGTGATGCAAAATCTCCCATTGCAGATTCCTGCAGCAGTTCCACTGACCGAGCATACTCAACAGAAAAATCTGTTTGTTGTCCTGGAACACTTGGATACCAGCACAAAACTATGGTCGTTCCTATAATATGCCTTAATATTTACAAACTGGGAAAACCTCAGGTTCTAGATTAGCTGTAGTCAATTGAGCAGGAATTCTCCATTTAGTCTAACTCTGGTTTGGAAAGTGAGGATATCTGACAGAGTCCCACCCAGAACTTGTGCATTAACTGAGGAAGGATCAACCCCACCCCACGCCCACACCCTAATCCACTCCAGCTCTTACTTTCTGTGTTCTTGAGTGACAAGAAATGATCCTGATCCGAATGGCTACAAACTCTGCAATCTCTTTATCACAGTTTCTATACACAGAGAGAGTGATGGATTTTCAGTATTATAGAATGGTTACAACACAGAATGATCCAAATTAGCCCGTTGCGTCTTGGCCAGTTTTCTGCAAGAGCTACTCAGCTAGTCCCACTCCTTGTGCTTTTTTCACAAAGCCTTGCAAATCCTTTCTCTTTAGTTAATTATTCAATTTCTTTTTGTTAGCAATAATTGAATCTGTCTCCACCAGACTGTGAAGCAGTGTATTCCAGATCGAACATATACCGTCAGGTCTCCCTTGTTCTTCACTCCTTTAGAATTGCATCTTTTATTTTATATTCCTTTTCCTCATTCTTCTTCACAAAAAAAAACACTACCTGATGGGGAAAACAGATTCAAAAGCAATCACGTAAATGCTGGAAAGAGAAATATTGCATGGCTCTGGGGAACTCCTGAGATACTCGTCCAAAGAAACAATGAAGGGGGGAATTGTCCCCTTTTGCCCTGTATGATTCCATGGTTTGGCTGTTTACTAGTTCAAAAATTGAAAAAGCTTTGGAAAGGTTGGAGGAGAGTTTCAATCCTCGGCTGCATCTCACAATCTTGTTTGCTTGTCAAGAACTGCTGTCTAATTTCGGAGTGCTTTCTCAGGGCCCAAACCAGGTCCACACACAAATGGTGCACCACAATGATTATGCGAATAAATTAGGCTCCAGGCCTTGTTACAATATGCATCGGGTCTATTCGCTGCCTGACAGATGTATCTGATTGGGCATTGTGACATTTACCCCTCGCAAAACCCACCAACTACCCTGTACCTCCTCTCCCACACTCTCCCTTGAAGAAATCCTTTACATCACCTCTGTGTCTCCATCCTCTGACAGAGAAATGGCCGAGGTATATATTACAAGCACTAAGATCAGGATCTGGTTCACTTTTGGTGAATACACAAATTCATTTAAATCCCTTTATAATTTTTCATTTCCGGGAATGTTTCTTCCATGATAAACTTCAACAACATCACACTTTGTACAAGTGCAACTTTTCCTTTTTAATTAAGCAATGTTTATTTTCAAGTCAACAACAATAAATAACATTAAATATAAGAATTGTTCTTTGATTTTATACAAAGAGAAAAATGCCTCCCTTGATTTTGTTTGAATCTTATACCCAGGTATGAATTAATGTGATTTCTGCCCACCAAGCTTATGTAAACCAAAGCCAGCATCTCTCGACTTGCAGACTGTGCTTAAATCCCCGGGCCATGGCTTGTCCTCACTGATCCACGGACATGGACTTTTCCCACCTTGGGAATTGTCCCAATCATTTTGCAGCAGCATTTTGCGTCCAGAGAACAGCAAAGCGATGGCAGACCACAGTGGACACCATCAGCACCGGGTTTCATCTGGTTTCCAGAGAACCCCCAGACCACCCCCATAACCCTTTTGCCTTGCACTAACCTGACAACCCATTTCTACCTATCCCCTCTGTGGAGACCTAACCCATTGAACTGTCCTGCCTGTCCCTCTGAGTACCAGTGCTACACCTTAATGATACCCATTCTGGTCCTCTTTGCTCAACTGCAATAACCTCCTCTTCTGTAGCCTACCATGTCCTCTGTTGGTGTTATGCCTACCCCGGCCCTTACCTGTTGATATTCCGCTGACACCATCCTTGTCTTCACCTCAACATGGCTCTGCTTTCTGCTTAAATGAAAGCTCTACTTTTAGATAACTTGACTAAACTTTCCACAATGATATACTCCGGGGAGTATCAATCTCAAACAGAATGTCATTCCCTTCTTTTTTACAAGGGAAGAGAGCTCCATAAAATTTTATTCACTTGTGGGATGAGGGTGTCGCGAGGCTGGCCAGCATTTCTTGCCCGTCCCTAGTTGCCCTTGAGAAGGTGGTGGTGAGCTGCCTTCTTGAACTGCGACAGCCCATGTACTGTAGATAGAATCACAATGTCCTGGGGAAGGGAATTCCAGGATTTTGATCCAGCAGCAGTGAAGGAATATATTGTAGTCAGGATGGTAAGTGGCTTGCAGGCACACTTGATGGTGGTGATGTTCCCATATATCTGCTGCAGTTATCCTTTTATACGGAAGTGATTGGGGGTTCGGAAGGTACTGTCTAAGTACGCTTGGTGAATTCCTGCAGTGCATGTTGTAGATAGAACACACTGCTGCTGCTGATTGTCAGTGGTGGAGGAAGTAGATGTTTGTGGATGTGATGCCAATCCAGAGGACTGCATTGTCATGGATGATATGAAGCTTCTTGAGTGTTGTTGGAGCTGCACCTATCCAGGCAAGTGGGGAGTATTCCGTCACACTCCTGACTTGTGCCTTGTAAATTGGTGGACGGACTTTGGGGAGTCAGGAAGTGTGTTACTCACTGCAGTGTACACAGCTTTGACCTGATCTTGTAGCCACTGTGTTTACCTGATAGGTTCGGGTGATTTTCTGGTCAATGCTAACCCTACCCAGGATGTTGATAGTGGGGGATTCAGTGATGGTAACACCATTGAATGTGAAGGGGCGGTGGTTAGATTGTCTTTATTACAGATGGTCATTCCAACAGATTTTTGTGGCACACTGTTACTTGCTGCTTTTCAGCACAAACCTGGATATTGTCCAGATCTTGCTGCATTTGAACATGGACGGCTTAGGTTTCGGAGGAGTTGTGAATGATGCTGAACATTGTGCAATCATCGGTGAACATCCCCACTTCTGACCTTATGATGGAGGGAAGGTCATTGATGAAGCAGCTGGAGATGGTTGGGTCCAGGACACTCCCCCGAGTAACTCCTGCAGAAATGTCCTGGAGCTGAGATAACCGACCTCCAACAACCACAACCATCTTCCTTTGTGCCAAATATGACTTCAACCAGTGGAGAGTTTGCCAGCTGATTCCCATGATTCCAGTGTTGCTAGTGGTGTTTGATGCCACACATGGTCAATATAGCCTTGATGTCAAGGGTTGTCACTCTCAGCTCGCCCCTGGAATTCAGCTCTTTTGTTCATGCTTGAACAAAGGCTGTAATGAGGTCAAGAGCTGAGTGGCCTTAGCAGAACCCAAACTGGGTGTCACTGAGCGGCTTATTGTTGAGTACTTACTGCTAGATAGCACAGTTGATCATACCTTCCATCACTTTACTGATGAGCCCTAGTAGACTGACAGAGTGATAATTGGCCAGTTGGATTTGTCTTGCTTTTTATATACAGGATGTACCCGGGCAATTTTCCACATTGTCATGTAGATGCCAGTGTTGTAACTATACTGGAAGAGCTTGATGAGGGATGGGCAAGTTCTGGAGCACAAGAATTCAGGACTATCGCTAGAATGTTGTCGGGGCCTATAGGCTTTGCAGTATCCAGTGTTCCCAACCGTTTCTTGATATTAAAGAGTGAATCATATTGGTTGAAGACTCATCTGTGATGTTGGGGACCTTTGGAGGAAGCTGAGATGAACCATGCATTCGGCCTTTCTGGTTGAAGATTGTTGTGAATGCTTCAGCCTTATTTTTCGTATTGATGTGTTGGGTTCTTCCATCATTGAGGATAGGCTATTTGTGGAGCCCCCTCCTCCAGTGAATTATTTGACAAGCTCTATTGATGACTGGATGTGGCAGGACAGCTGAGCTTAGAGCTGATCCATTGGTTGCGGGATTTCTTAGCTCTGTCTATCACTTGTGCTGTTTGGCACGCAAGCAGTCCTGCTTGGTACCTTCACTAGGTTGACGCCTTATTTTTAGCTATGCCTGATCTGCTCCTGGCATGCCCTCCTGACTCTTCATTGAACCCTAAGTTCATCAGACTCTTGGCATCAAAACATATTCCATTTAACCTTGCTAGCCTCACTTCTTTCTTACCTAGTCCCACATTTTGTCTGCTTCCCAGACTCACTAGTTTAAGGTAACCGATATGGTGCACTGTACCAGTATAGTCCAGATACAGTCTTATCAATGTTGATTTTCAGTTCACGGTCACAGTTACCTAATATAGTTAATCAATGATTTATTGCAATTTTGTGATGGCTTATTGAGAAGCATCTACTTAGAAATGGTGTATTCATTAATCAGGCAAAAAAGGGAAATGTATAACCCATGACAGATGAGAAAACTTTACTGATCCTGGAGCTGCTCTGTCGATTGGGGGAATGGAGACATTGCACTCCCATGTCCCAGAGATCCTATGCCGCTATGGTGTCTCTCACAACCAATTTCCATCCCATCTTACCATGCACCATTCCTGGAATAACTCACCACGCAGTGAATATCCCAGATGTCACTAGCATCCGTTGCACCCCACACCATATTTAAAAGCCCATTTTGTGCCCAGACAAGCACCGGCAATCCAGAGCTGCCCCGTAGGCTTCCTGACATTTGCCCCAGACATGGCAGAAAGATGGAAATCAACATCCCACTTTGTGGGCAGACACTGGAGGTCCTGTTGGATGGGGTGGCACTAACACGGGACATCCCCCAGGGCCAACAGACAATACCAGCCCAGTCCGAGGTTGCCTCCCAGTTTAAAAAGAAACTCTTAGCAGTGTGGAGGAATGCTCAACACTATAGGAAGAAGATTAACATCTTTCTCCACTCTTCCAGCACAAGCTTCACCATCTGTACTCCAATACTTCACATTCACTCTGTCTCTGCAGCTACCTCCCACCAAGGCTCATTCTCTACCATTCACTCTCAACACTTTCCCTCACTCGCTCCGACCCAACCCAATCTCCAACGTCACTAACCCTACGATGTCTGAGCTGCCTGTTCACTCACTTAGGATACTACTCCACCTGTGCCAAGAGTTATAGTTGTCCATGCACTTTCATCGGCATTGACCAGGATAGCTTCATAAATTCCCCACAAGGAATTCATTACCTATTGTGATTTTTGTGGCTCTGGTCCTGCAAAATGCAAATGGTCAGGGGCACAGAGACACACACACGCAGACACACACACACGCAGACACACACACACACACGCACACACACGCATGCACACACACATACACACATGCACGCATACACACACACACGCACACACACACACACGCACACACACGTGTAGTTGTTCTCCCTAGCAGAAGTCATGCGTTCCTCGGTGTTTAAAAATAACAGGACTTAATTTACTGCAATATTCTGGCCTTTCAGGAAAAGATTGGTTTCTAGTAATTTGTAATTTTGTTTTGCAGGACATCAATATTTTTTGCTCATCAATCAGTCTGTCCTTCATTGTTCACATTGCCCCATGATGCACTATTCAATTTTCCACCATGCGCCACTTCAGGCTAACATTGCTGTGTTTGGTGTTCCCATTCAGGTCATCATTGGGACATCCACATAGAGTGGAAGCTGGGTGTACATCATAACTTTACAGCAAGGGCTGTTCCAGAGCAGTATTGAAGCAGCTTGGATAATAATGTTCAAAAGAGAGTTGACAAGTACATGAAGTGGAAACATTGGCAGGGCTATGGGAAAAGAACAGGGGAATGGGAATCAAAGAGTTGACAGAGGCAAGATAAATCATTTGATTCCCCATCTGTGTCATTGCATCCTCTGGTTTTATTGGCATGGGCTGTTGAGTAAGGGGTTAATAGGTCACACTAATTATTAGAGTGCATCATCAGACATCCCAGATGATGATGGATCACTTGTAATTGGAGCTCCAGAGGGTAAGTTGTGATGAAGTCTTGCAACAGTCTATTATGTAAGTTCTGTCAATAGACAATAAATGTTTATTTGTTGACAACAACATGGTTTCCAGCTCCTTTCTATTGAAGACATGTAGACCTCAATCACGGTATTAAAGAATGGCTCTGGGAGGAGGCTTGCCTCTCATCCGCTCGATGAAGGAAAGCTAGCAGCGTAAGAAACCGAACTTACTTTCTGAATAACGATATTGAAGTTAAAGTTGCAGAACTTAAAGTTTCATCTTTCAGACTTCAGCTGCAGTGAATTGGTTTGTTTCAGCAAAGTAAGAGCATCATCAGTGATGAAATAATGGAACAAATCTCATTTTAAATTTATAATCAAATTCTGAAAACATCTGACTGTGGACGACCAGTCTTGAATCAATGGTAACATTTGTGTCTTTGTGTCAAGAGATCCATGGGTTTGAACATAGAAGTTTAGCTGAGAATTCAAAGCAGTACTGAGGGGGCACTCTAATGCTGGAGACGCTGTCTTTAGTGAAACCAAGGCTGTATCTGCTCCCTCAGGTGGAATTCAAAGATTCCATGGCACTATTTCAAAGACCAGAAAGGGCAATCCTCATTGGTATGTTAGTCAATATTTGTGTATCAACCAACAGCACGCAACTGCTTTCTGATCCTTATTAACACTGACGTTTGTACCAGCTCGCTGTACATAGATCAACAGCAGTATTTCCAACACTACAGCAGTGACTCTCAAATTGGCCGTCAATTGCATTGAACAGACTGAGGTTGCAAAAAGTGCGATATATGAGCCAGGTTTTCTTTCTATTTTCTTCCAGTACAACTATGAACAAACAAATTACTTTCTGCGGTTCATTGCAGCAGCAATACTCAACAAATAGCTGACACTATGTTGTTGGTGAATAAAGCCCTTCGTCTTTAAATTCTTGTGTAAATTGAAAGACAGCTGGCAAATGTCTTTGAATGTTATCTTGATTGCAGATACCATTTACGTCTCTCAAGTTACTTATGGATATAAATACTCTGACACAACGCTGTATTTACGATACACTTCTGGAGTTGCTGTGCTCGCTTGACGCACACTCTTGTCATTTATAACTTTAACTCTTCAAACTGTGTAAGCACTTCTCACCATATCTAATAATGTGGCTGGGAGTTTGCAGTGGGTGGGCAGTGCTGGTGGCAGGAAATCTGCCCTTGCATCTTTCCAGTATTTTGCAGCCTGTCAGTATTTGTCCTTTATGAATATTTAACTTTGGCTCAGCTGACTTTTCATGAACTGACCATTTCTCACAGCATACATGGAATTTCAGCTGCAACAAATGAAAGACATTTTCTGCGTCCGCTCCCCAGCACACAACTGTTCTTTTGGCCGCCAACTGTGGACAAGTGCTATGAAAGGAGCAGTAGGAAAAGACCAAGCACCATTTGACCCATAGAGTGATAGATGTTTACATCACAAAAGGCGGACATGCAGTCCATCGAGTCCAGACCAGTGATAAAGTCATAAAGTTGTACAGCATGGAAATATCAACAAAGATCTGACTACACTACTCGCATTTTACAGTTTTTGCACACTTTGATTTAATTTGATTTGATTTATTTATTGTCACATATATTTGTTACATGTATTTGTTACAAATACAGTGAAAAGTGTTGTATAATGTTGCCAATCTTCAGCACCATCTTAAGACACAGAAAATGAATCAAGACGCACGGTATAAAGGTAGAAAATAAGGAAATAAAGTTGAGTTCAACTTTACAGCCCTCCTTGTTAAGTGCTTAGCCGTTGGCCTGAATCCGGCTCTTCCATCCATCCCGATACTGAGCTTATGCCAATGTAAGTGAATATCTAAATACTACTTCAATGTTACACGATTTTCTAACTCAACTACGCTTTGAAGCTGTGAGTTCCAGACTCTCATCAGCCTCTGAGTGAAAAGCAAATCCTCAATTCTCCTCTTAGCCTTCTACCTCTTTCTTTAAATCTCTGCTCCTGGCTATTGAACCCTTGTCTAATGCAAGAAATGCTTTCTTATTTGCCCTATCATACCCCTAATAATCTTGTACACCTCTACCAGGTCCCCTCTTAACCTTCAATGCTCCAAGGAAAACAATCACAAACTACCCAAATTTTCCACATAGTTCAGAGCCTCCCTCCCAGGCAGCATCCTGGAAAATGTCTACTATGCTGTTCTCTTGTTCATATCTCCAGCATATGTACCTTATATCTTCATACATAGTGACAATTTCTTTCCTCTTTGTTAAAATGCTGACTATTGTATAATATATTTTGTTGCAATCAGGTAAGGAGGGTTAAATCAGCTTCTCTCTTTTAAAATGCCCCCAATCGCAACAATATTTTTATTTCTTTATAGTATACATTACAGTATACATTTATGAAGTAAAAATACAGTATCAGTCAAAATTTAGGAGCCAATTTCAAGGATTTTTTTGAGTGAAAGAAAGAGGAATTTTATAGCATATTAACCCTAAAATAAAATAACCCTGATATCAGACACAAAAGTAAAGATGCATGTTTGAAAAGGAGATTGAATCTGGACAGAATGGAAGAATAAAGGCTATGCAGTTTAAAAGTCCCCAGCATCCTTGAGATGTTAGATTTCAACCTGAAATCACACATGTTTTATTAATGACTGGCATCCTCAGCAGTAGTGAGATTTGTAGAAATTCTTGAGATCTTGGTGAATGGGTTGCCTATCCAATTCTCTACTTCACTGGTAAGAGAGATAATAGGAACTACAGATGCTGGAGAATCCGAGATAACAAGGTGTAGAGCTGGATGAACACAGCAGGCCAAGCAGCATCATAGGAGCAGGAAAGCTGATGTTTCGGGCCAAGACCCTTCTTCAGAAATGGGGGAGGGGAAGGGGCTTCTGAAATAAATAGGGAGGGAGGAGGAGGCAGATAGAAGATGGATAGAGAAGAAGATAGGTGGAGAGGAGACAAACAAGTCAAAGAGGCAGGGATGGAGCCAGTAAAGGTGAGTGTAGGTGGGGAGGTAGGGAGGAGATAGGTCAGTCCAGGGAGGACGGACAGGTCAAGGGTGCGGGATGAGGTTAGTAGGTAGGAAATGGGGGTGCGGGTTGAGATGGGAGGAGGGGATAGGTGAGAGGAAGAACAGGTTAGGGAGGCGGGGACAAGCTGGGCTGGTTTTGGGATGCGGTAAGGGGAGGGGAGATTTTGAAGCTTGTGAG
>JAHRHZ010000271.1:8350872-8422375 GCA_024137785.1 Ginglymostoma cirratum
TAGGGAGGCGGGGACAAGCTGGGCTGGTTTTGGGATGCGGTAAGGGGAGGGGAGATTTTGAAGCTTGTGAAATCCACATTGATACCATTGGGCTGCAGGGTTCCCAAGCGGAATATGAGTTGCTGTTCCTGCAACCTTCGGGTGGCATTGTTGTGGCACTGCAGGAGGCCCAGGATGGACATGTCGTCTGAGGAATAGGAGGGGGCGTTGAAATGGTTCACAACTGGGAGGTGCAAACCCAGAGTAGGTGTTCTGCAAAGCGGTCCCCAAGCCTCCGCTTGGTTTCCCTGATGTAGAGGAGGCCACAATGGGCACAGCGGATGCAGTATATCACATTGGCAGATGTGCAGGTGAACATCTGCTTGATGTGGAAAGTCTTCTTGGGGCCTGGGATGTGGGGGAGGGAGGAGGTGTGGGGGCAGGTGTAGCACTTCCTGCGGTTGCAGGGAAAATTGCCGGGTGTGGTGGGGCTGGAGGGGAGTGTGGAGCAGACAAGGGAGTCACGGAGAGAGTGGTCCCTCCGGAAAGCAGACAAGGGTGGGGAGGGAAAAATGTCTTTGGTGCTGGGGTCGGATTGCAGATGGCGGAAGCGTCGGAGGATGATGCGTTGGATCCGGAGGTTGGTGGGGTGGTACGTGAGGATGAGGGGGATTCTTTTTTGGTTGTTATTGCGGGGAGAGGTGTGAGGGATGAGTTGCAGGAAATGCGGGAGACACAGTCGAGGGCGTTCTCGACCACTGCCGGGGGGATGTTGCGATCCTTGAAAAACGAGGGCATCTGAGATGCACGGGAGTGGAATGCCTCATCCTGGGAGCAGATGCAGTGGAGGCGAAGGAATTGGGAATAGGGGATGGCATTTTTGCAGGACGGTGGGTGGGAGGAGGTGTATTCTAGGTAGCTGTGGGAGTCGGTGAGCTTGAAATGGATATCGGTTTCTAGGTGGTTGCCCGAGATGGAGACAGAGAGGTCCAGGAAGGTGAGAGAGCTGTTAGAGATGGTCCAGGTGAACTTAAGGTTGGGCTGGAAAGTGTTGGTGAAGTGGATGAACTGTTCAAGCTCCTCACTGGAGCATGAGGGAACAATCCCTCTTCCGTACCTACACTGGCCCTAAACCCCACCTCTTCCTCCGTTACATTGATGACTGTATCAGCGCCGCCTCATGCTCTCACATCGGGGAAATCAAGCGGAGGCTTGGGGACCACTTTGCAGAACACCTACGCTCGAGTTGCAATAAACAACTGCACCTCCCAGTCGCGAACCATTTCAACTCTCCCGCCCATTCCTCAGACGACATGTCCATCCTGGGCCTCCTGCAGTGCCACAACAATGCCACCCGAAGGTTGCAGGAACAGCAACTCATATTCCGCTTGGGAACCCTGCAGCCCAATGGTATCAATGTGGATTTCACAAGCTTCAAAATCTCCCCTCCCCTTACCGCATCCCAAAACCAGCCCAGCTTGTCCCCGCCTCCCTAACCTGTTCTTCCTCTCGCCTATCCCCTCCTCCCACCTCAAGCCGCACCCCCATTTTCAACCTACTAACCTCATCCCACCCCTTTGACCTGTCCGTCCTCCCTGGACTGACCTATCTCCTCCCTACCTCCCCACCTACACTCACCTTTACTGGCTCCATCCCTGCCTCTTTGACCTGTCTGTCTCCTCTCCACCTATCTTCTCTTCTATCCATCTTCTATCCGCCTCCTCCTCTCTCCCTATTTATTTCAGAACCCCCTTCCCCTCTACTCCACTGGCACTAGTTTTGTTTAGGTGAAGAAGATACGGAGAGAGACCGAGTGACAGAGTCATTCAGCATGGAAACAGATCCTTCCATCCAACTAGTCCCTGCCGACTATGTTGCCAAACTAAACTAGTCCCACCTGGTTGTGTTTGGCCCATATCACTCCTAACCTTTCCTATTCATGTACCTGTCCAAATGTCTTTTAAATGTTGTAACTTTATCTACATTCACCACTTCTTCTGGCAGTTCATTCCATACACAAACCACTCTCTGTGTAAAGATGTTGTCCCCTCAAGTTATTTTTACATCTTTCTCCTCTCACTTTAAAAATATGCCCCTAGTTTTGAACTCACCTTAGGGAAAGTACCTTTGCAATTCATCATATCTATGCCCGTTACCCTCCTATGCTCCAGTGAAAGAAGTCCCAGCATATCCAGCCTAGCCTTATAACTCAAACCCTCCATTCCCTGCAACATCCTGGTAAATCTTTTCTGATCTTTCCAGTTTTGATAATACCCTTGCCATAAAAAGGTGACCAGAACTGCACACAGTACTCCAGATAGATGCCTCACCAATGTCCTGTACAACCTCAATTTGATGTCCCAACTCCTATACTCAAAGGTTAGAGCAATGTCACAGATGAGAAAGAACTACACAAGTGAAAGCACGCAATTAAAGTTGCTTTCATGCCAGCTATTTATTTAATCTAATATTACCCCAAACACAGTGATGCAGTTAAATTGATTGAGTCAACTTTGCATTGAGTCCTTTCATGCCCCACTAAAAGCTGTAGCGTTGCCTATTACACTTCATGATGGGAACATGCTGTGGTGTGCTGACAGCATGGAGGGAATGAGAGCACATGATCAAAAACTTTAACAATTGATATTATTAGCGTAGAAATGGTAATGGATGCACAATTTGTATCATGGATCTCATTACTCAGCAATATTTGTGTTTGTGTCATAGTGGCACTGCTAAGAACTGTGAGTAATGGTCAAAAACAGAGAATTCATCTTTATTAGTAGCAGCTTTTTGCACTTTATATGATGAAGATGTAACAGTGAGATCTACTCATAGAAGGGGAAGGCAGTTTATTATGAGCTGGGTAGAGCATTTTGGTAACGGTAAGAATTAGCCAATAATACCCGATACTATCAAGAACTCCATAGAATGCATTCACTGTAAGGGTATAGGTGAGAAATCAGAGAGATACATGTTTGCATTGAGGGCAGAAAATTTGGGTGCGAAGAGAAAAAAGAAGCAAACCGAAGAGGCAACTGAAGAATTTAAACCAGTAACATATCTTTAATCTTCTTCCATTAACAACTACACTTCACTGGCTGTAGTCATCATGATAATGCCTTTATTGTTGAGAAATAAATGGAAGCTAGGGAACTCAGGGAAATAAATATTGATGTTTCAAAAACAGTTCACATTATAGAAGAGGAAATGCTGGAGGCCTTAGAAAACTTGAGGGTGGATAAATCTCCAGGACCTGATCAGGACATTGTGGGAAATTAGGGAGGAAATTGTGGCACCCCCCTCCACACCCCAAAACCACTCCCCCCCCCCACCCCCAACCCAGCAGAAATATTTGTATCATCTACAAAAACAGGTAAAGTACTGGAATACTAGATGGTGGCTAATGTTCTGCCTTCGTTTAAGAAAGGCTGTATGGAGAAGTCTGGAAGCCATAAACCTGTGAGTCTGACATCAGAAGTGGGTAAATTGTTGGAGGTGATTCTGAAAGATAGGATTTACATGCATTTGGAGAGGCAAGGATTGATTAGGAATAGTCAGCATGGTTTTGTGTGGGGGAAATACTGTCTCACAAACTTGATTGCGTTTTCTAATGAAGTAACCAAAAAGATTGATGAAGGCAGAGCAGTAGACATTATTTACTTTGATTTTAGTAAAGCCAAGGTTCCTAGCTTTAAACAGGGTTCCGCATGGTAGACTAATTAGTAAAGTTAAATCACATGGGATTCAAGGTAAGCTTGCCAATTGGTAACACAATTGGCTTTATGATAGGAGACAAAGGGTGGTGATGGAGGGTGGTTTTTCGGACTGGAGGTCTGTGACCACCAGCGGTCCACAGGGACTGGTGCTGGGTCCACTTTTGTTTGGCATTTATATAAATGATTTAGATGAGAACATGGGAGGCGTGGCTAGTAAATTTGGAGATGACACCAAGGTTGGTGGTGTAGTGGACAGTGAAGATGGTTCTCTAAGATTACAATGAGATCTTGATAAATTGGATCAATGGGCTGAGGAGTGGCAGATGGACTTTAATTTGGATATTCATGAGGTATTGCATTTTGGCAAAACAAACAAGGACAGGACTTGTACAATTAATAGTAGGGCCCTGGATTTTGTTGTAGATCAGACAGACCTAGGGGTTCAGGTACATAATTCTTTGAAATATGTGTCACAGGTAGACAGGGTGGTTAAGAAGGCATTTAGCACGCTTGTCTTCATTGCTCAGAGCTTTGAGTATAGGAGTTGGGAGGTCATGTTGAGGTTGTACAGGACATTGGTGAGGCCTCTTTTGGAGTACTATGTGCAGTTCTGGTTGCCTTGACGCAGGAAGGATATTACTAAACTGGAGAGAATTCAGAAAAGATTTACCAGAATGTTGCAGGGAATGGAGGGTTTGAGGTATAAAAATAGACTGAAAAGACTAAGATTTTTTTCATCAGAGCTAAGAGGGTGAGGTATGACCTTATTGAGGATTATAACATGATAAGGGTCATAGATAAGGTGAATGACAAGAGTCTTTTCCCTAGGGTGGGCAAGTCTAGGAGGCATATTTTTAAGTTGAGAGGAGAAAGATTTGAAAAGGACATGAGGGGCAACTTTTTCACACAGAGAGTGGCGCATGTGTAGAATGAACCGCCAGAGGAAGTGACGGATGCAGGTATATTTACAACATGTAAAAGACATTTGGATAAGTACATGAATAGGAAAGTTTTGGAGGGATATCGGACAAGCACAGGCAGGTGGGATTTGGTTAGTTTGGGAACTTGTCTGGCACTGACTGGTTGGATCGAAGGGTCTGTTTCCATGCTGAATTACTCTATGACTCTATGACTTTTGACCCCATCTATAACTGAATGGCAGGGCATGTGTATGAACAGAGAAAAAAACCTGGGAGATTTACCACAGTATTCCAGGGGATGGCAGCACCTGAAGAAACTGCCCCTACAATTTAGCATCTTGTTCGCATGAAACTGGTTTCTTAACGCGGCAAAAGGAAACCACTTAGTTTGAACTGCAATGGTTAATTGTAAAGGAAGTCTGCTACAAAGACTCTGAAAGCCGGCACATGTTTGAAAGTTGTTCCAGGACAGCGAATAACCATTGCTAGTCTGTTTCAGCTGAGAACATGATGAATGGACTTTCAGGAGAAGACCTGGCCCTATGCAAGCTGTCGGTCATCTGATTGGATTGAGAAATTACATTAATAACCCACTGAGGTAGTTCACAAGAATCTCTTAGCAACTATCTTCAAAGCAGACTACACAGCCCCGCCTATCTCCAGAACTGTTAACCAAAATTAATGGCAGCAGATATGTTTGTCCAATTGTTAACCAACCCCTCCTAAAGCTAGTCAATGAACATCTACAATGGCAGGCATCCAGAAAATCAGCTGTCGCTCTGTTCATGACTCATGTCTGTAGAAGGAAGGCATTGTTATTGGTAATCTTAAAGATCCAATCATTCTAAACTAGAGGTACAACACAGGAACAGTACAATGTGTTTCATTGAGGAGTGTTTTTTGTGCCTGAGTCCTTGGCTATGCAATTATCACCAAATATATCAAAATTATGTTTCTTAGTGAGTTTTTAAGTGAGTGATTGCTCTTTAATTGAAGTTAATGGGAACTGGGGAAAGATGTCCTCTGGTTGGAGTCATTCCTGGCACAAAGGAAAATTGTTGCGGATGTTGTGGATGGGCCAATCATGAGCCCCAATCATTGCAGGACTTCCTGAGGCTGGAGTCACAGGCTCAACCTTGCTTTATCAAAGATCATCCCCTTGCCGTTAGGTCAGAATGGGGATGTTGCCTGATGTTTGCAAAATGTTCTATTTCATTCACAACTCCTGGCATACTGGTGGTTTTTACCTGCATGCAGCCATACCTGGACAACACCCAGGCATGACTAATAAAGTGGCAAGTCACACAAGTGCCAGGCAATGACCATCTCCAATCAGAGGGCGTGTCTTAACCTCTCCTCTCCTTAATGTCCAATGATAATTTCATTGGTGAACTACCTCGTCCTAAAATCAATGTCCTAGTGGGTTACTATTGAGCAAAAACATAACTACAGCTGCCATATATATACTTTGATTGTAAGAGCAGGGCTCAAGTATACTTTGTCTGTGCCTTCCAAACCTGCAATCTCTACCACATTCAAGGACAAGGGCAGCAGATGCCTTGGAACACTGAGTTTCACTCAAAGCCTTACTACATCCCGACTGGGAACAATATTGCCATCCCTTCACTGTTTATGATCGTTGTTGCTTCTTCACTTGTCACTGGTTCAAAATCCTGGAGCAGTTGTGCTCTAAGAAGGCACTATCTTCTGAAAAGCAATTAGGAATAGGCAATAAATTGTTGCCTTTGTAGTTTTACCTAAATCCCAGGAACTAATGAAACTAAAGCCCATGGGTCTTCATTCACTCTTCTTTCAGAATCAAAGATGTTAATTTACCTCACACATCTTTATGATTATAGACATTCAATATGTGCATTTAATTTTGGATTTTCTTGGCATTCTCAGTCAATTAAGAACAGAGAAAGCAAGAAAGAACCAAATTACAGGCTTTAATCTGCGATGATTAATTACCAATAAATCTCACAGCTATCAGCATTAGCTTGAACAAAACAACTTAATGTCATTAAACTGTACACATGCTGTGTCTTTTCCCAATGCACCATAAGTTCAGACCAACCCTGCACAAATGCTTTCTTAGAAATGTTTTATTAAATAATATGGGATATTGCAGACCATGCTGAAAGAAACTGAGAAGTGATCTAGAATACCCTTAAAATAACTCAGCAATCTTTTCCAGTTTTGCAAAACAGCTGTTAGAGGCATAAGATATAATTTCTGCCTGTTTGTTGGAAGAGAGTTATCTTAAAAGGAAGAGAAAGGAACTTGAATTTATATAGTGCCTTTCATGTTTTCCAAATAATCCAGTATTCCACAGCGACTGAGTATTTCTTTGAGAGTGTGGATTTCCTTCTTCTGCAGCCAAATTAACAGTTAGCAAGATGAACCTACACATGGCAATACAGTTGACATGTTTTAGTGTCATTAATTTGAAGCATGAGCATTGACCAGAACATCTGTGCCATTTGATTTCGGTGTTTACCTTGTCAAAACAATTCACAGTCTTATAAATTTCAATACACCCCTCATTCTTCAAATTGCTAGTGAAAACAAGATCAAACTGTCCAATTTTTCCTCATTCGACAACCACCTACTCAAAGTATCAATCCAGGAAACTTCCCCAGAACTGCCCTCCAATATATTTACATCCTTTCTCAACAGGGAGACCAAAACTGCGAACATTATTTGAGAAAACCCTGTAAAACTGAAGCATAGCATTTTTACTTTTATGTTCAATTCTTCTCACAATCAAAGATAGTATTTCACTAATTGTCTTAATCACTTGTTGTACTCACATACCAACCTTTTATGACTTATGCACTGGACCACCTGGATCCCTCAACACCTCGGAATTCTGTGGCCATTCTCCATTTACTTTTTATTCTTCTACCAAAGTGAACTTCACATTTTCCCATATTGTCAGTCATCTGCCATATTTTTGCACACTTTCCTACCCATCTTTGTGTCCTCTGCAAATTTAGCCACTCTGCCCTTGTTCCCCTCAGGGAGTTCCAAAGAGTCACATTGGCATCAAAGGAATAACCCTTTCTCTCACCACAAATGCTGCCAGTATTGTGATTTTAATCTATGATCAGGCAGCCATAAGCTTGTAAGATAGTTAAGTGATTTAATTAAGTGATGATGCGGCATTATATCACACCATGTAATATTCCTGTATAAAGGTATTAACTCCATCTGGAGTACCTACTGCTAAGACTGCAGTAATTTTTTGTACATCAGAGTCAATTAGACAAGTGATCAAGCCCATAATATGCCAGTGTCTGTGATGGGGTTGTAATACATTCAGTTGTTTAGTAAATAAATCTTCAGGGACTTGTTCTCAGTAAGAAACCAGGTTCAGTGTTCACTTTACCAGAATTAACATAATAGTAAAACCGAAAGAACACATGAGCCAGATCTACTGAATCCATCTAGCACTTTCAGTTTTTATTTCAAATCACTGGCATGTACCCTACTTTTCTTTTACTTCATATCCCCAGACTTCAAACTGCACGACATATGTCAGCATACAAAAATCTCAACTACATTTAAAGCCAAAGTCCACAAATATGAATTGCAGATTTCCAGAATGATTGAACAGTCATGCAGCAATGCCAGAGACCAGATTCAGTGGTGCCTCACAGGATTACTGCTGCGTGTAGGGGTCAAGGGGAGGAAGATGGACCTGATAAAGGGGAAGAAACTGTGGGTTTCCACGCAGAAGACGTGTTTGAAGATATTAGTGGGGTGAGCAGGGACAAAGTATAGATAGCATGTTGAAAATCTAATCCAGTCAGGAAGGGTGAGAACATCTATTGATTCATCTACATCCTGTGTACCCTGCTTTTCACTAAGTGTTCTCCACCATATTACTCCTCATACCTACTAAACAAGCAGCCTTTACTTTAGAAGTACTTCATCAGCACCCAACTATCCACTCTTCGCTGTCATTCACTTCAATCCTTCTGTAATGTGATGCATATATTTTATAATCATCTTTACCATCCTTACATTGTGTCCACTAGGTGACCTGACCTCCTTTCACCATCAGATCACTTTTCTCACTTCTTCTCAGAGATCTTCTTGTCAGTACCTGACATGGTCTCTCATCACATGAAGCCTGAGTCTACCTTTACCCATGTGTAGCCAGGGCTGCCAGGCTTCGCAATGCTGAAGGTGTGGCCTTCAGGCATCTTGCCAGTGAGGACAGGAATCTGAACTCACTGCTTTTGGTTTTGCTGAACTGAGATCATCTGCAGCACTTTGTCGCATGGCTAAATAATCTAATTTTGGAGATACAAAATCCAGCCATTCGCCCTTGCTGAAGGATGATCGCAGTTGATGCTTTCTTTGCAGGGTTGGTGCCTGTTTTAGGGTCTCTGAAACCACAAGTCATGACGGTGGTGAATTCTAGGCCAAATCCAATGTTGCTATTTGCATTAATCATCAGTTAGCGTTCCCATTTCTCATGATGGATGTGGAGAATTTTGACAGCATCCTTGAATTGCTTTGAGCTGGTCTAGTATCTCTCAGCCCATGCTGTAACCATATCCTTGGGGATGAGACCCACTTCCATTCTAAACCAGAAAAGACTTCATTGCATGAAAAGCAGTAGCTCTTAGCCCTGGAAGGATGGTTTAATCGATGCTTCCGTCTTGCCATGTGATGTCAAGGATACATTGTAGGCACCTGAGATGGAAGTTGTTGAGCCACTTTTCTTTGCAGATGTACATTGTTCAGGCTTCATCAAATAACATAACCTTTCCACCACCATGTCCTGCATCACAATGTAGTAGTGAGCCCCATACAAGACATTTGTTCTTTTGAACAGCAGGCAGTGAAAATAAACGCGGGGAGAGATGCAAAATGAGTTGCTGACTCATTATCACCCAACATACACATCCAGATGCGATATTAGGAGCACCTGCAAATGGTGAAGAGCCATACATTCGAAGTTACCATTTTTCTCTCAAATACTCAATGCTTACATATGTCACACTTTAGTTTAGCCATGCATTGCATTATCAAATTATACTTCCTGGAAGGAATAAGTCAATTTAATTTGCATACAAATTACTGCTCCCAACCCCACAGGGAGCCTGTTCCAAATGCTAAACATGTACACAATTACCTAAGCAAATTTGAATAGCCAGCAAACTTCTTCCTCCTTTGTCTTATTTCATCATCAGAAAAAAGGTATTAACTTTTTCAGCCACTTCCAACCTATTACTCACCCCTGATAATGCCCTTGACTGAACAGTGTTCCTCTGCTCCTGATAAATCTCCCTTCTCTGTATCACAACTTTAAGAGGCACCTTGAAGTTCTCAGCTGACTGTCAGCCTACCGTATGGGTTGCTATTGATGTTTCCCCTTTTTATATTTGGATCCTCTCTGAGGAAGACCAGTCATCCATTAAAATCAACTGGCACCAGAAAGCCCAGCCCCTGAGTTCACTTTCTTACTGCTGTCACTCCATCCTCACCTCATTCTTCATACATTGTGTGATCTCATCTTACAGCTGGAGATTGCTATAGGCACAACCATCAACTGAAGGGGTGTTACCCACTGCAACCATGCTGGAACCACAGGATCTGCCTAACTACAACTTGCGTTTGTATAGAGTTTTTAGCATAACTGATTGTCCCAAGTGCTTTACAGGAATGTTATTGAGTAATATTTCACTCCGAGCCAGGAGAAATCAAGTATTTTAAGGAGACGTTAGAACAAATTATCTAAATCTAACCAAAGAAACAGGCTTTAAGGTGCATCTTGAAGTGGGAGCATAAAGTAAAGACGTGGTTTAAGGAGAGTATTTCAGATCAGAGGGCCTTGGCAACTAAAACCAAAGCATCCAATGGTGGTGCACTAACAATTAGCAATAGCCAATCAGCAGGTGTTGGAGGAATAAAGAGCTCTCAGAACGCTGTAATACTGGAGGAGGTAGCGGAGAAAGGAAGGGAAGGGGCCATGGATAGACTTGAACATTAACCAAAATTTTTTATACTGTGGCAATTTCAGACTGGGTGTTAATGTAAGTTAATGAGCACAGGGGGATGGGTGCATGGGTCTTAGGAGAAAGGACGATAATATGTCACCTCTTCTTTACACTGATAAAACCTTTAGGTCTCTCAGGACAGTGACTTGAGAGAAATTTGGGGATTTACATATATATATATTAATCAGTTAAAACTTCCTAACTGATTAAAGATTTAACAGCATCTTAGATATGTTTAATACAGTTGTGTGACCCTTTGATCTTTTACTTATAAATTCTATGCCTGATGCCACATGCCTCACTAACACCTGAACAAGGAGAGAGGCTCCGAAAGCTTGTGTTTTCAAATAAACCTGTTGGACTATAACCTGGTGTTGTGTGATTTCTGACCTTGTCCACTCCAGTCCAACACCCGCACCTCCACATCATCTCTAAACTAGTAATTGAGAGACCCAGGAAATAGCCTGGGAACCCGAGTTTGAATCCTGTTACAGCAGACGGTGGAACTTGAATTCAATAAAAATCCGGAATTAAGAATCTAATGATGACCACATACCCACTGTTGATCGTTGTAAAAACCCATCTGGTTCGCTAACGTCCATTAGGAACATCCTTACCTTGTCTGACCTATATGTGACCCCAGGCCCACAGCAACTGGTTGGCTCTTAACTGCCCTATGGGCAATTAGGGATAAGCAATAAATGTTGGTCGAGCTAGCAACGCCCTCATTCCATGAATGAATTAAAACAAAGATGCAACTCATTTCAGAGTACTCCTAAAACACAGAGAGGTGATGGTTGAATGGTATTATGGCTATTAGTCTAGAAACTCAGCTAATGTTCTGGGGCCCCAGGTTCAAATCCTATCACACCAAATTGAATATATTTAAGCCGTTGCCAATTGTCAGGAAAAACCCATTGGATTCATTAACATGCTTCCTTCAGGGAAGGAAATCTGTCATCTTCACCTGATCTGGCCTACACATGACTCTAGACCCATAGAAATGTGGCTGACTCTCAAGTGCCCTCTGAAATAGCCCAGCAAGCCATTCAGTTGCATCAGTTGCTCTGAGGTCTGACCCATCCCACTCTCCCTACCACACTCTGCTTCACTTTTGATGGTTCACATTGTCCATAAAGAGCTTTGCTTGTAAATATTTAATTGGTTACATGGGTGATTCCTGCTGGTGTTTAGTAGTTAAAAGAGCAAAAACAAAGTCATAAAGATTTGGAGGTGGAGAAGTCATTTGGTTGCATGTGATAAAACTTCTGGACATAAGAGAAAAAAGAGCTCCCCAAATCCATTTTGATTTAGCCCCCTCCCTCTCTCCCTACCTCTCCCTCACATTTGGTGGCCTGCATTGCCTCTTAATGGCCTTTGCATCTAAATTAATGTGGGTGATTTACTGGGGGAGGTTAATCAATGAAAAAATAACAAAGGTGATTTGGTGATGGGAAACAAAAACTATTCAGTTGTGTTTCAGAGCACTTTTGGAGACGTAAAAACAAACAAAAAAAAAACCAGAGTCCCTTAGGAGGGTTCTTGGAGCACAGTAGCAGTGTCCCTACCTCTGGACTAAGAGGTCAGGGTCCAAGTCCCACCCACTCCAGAGGTACATTTCTGCACAGGTTGATTAGAAAATCAAAAAACAATCCTGTATATTATGAGAGAAACTTTAAAGACGTGTGCAAAGCAAAGTTTCATCTTCTGTACAATAATCATTAATGATTACAGAGGGAGGATTGAAAAATGACAAAGCAGTCTATAGCTTCTTGGAACTTGCAACAATATTGAGATTTTCTGGTTCCAAGGAATTAATTATAATTAAGTTATTCAGAGATATTGCCAATTTTCAACATAGTACAGACTTGGCAACTGAGAACGTGTGTATTTTAATCTCTCTTTCAGTAACCTGATTTGAATTGTCAAACAAAAAGATGCCCCAAGAAATCAAGTGTTATATTTCCTTCACTTTTATGAATTTTAAGAAACAAAGGGATTTTGTCACTGTGCTTGAGGATTGAAACTTGCTTCTTTGGACTGCTACATTTTGTGACTTTTTTTTTCCTTCTTACCCCTCCTTGTTATGCTGACTCACATTGACAGAGAGTTTACCCGATACTGGAACCCTCTTACACCTTGGCCTACTGGCTACGACCGAAGACTTGGCTGGGTTTAAACTGTGAGGGCATCAGAGCTGAGATGAGTTCTGTTACTGGATAAAAATCTGCTGGGATAGCCCTTCATCCAGCCCAGGGTTGCTTCAAGCGAATAGTCCTGAACAGGTTACACTGCTGTAGCAGAGGTGCTGTGGATGAAGGTGGAAGGAAAAGGTTGCGAAACAGATTTGGGGAGGAAATTGCATTAGCAACAACAAAATGAGTATTTTGTAGCTGGTTCCTCGTAAATAAATAATCTCTTTGTCGTGTACCACAGATTAAATAACAAAGGCAAAATCACTTTGATGCTGAAAATATGAAATAAAAACTTAAAGTGCTGAAAATACTCAGCAAAGCAGGCAGTATCTCCAGAGAGAGAAGCAAACTTAGTTTCAAGTTTGTGATTGTTCAACTGGGAAAAGTTTGAAATGTATTGGGTCCTGAGTAAGTGAAATGTTAAGGGTAGAGAAGTCTTTAATGCATGGGTTTGAGTCCAAATTTGATGGCCATTGGAGTGCATTTATGATATGATATAAAAACATTGATTACTAGGCTGCAAAATTCCTCCAATACATCTATGGCAACTTGTAGGAGTGGAGCACTTTGTGCTCAGGCATGCTTGATGTTGGTAACAAATCCTCAAGCTATAGCCTCTGGCCATAGGCTTGTGACCTATGCAGTATTTCCCTAGATGACCACTCCTTGTGCCAGTAGGCAGAGGAAAATGTGTTATTATATGCAGAAGTTATTATTGGACACGTCAGATCCCAGACTGAAATACAGCTTGACAAATCATATTTTGTTTACTTTTGGTTTTAACAAAGTGATCTCTCACTGAAACACAAGCACACAATGTTGCAGATTTGGTGTTAACAACTGAACAGAAGAAATTAGAATGAAATAGAATAAACCGAGGGCAACTTTTTAAGATAGAATGGTTCATGTGGGGAATAAATTTGCAGAGGAAGTCGTGTATGGTACAGTTACAACATTTAAAAGACATTTGAATAAGTGCATAAGTAAGAAATGTTTAGAGGGATATGGGCCAAGTGCAGGCAGGTGGAACTCATTTAGTTTGGGATTATGATTGGCATAGACTGGTTGGACCGAAAGGTCTGTTTCTGTGCTGTATGACTCTATGACATAACATACATTTAAAGATTTTTAAACAAATAGTAAAACTGGAATTCTATTATTTCCATCAAACTCAAAAGAACCCCTTTGCAATCCTCACATCAGACAAGACAGAATTCTCTTTTCGATCATCCCTATAGGGCTTACTTTAATTATAGTCTCAACTCACAGTTCTGAGAATTTTTTTTTGGGTTTTCCTTGAGCCTTCGGAGAACTGGACCTAAACTTTCTCAGCTTCAAATAACCCCTCATGATATTAACTAAACACTTCCGGTCTGGAGCTTTCACTAAGCTCCTTACACTGAGATTATTTTGTTTCTTAATAATTCAAAGCTATTTTCTGCGCTTCTCAGGAACAATCACCTTACACATTCATCTACAGCCAAAGATCTTGCAGAGCTGTCCAAACTTCAGCAAAACAAACTTCTTTCCAAGCTATGGGTATTTCCCTTAATCAAAAGAAAAAGCATTAAAGAACGGAGACCCTTCCATAGATATGCTACTTTGGTGTATCTTCGACCTCTAGTTATGAGATGGGCCCAAGTCAAAGGACCCTTACCCAGAGGTGGCAAGGTGCCAGCAGCGTCATCTGGGAAAATATCACAGATGGAATATGTTGAAAAGAGCCTTTAAGCCAAAAAAAATCTGACTTTTGTCAAATCCAGGTTTGCTTTCTACTTTAGAGAATGCGTAATATCAGAGGGCTAGTAATCTTATGCTTTTGGTGATATGTAGTTTAAGGTTGCATTTCTTCCCACCCACAAGAGCAGGTATGATATGTAATTTAGATCTGTACCCAGTGATTCACAGCTATCACAAGCAAGATACAAAAATTAACATATCAATAGCTGATGTCTTCTCCATCCTCAGATGTTGGGTGATCTTTTACAATCACCATCCTCCGATCATAATTTTCAACATGCCTGGATGTTTTGACATTATGAGCTATTCCCATTCAAGATGGCTGGATATTTTCAATTTTTTTTAGGAGATACAAAAATGTAATTTTGGATCTGTTGAATTCCTTCCCTGATAAACATATCTTACACTTCACTTTTGATACACCCACTATTGACCCAGCTCTCTGACTGGAAAATAACCCAAATACATGATAATGGTTAAACATTTGAATAGTAGATTGTAATCAGTAAATTTGCATAATTCAATTGAATTCTAACCAGTAAATTTACATGATTCAATTGAATTGAGCAACAAATTATGAGCAGACAGCATGCAGAGCCAGTTTCTGAATAGTGTAAATCGATTGAATAAAATGCAGCCCTTACTGTATGGTTTGGCGTGTGCAACACATAACCATTGTGGTGAAATACATTGTCCAAAATAGAACAAAGTGATCAAATATTAAGTTTCATGGTAGCTATTTAATTCATTGTAAGTCTATTGTTTGTACTAGTGACCACATGACCATGTTAGCCACCTGACTGGCTTCATGCTCCAGGTGCAGGCCCTGTTGATATATAGGGTTTGTAAATAAGTTCTGCAAATCTCCACTTCCTTGACTGTAGCCTCACAGTATGTTGGCTGGAAGCAATGGTCAGGATCCGTGGCATGAGGCCTCTAGCAGAACAGAGCAACGTACTTCATATTTGTGAAATTCTTTAGTGAATCTCCATCCCAACTTTTAGGAAGTTTTGTGTTTAAACTAAGTTAAAATCAATGAATTCCCATCAAAGCATACATCAGCGTATTAAACATTTGCTCTCCTGTGTTTCAACCTAACTCAAATTTTCACTTTGTTCTTTATTCACCCGTGCCTTGTTCCAAAATTATGACAAGTCTAACTTTTCCCAGTTCTCATGAAAGGTTACAATCCTAAAGTATCTGTTTCTTGCCACATGTACTGCCGTAACTGCCTATCATATCATATGATGGATATGATAGAACCGTTTCTATATAAATTGCCACCATTGTTAACACAGATCCATCTCATGATCTGTTGTATAGGTGAAGAATGAGACACATGTAACATAGTGGTGAACAATTCAAGAGACTTTTATTACAGCTCCCAGTGTGTACATGCACTAGAACCAGGGGTACTTGTGTGTCTAAGCTCAAGCTAAATAATTCGGATGTCACTATAGCACACTTTACTCAGCATGTCATGCTGCAAGAAGACTCAGTCAGATGGAGACTGAAACCTTTACACCATTATGTCACAAGCCATTATGTGGAGATGACTTCTTAAACATGTCCCTCAAAGGCATATTGCATTCTAGCTGTTGGGGGCCATTTTTGCTGCACTGTCATGGGGCAGCCCTGACAAGCTTTGTGTCTTAACACGACAATAGCCTGCTGGGTATTTCCAGAACTTTCTGTTGTTATTTCAGAACTCCAGCATCTGTAGTATTTTGCTTTAGGACGACTTTACAATACACTCTCTATGGGACTGTCTATTAAGTGCATTTCTCACCCTGTTGATAGTCAATACACATCCAACAGAGTTAACAGTTCACAATCCTCTGAACTGAAGTAAATTATAGAGGATGCTGGAAACATTGAATAAATAGAGAAAATGCTGGAAACATCCAGGAAGGCTGGCAGTATCAGCGGAGAGAAGAACATTGGTATAAAGTTTGACATCTTAGGATTCTTCGTTAGAACTTTTAAGAAGGTCATAAAGCCTAAAATGTTAAACTACCTTCCCTTCTCCAAAAATGGTCTCTTACCTAGTGTTACTTGTTTCTGCTTCTCACCTTCACTTTGCCTAGGAAAGTTGTGTGCTAACACAATGTTATATTTCTAAATCTGTCAAGCATGGTTGGAAGGCAAGGACAGTTTCCTACGATTTGCTCATTCTGAATTATTGAGCACAGACTGTTGCTGGGCTTAACTAAACCTAAATGAGTAAAAGAATGTGGTCAAGTGACCATGGGCCCAAAACTGGACATTCTAAATTGATCTACATCTGGTCAAATGGGGTCTGACCGAAAATTGGTCAAACTAAATTAAATAGCAGCCAGCAGCTATCAGCTAGAGATGACAATTGAAACCAAGGTTAAAGAGGTCACAAAAGTTCAGGGGAACCAGTTACAACCAGCCCTACTTGTGTATTGGGGAAGTATTGATCAGACGTTCTGGCACCTTAACTTCCAGCCAGTGCCTGAGGATGTGCACTTTATAGCAAGGCTGAAGGGTGCTCTAAACCCTGCTCTTTGACCCCATTGGCCAAAAGCTGCAGAACATTCTGGAAGGTGCAGAGTGAGGGTGGATAAACATATATACCTGGAAGCCACCCACTCAGCAAAGACTCACAGCAAGGCTCGTGGCAGACCATGCGACAACCCAACAAGACCTAAGAGAAGATCGCTCCTGACCTGCAAGATCCACCTTTGTGGGAAAGAGCCAACCCTACATCGGAGAGGAAGGAATTCCAACAGCCCAGCTCAAACACATGGATCATTGTGGGTAATATCCTTTCTCAGACAGATAGAGATGGACGGAGAGCAATCACGCAGCTTGTTTCAGGCCTGGCCATAGTTAAATTGCAGAAAGTGTTGGCTTATCAAGAGTTTGTTTTCAGAACAAGGAGTCAGGCAGCAATGGTTGTGGAATCCAGCTGGAAAGGCAGAAATGAACATCATAGGCATGGAAGGTTATGTTCACATTTATATTTAATCATCATTCTGTGATCAATAACTATCCGTGGTGCACTCTTTAATCTGTGGTCATAGATCAGTTTAATCTAACATCTGTGTACTTGCTGGTAAACAACATACTTGAATGTGTGATAAGTTATTAAGAGTTAATTTTAATTTAAATAGTGTTGGATATGTCATATACCCTGAGAACAGTTTTTATTTTCTCTTTGATGTAACTGGCTGTGTCCACAATGAGTATTGTAACGTTAGCAGGTTCAAAGACATCCCTGTGCACAGTTAAGTGCATTTGGATATGATAATCATCAATTGTCAACTGTTGAACCACTTGTGTTTACTCCAATGAGAATCTATTTTAAGAATCCAGGCTGGTGAACAGCAAATATGAAATGCAATAAAAACAGCACTTGGCCCTGTTATATTACTATGGGAAAGGATTTGTTCTTCAGGTTCTGTGTTTCTTGCATCAGTTTTGGCTTGATGGGATGTTCATATATTTACATTAAGTTGTGTCTACAAAGCAAATGTCAAAACATCTTACAGAACAGTTAGTTTGAGTATTACAGATTGAGAATTGAGCATTGAGAATTTAGTCAGGTGAACTGATAAAAATTTAAACACTGACCAGACTTCTCTCATAGACAGAAGCCTGAATTCTAACCTCTTCTCCTCTCACCCCCACCGTACTCACCCACACAGCCCTGACAACCCAGTCTGAGGTGGAGAATTTTAGATTTAGAAAGGACAAGTATCAGGACTGGATGATCCCATCCCAAGTCATTTTCATTCCCCTCACATTTTTAATGTTGTAAAACCAGCCTGTGAAACACCTGGAAAAACCAAGGGATAAATGACATATTAAAGTTGGCAATTAATAATATAATTTGGAAATTAAGTTTTATTCAGGCCCAAATGATGTGAATCCCCACACTACTGGCTTCCAAACAAAGTGGCCCTTTTATCATTGCACATGGGCCAAGAAGCTGAATGGAAGCTCCAGAAGGAAACCTTTGATGATTGCAAGGGCCAATCCCAAAATCACCAAGCACTCCTGACTTGCTCAACTACCATCATTCCCCAGAGCCCCAACCTCCAAATCACTGAGCTACCTGCCTAAATCTTCAAGACTGCAGACCCCTCACCCCTACTTGCTGAGCCCTCTTGATTGACAGGTAGACCAGAATTGGACACGGTACTCCAGAAGAGGCCTTGATTGAAGATTGCTGACACCTCTTGATGTCCCACTGCTCCTAACTGAGCCCTCACAATTTCAGGTCTTATCAAAAACTTTCCAAGCCGAGGTTTTTTTTGAAGACAGGCCCCTCCAAAGGCCTTCCTGATCGTAGGACTGTACCAGGCCTCTCTATTTTTGGATTGTACCAACCCTCTCATTTTCAGGATCGTCCCCAGTCTCCACTACTTCAGGACTGCTCCTATGATTGTCCCCAGCCCTCTGTATTTCAAAAATGCCCCAGCCCTCTCTGTTTCAGGATTGCCTCCAGCCAATTGAAAACAAAATTGGCCTGATGGTAGGAGACAGGGTGGTGGTAGTGGGTTTTATTTTCAGCCTGGTGGTCTGCGACCAGTGGTGTTCCGCAGGTGTCATTACAGCGTCCACTTCTGTTTGTCATTTATATAAATAATTTAGATGAGAATATAGAAGGCATGGTTAGTACGTATGTGATGACACCAAAATTGGTGGTATAGTGGACAGTGAAGAAGGTTATCTAAGAAAACAGAGAGATTTTGATTAATTGGAGTGGCAGATGGAGTTTAATTTGGATAAATGCGATGTGTTACATTGTGGTAAATTGAACAAGGGCAGGACTAATATAGTTAATGGTAGATCCCTGGGTAGTGTTGTCAAACAGAGACATAGACATTCAGGTGCATGGTTCTTTGAAAGTTGCATAGACAGAGTGGTTAAGAAGGCATTTAGCATGCTTGCCTTCATTGATCAAACCATTAACTATAGGAGCTGGGACATCATGTTGAGGTTGCAGAGGACATTGGTGACGTCTCTTCTGGAATACTGTGTCCAGTTTTAGTCTACCTGTCTTAGGGAGGATATTATTGAATTGGAAAGGGTTGAAAAAAGATTTACAAGGATTTGTTGAGACTGAAAGTCTTGAGTTATAAGGAGAGGCTGGATAGGCTGGCACCTTTCTCAGTGGAGCATTAAGGGGTGACATTACACAAGTTTCTAAAATCATGAGGGGCCCATAGATAAGGTGAGTAGTAAAGGTCGTTTCCCTAGGGTGCAGGAGTTCAAAACTAGAGGGCATATTTTTAAGATGAGAGGAGAAAGATTCAAATGGGACCTGAGAGGTAACGTTTTCAAACAGAGAGTAGTTCAAGTGTGAAATAAACAGCCAGAGGAAATGGTGAATGCAGGTACAGTAGTAACATTTAAAAGACATTTGGATAAGTACATGGATATGAGAGATTTAGAGGGATATGGGACAAACACAAGCAAATGGGACTAGCTTAATTTGGGAAACTAGATTAGTTGGACCAAAGGGTCTGTTTCTATACTGTATGACTCCATGGCTCTACTTTTTATTTCAGGATTTCCCTCAGCCCTCTCTATCTGATTGATTTAGTTGACCTTTTGTTGTCACATGTACCGAGATACAGTGAAAAATATTGTTTTGAGCGCAATACAGGCCGATTGTATCATACAGAGTGCATCAGGGTAGCAGAATACAGTGTTACAACCACAGAGAAGGTGCAGAGAGAGAGACATCAGAATTAATATTTGAGAGGCCCATTCAAAAACCTGACAACAGCAGGGAGGAAGCTGTTATTGCATATTCATATATGTGTACAACTTTTATATCTTCTGCAAGACAGAAGAGGGGGAAAGAGAAGATGACTGCGGTGGGAGGGGTCTTTGATTATGTTGGTTGCTTTTCTGATGCAGTGGGAAGTGCAGATGGAGTCAATGGATGGGAGGCTGGTTCGTGTGATGGACTGGGCTGTGTTCACAACTCTCTATAGTTTCTTGCGGTCTCAGGAACAGCAGTCGCCAAACCATGCTGTGATGCATCCAGATAGGAAGTTTTCTAAGGTGCATCTATAAAAATTGTTCTGAATCCTTGTGGGTATGCTGAATTTCCTTAGCCTCCTGAGGAAGTAGAGATGTTGTTGTGCTTTCTTGACCATTGCATCAACATGAGTGGACCAGGACAGATTGTTGGTGATCGTCACTCTCAGGACCTTGACACTCTCAACCATTTCCACCTCAGCACCGCTGATGAACACAGGGGCATGCCCTCCGCTCCGCTTCCTGAAGTCAGTGAACAGCTCCTTCATCTTGCTGACCTTGACTCACTCTTTATCATGTATTCTGTCTAGTTGTTGTTTGAGATCTGACCTACAACGGTGGTGTTATCAGCAAACTTGTAAATGGGGTTGGGGCAGATTTTGGCCACACAGTTGTGAGTGTATAAGGAGTATAGTAGGGGGTTGAGTACACAGCCTAGCAAGGCACCAGTGTTGGTGATTATGGTGGAGGAAGTGTTGTCACCTGTCTTTCATATTGCAGTCTGTGGATCACCAAGTTGAAGATCCAATTAAAGAGGGAGGAGCTGAGACCTAGGTCGCGGAGTTTAGAGATTACTTTATTTGGAATTATGCTGTTGAAAGCAGAACTGTAGTCAATAAGTAAGATCCTAACATAGGTATCCTTGTTATTCAAATATTCCAGGGATGAGTGTAGGGCTAAGGAGATGGTGTCTGCTGTGGACCTATTGTGCTAATAGATGAACTGCAAAGGATCAAGGTAATTCGATAGGCTGGAGTTGATGTAAGCCATGACTAACCTCTCAAAGCACTTCATAATTATGGAGATCAGAACCACCAGGCATTAGTCATTAAGGCACGCTGGCACCAAGATCATGATGGTCTTCTTGAAGTCAATGGGGACTTCAGATCATTGCCAGGAGAGGTTAAAAATGTCTGCGAAAACTCCCACCAGCTGGCCTGCGCAGGACCTGAATGCATGGCCGGGATTTCCATCCAGGTCAGTCACTTTCCATGCATTCACTCTCAAGAAGGCCGATCTAATGTATGCGATGGTGACTGTGGGTACAGGGTCATCTGGGGCTGTTGGTATAGGTGACATCATTTCACTGATCTTCTGTTCAAAGTGAGTGTAGAATGCATTAAACTCATCAGGTAGGGATGTACTGTTGCCCTCACTCTTTTCAACTTCACTTTATAGCCCATTAGGTCATGTAAGTCATGACACAAATGACAGGAGTCTGTGTAGTTGGTCTGGGTCTCAAGCTTAGTTTGGTATTGCCTCTTGATGTCTCTGATGGCCTTATGAATGTCGTACATAGATTTCCTGTATAGGTCTGAATTATACACCTCAGACCTGGACTTCAGTGGGAAGTGGATCTCCCCATTCATTCATGGTTTCCGGGTGGGGAATATTTGGATTACCTCCTTCGGCACGCAGTCTTCTACACACTGACTAATGAAGTCTATAAATGGTATTGGCATTTTGTTTAGGTTGGTTGCTGAGTTCTTGAATATGATCCGGCCCACCGACTCTAAGCAGTCCCTGGAAGCCTTTCTGTTACCTCAGACCAACACTGCACTACTTTCTGTACTGGGTCCTCATGTTCAATTTCTGCCTGGAAGCTGGGAGGAGGAGCACGGCATTGTGATCTGATTTTCCAAAATGCAGAAGGGAGATGGGGCAGTAGGCATTTTTGATAGTTGCATAGTAATGGTCCAGGATGTTCTGACCCCTGGTGGGACAGAAGATGTGTAGATGGTACTTTGGTTGACATCATCAGCTATAATGGACAAGGCCTCAGGGTATTCTGTCTCAAGACTGTAACATTTTATACTTTGTCAAGTGCACTCTTCACTGCTGTCAGTATAGTGGAGATGAACTCACATGGAAGGTAGTAGGGATGGCACTTTACTGTAAGATACTCTAGCTCAAGGGAGTAGTAACTCACCAGGGTCACCACATCGGAGCACCAGAAGGTGTTGATTAGGAGGCAAACCCCACCACCCTTTATCTTGCCCTGTTCCTTGCATCTATTTCAGAATTGTCCCCTGCCCTTTCTATTGCAGCACTCATTGCTGAATCTGTCAGCTGTGCTTATGGGTAAATGCATCGCCCATGATGATGATCAGTATTGCTGTACTGAATGGGAGAATAAGTACAGAAATAGGCCGTTCAGACCCTTGTGACTGTTCTGGCTTTTGATCAGATCGTGACGGATCAGTATCTTAACTCCAGCTCTGATTTCAGCAGGAGCACCAGTTGTTCTGTTACAATTAGCCTGCGTGTTTCTGGACCCCAAAGACAAAGATTCAGCCAGAGCCTTCACTTCTGACGACTGTTAAATGACGCTTGAGGAAAAAGGAAGTGTTTCATGTTTTTCAAATAATTGGGAAAGTATCAGACCTCACGGTCAAATAATCAAGATTTAGTGATCAATTTAAGCTTACTCTGGCACCATTGAGGATATTGGGAGCTCTCCAACATAGCAGAAAGCCAGGTATTTTTTGTTCGTGGGATGTGGTTGTTACTGGCAACTCCAATATTTATTGCCCATCACCAGTTACTCTCAATAAGGTGGCGTGAGCTGCTTTCTGTAATTGCTGCAGTCCATGTAGCATTGGTACAAGCACAATGCCGGTGGGAAATGAGTTCCAGTATTTTGATCCAACAACAGTGAAAGAATGGTGATATTTCTCTACGTCATGATAGTGTATAGCTTGGAGGGGAACTTATAGTTTTTGATGTTCTGATGTGTCCACTGTCTTTGTCCTACTCAGTGGTAGAGGCTGCACGTTTGGAATGTGTTTACTGAAGAGTCCTGGGAAGAGATTGATAGGGTTTGATCAAGTTTATTCAACGATCAATAGTAAAGACTGTTAAATATTGTTCTTCCTTGATAAAGTGCTCAATAAAGTTGGGTTGGAGCTTCCCCTGATTCTGGTCCCCTATGTCTATCTCACCATGAAACATGCTTGAGTTAAAAAAACGGTTACTGCAAACTGGTCAAGGTTAGTCAGGATACATTTACCCACCTTTCACTTTGCAACAGTAAGCTTTGACACAGGCATAGGAAGACAGGGAAACTCCACACCTCCAAATTAACAGCCCCTCAGGGATCCTGTGAATGGGCTGGAGAGAGGAAGAAGGCAAGATGCAAAATGCTGTAACAGCGCAGCTATCTAGTTCAATGTGGGAGCTGCAAAGCTGCTATTAGAAAACAAGAGAGGATTTGCCACCATGAGTTTCACTGCAGTACTATTTGGCTGGATCGTTCGGCTAATATTTGGAGTGCTGAGGCTTCTGGTCTTGCTAGTTCCTGCCTTGTCTCCTGTGTAGGTCAGTGTCTAGACCTATCATGGTTACTGTCTTTCTCCTCCAGCAGTTATATCATATTTCTCACTGAAAATGACCAATAACTGTGCACCAATCTTGCCTCTGGCCCAATTAGGACATTGCCGTTTGAAGATTGCTTCACATGAGAGACTCAACCACAGCACAGGGTTAGATCTTATACATTGTCCAGGGGCTAAATTCCCATGTCCAGCTGGAAAATCTGAGCTTGGTTTGTGTTGAAGCTGGATCAAGGAAAGATCCATCCTAGCTGGCCAATATCAGCCTGTGCAGTAAACACTGATGGGTTACCCACTGGGTTGGCCATGTTCCCACCATCAGTTTAGTCACTCAGCATGCTGCTCCTAGGGTACATTCTGTTGGAGTGCTCAAAATACAACCAAAATCACATACAGTCATAGTTATGTTCATGCAGTCATACAACAGGGAAACAGACCCTTCGGTCCAACCAGTCCATGTCGACCATAATCCCAAACTAAATTAGTCCCACCTGCTCTCTATTCATGTGTTTTCATCTTTATATAGCCCCATGTTTCTATGTACCCTACTCTTGTAACTTGGTTCTACACAGTGTGTTAATATCTTATGCCTCCATGGTGCTGTGTTTCTGTTCTCCTGTGCAAAGCTAGACCACAGGATTATTCCACACTTTCTCTTGTTGTGTCTTCCTCATCTGTTTCATCAGAACAGATCCACGGCAGAGACTGGCTGCTTCCCCATAGGATAAAAAAAAACAATTATATTTCAAACAGCTTACCATGCTTTCAGGAATCTCTCAAATATTACCACAAACTCTGAACTACTTATGTAATGAGTATAGCAAGTTGTGCCAGCCAAACTGTGAATTGTAAACAGTAATTTGATTACAGTAGTTACAATACAGAAGCAGGCTTTTCTGTAAAAAAAACATGCCTGGAGAGTGGCAGATGAAGGAAGAGGCCCCTGGCAGGAGCAGTAGAAATGCTAGGACAAACCAGATGGGGCTCCAGCACAGCCCAGGATCTCCCTTTGAGTGAGGAGCAGGTCCTTGGCTGACTCACCCTGGCCTGGACTCATAGGCTGCAGCTAGGCTGGGTGCCCGGAGGAATGGAAGCATCAGCAAAAGGGACAGATGGCAGATTGGCAGCAGCATCTGAATGAGTGTCAGATGGGGAGCAGAAGGCTCCTCCTGGCCCAGTGACAACGTGACTTCCAGCACAGAGCACTCAGCCTGCATAGAGGCCTTCTTCAACGGAGGCTTCCGGCCTAGTATTCCAGCTCCCCGATGTGTGGTCTCAGCCTGGCATATCCCGGAATGGCGGTCTCATCTTGGCTATAGGGTATTCCATCGTTCTTCAATTTGCTTTCCCTGAGCCCAGGAGCCATTAACTGAATTGTGACGAACTTTGTCTTAATTTTACATCTTTTAATTTTGTGTATGACTTCTTTCAAAGGGAAAGGAGCACTGGTGGGGTGACTTATAAAACTTTTAACTGCATTTTACATGTAGAAGAACACATGACAATAAATTTCTATTCTATTCTGTTCTGTTCAGCTTGTCTAAGGCAATGTTTGTGCTCCATGCAAGCTTTCTCCCACACTACATCATTGATCATACATATCCGTCTCGACATTTTTGCCTCATACTTCTTTAGTTTCCCCTGAGAGGCAGGGGAGCTTTTAGGTATTGCTGAATACCACTTAATTTCTCCACTGAAATGAAGAAAAGTAGCTCAAATTGTGTAGCAATCCCTTTAACTATTGCACTGGAGCATTAACTTAAACTCTGAATACAAACAGCTGGCACGGGGCTTACAACTCTCACCCATAACAAGGGTAATGCATACATCTCAAGTGGTCAGGCCAGACAGGTAGAACAGTAATGTGGTGAGGGGACAGAGGACGATCTGAACTGTACAGAATAATCCTTGCATGTAGCCAATGCCATCTGGAGGTAAGGAGAGGAAACTGGAAGCAAAAGAAATAAAACATTTCAAACAAGCATCACTGATGGCTTAGGGATAAATTCTTAGTTTAATGTGGTACTGAAATATAGAGACAAGAAAAATCCTAGGAACAAAACCTAGTCCAAGTTGTCAGTGCATCTCAAGTGAAGCAACGTGAAGGTGTTCGACAACAATGCTGATATCTGTCAGGCTTCTCAGGATTGATTAGAAACTGAAAGTACTGCGGATGCTGGAAATCAGAAACTAAAACAGACATTGTTGGAAAAGCTCAGCAGATCTGGCAGCATCTATGGAGAGAAATCAGAGTTAACATTTCGGGTCCAGTAACCCTTCCTCAGAACTCAGGAAGGGTTCTCAGGAGAAGTTCTGTGGAAGGGTCACTGGATCCGAAACGTTATTTCTGCATTCTCTCCACAGATGCTACCAGACCTGCTGAGATTTTCCAGCAATTTCTGTTTTAGTTTCTCATTGTTGATTGCTCTCAGTGAATGTCCCTTCTAGAACATCTATAAACATCTGGCATTGGCAAGAGCTGGTTGGGACCTGATATCACCACTAATGCCAATTTCCTGGTTTGGAGGAAAAAGAACATGCATTGACCTTTAACATTGCAGCAAGCTGCAAGTGCCTTCACGATAGTTGGAGGGAAGGAAAGAAAATAGACATAAAAATAGGGAAAAGATTTGAATCAAATCTTCTTAACGTTTGAATGCAGTGTTTAGTGCACAGGGTAGGAAAGCCACATACTTGATTCACAACCTGTACTGGGTTAGTCGCAGAATATTGTATCCCAACATCAGCGAGGGTGGAAGTTTATAAGTTATACTGAGCAGTTCTCATACTCTCAGAGGACAACCTCCATCAATGACAACCTACATTCAGCTGCGCGTAGGAATGAAAATCTCTGTAGTGTGACTGGCCCATGTCTTCAAAACAATTGGAGGCGTCTGTTTACAACCTTATTATGACATTGAGGTGTGTAAAAGCTGGATGGAGAACGGAAACAGGTGAAGGCTGTTTTATACCTTGTACAGCTGAGTCTTATCATTTCACTCCATTGTGTTTGTCAAACAATGCTTCTGGTTGACGGGTGTTGTCAATTTGGACATTTATAGAGACATTGAGCAGATGCTCAGTCTTCCAAAATGCACTTTGTCATAAGTCAACCCTGGCAGATTGACTTAGAGAAACTGAAAGCCCTAAAACAAAGTGTTCTTAAATTTCACTTTTTTCCAAACTTTAGACATTTCATTGGGCTTATTGACACTTAGGATGTACCTACTCATAAAACATATCCATATTAGGAGAAACTTTTTAGTGAAGAATAGGAGGCAGATTTAACATTACTGGCAAAAAAAATCGAAAGAGACTTGAGGCAAGCAATTTTTGTACAAGTTGTTGTGGATTCTTGTAAGGATGGCCAATTAGTAGCCAGGGAGCACGCTAACTGTCTGATGAAGCCTGGGGGTAAGGGCCAATACGAAAACCTCCAGCAATGACAAGTTGGCTGTCCTATTGTCTGAGGTGGGAAATACCAAAGCAGATAAGGCAGGGAGAGATGACGTCTTGTGATGGAACCCCAGACTAATCTGGAGAGACGAAGGAAGGCAGCAAGATCTCCACTCATCACCAACCTGCCTAAACACATGGCCCACCTACTTCCAAAGCCAATTCTGAGAGGACCTTAAAGTCTACCAGCTGGTGACCTAGTAAGGCCCAATGACCACCTCAGGACCTCATCCCACCACCACCTGCATACAACTAGACGGAGGATTCACTAACCACTAATAGCAGGCCCAGTCTTGTTTCCCAGTGCCCTTCAGGAGGTGGGTTTGGGGAAGATATAGCACCTTAGGATGTCCTTAAGCTCATTACAACCAATCAAATAATATTGAAGTTTAACCATTCTTGGAATATAGAAAACACATCATCCAATTTGTTGACAGAAAACCCCGACAAACAAGAACGTGATAACAACTAGTTTTTTTAATGTAGGTTGAGAGATAAATATCACCAGGACACTAGGAAACTTCCCCCTTTTTCTTCGAACAGTGCCTTGGGATACTTCACATTTACCCAAGATAGCAGACAGGATCTGTGTTAAATATTTCATTTGAGTGATGGCACCTGTACCAGTTCAGTCCTTCCTGAGTACGCCACTGGAGGCTCAACCGAGATGAGGTGCTCAGGTCTCTGAGCTTTAGTTTGAACCCACAACTTCCAGTCTCTGGGCGAAAAGTGTCACCAATGAGCCACAATGAAGCAGTTTCTTTAACTTTTTGATGGTGTTTGGAAGAAAAGCATGTGGTTGAAATGGATCAAATCTTAATCTAGCTAAGTCATAGAATAGGTACAGCACAAAGGAGGCCGCATAGTCATACAAGCTGTCCATGACACCAACTCAGCTAGTCCCACTCCCTCGTCTACAAAAGTTTTCTCTTCAGATAATTATCTAGTTCCCTTTTGAAAACTACAACTGCATCTGCCTTCACCACATTCTTAGGCAAAGCATTTGAGATCCTGACTACTCGCTGTGTAAATAAACTCTTGCTCGTGACACTGATGGCTTTTTTGCCAATGGCTTTAAATTGATCTCCTCTGATTCTCATCAATGTCACCAATGGAAATGTGATCCCTATCCGCAGAAGGGAGTAGTGCTTCAAGGCCCAATTGTGCCATTAAGACAATCTTTACAACCAGCCAATCGTGGATCTAGTCAGTCAAATCAAATCAGAGGAAAATTTGACATCAAAATCTACGGTACAAAACAGGATCCTTGCTTGTTTCAATTAATATTACAGTCTTACCCAAAGACAACTTTAGTATTTTTCCCAAGAACTCTCATCCGATTCATTTTGTGAAATTGCAATAACATTATTGGAATAGGTAGGTGTGTGTGAGTGAAACAGGTGAGTGTTTTTGACAGATGACAGCAGCTCCACCTATTTACAATAGCTCATCATTTGTATTGATTCATTTGCTTCCACTCACATTTAATTTTGTATTCAACAGCTGGTGCGAGGACTTATTTCACTTGAATGGATGCCAATGTAACCATTGCTATGTATAGCATCAGATCTTTTCCATTTAACCTTTTCCCCTTAAGGTGACACCCTTAATGTGACCTTTTACATTTGTTTGCATTTGCTATGTAGGAATTCTCTGCAGGCCAGAGTGCACATACTAGGATCACTATTCTATGTTTCCATTGCAGTGAAGTATCTTGCTTGCTATCACACTTGGAATGACCACTTGATAAACATGAGAGACACAGAGATAACTCAGCACTGGGCCAGACATGGGAAAGCTAGATCACAGCTCATATTCAGTGGAAGAGCTGCAGATATCCAGGTCTGAAAATTGGCTAACATCGTAGCTGTTTTATAGACAAATTGATGTATCAGCCTGTGCAGTTGCTCATTCTGTACTGAAGTATGTCACCCACTATATTGGCGAAGGGAGGAAAACTGGGCATTAGGCTTTGCCCAGTTAAAAATTAAGGGGCTGGAATAACTCCACTGAAGGCGGTATCTCGTCACCAAGTCACCCTTTTTTTACACATGCACAGGACATGGACTCTGACCAGCTGGCTCAGAGCCAGTCCCTGGAGTGAGAAGAATCCCTCATACCCTTGTTTATTCTGTCAGATGGAACACCCTGATTGGACCAGGTTAAAAGCCCCAATCAGGGAACTCATACTCAATGAGATCCACTTGGCCAATCTCATCCCAACCACTACAGGGGCATAATGGGTGGAACTTTAATTAATATTATCATGAGTAAAAAAAAATGTACTGGGAACACTAGTGGAACTAAGGGTTGAGAATTCCCTGAACCTAAAGTCGTGCATCCTACAGGCTTAAAAGAAATGGCTGAAGTGATGATGCCTGCTTTAGTCATACCCTTCCAACACTCCCTAGTTCCTGTCAATGTTTCAGCAGGATGGAAAACTGCAAATGCAAAGCCACTATTCAATAAAGGGAGGAAGCAAAAAGTAAGAAACTATAGGCCATTTGTCACTGGGAAGATATTAGGCTCCATTTTTAAAGAAGTAGTAGCAGGAGATTTACAAAATGCAATACAGTCAACAAGAATCAAAATTGTTTTGTGAAAGGGAAATCACGTTGATAACCTTGTTCTTCGAATGAGAAACACGCTGGGTGCATAAAGAGGGATCAGGTGTAATTGTTTCAGAGATAGTAGGAACTGCAGACGCTGGAGAATCTGAGATAACAAGGTATAGAGCTGGATGAACTCAGCAGGCCAAGCAGCATCAGAGGAGCAGGAAGGCTGACATTTTAGGCCTGCACATGTTCACCTGCACATCTTCTAATGTGGTATACTGCATCCGCTGTACCCGTTGTGGCCTCCTCTACATCAGGGAAACCAAGCGGAGGCTTGCGGACCGCTTTGCAGAACACCTGCGCTCGGTTTGCACTAAACAACTGCACCTCCCAGTCGCGAACCATTTCAACTCCCCCTCCCATTCCTCAGATGACATGTCCATCCTGGGCCTCCTGCAGTGCCACAACGATGCTACCCGAAGGTTGCAGGAACAGCAAATCATATTCCGCTTGGGAACCCTGCAGCCCAATGGTATCAATGTGGACTTCACAAGATTCAAAATCTCCACTTCCCTTACCGCATCCCAAAACCAGCCCAGCTTGTTCCCCCCCCACCCAACCTGCCCTTCCTCCCACCTATCCCCTCCTCCCATCTCAAGCCCCACCCCCATCTCCTACCTACTAACCTCATCCCACCGCCTTGACCTGTCCGTCCTCCCTGGACTGACCTATGTCCTCCCTACCTCCCCACCTACACTCACCTTTACTGGCTCCATCCCCACCTCTTTGTCTGTCTCCTCTCCACCTATCTTCTCCTCTATCCATCTTCTATCCGCCTCCCCCTCTCTCCCTATTTATTTCAGAACACCCTTCCCCTCCCCCATTTCTGATGAAGGGTCTAGGCCCGAAAAGTCAGCCTTCCTGCTCCTTTGATCCTGCTTGGCCTGCTGTGTTCCTCCAGCTCTACACCTTGTTATATCAGGAGTAATTGGATTTCTGAAAGGCCTTCAGTATGGTTCCACATAGTAGATTACTACACAAGATATGATCGTATAATACTGGGGACAATATATTAGTACGGATTCACAAATGACTAACTAACAGAAAACAGAGGGGTTGGTGTAATGGACCTTGCAAGTACAGGGAATGGAGCAGGTGGCTGGCTGAATTAGGCAAGATGCAATATTTTGATTTCCCTGCACTGGGTTGTAATGCCATAACAAAGGGGGAACAGTTAGCTCAGCTGGCTGGATGCCTGGTTTGTGATAGAGAGTGGCACTAACAGTGCAGGTTCAATTCCTGTACTGGCTGAGGTTACTGTAAATGTCCTACTTTCTTAAACTCTTCCCCTCAACTGAGGAGCGGTGACCCTCTGGTTAAGCCACCACCAGTCATTCCCTATCTCTCACCAACCCCCTCCACCCTCTAATGAGACAGCCAGACTATGGCAATGTTACCTTTAAGTCTTTGGTTTGTTTGCACAGTGACAACACCCACGCTGTCCTGCTGTGCGCTCCCTCCTGTAATAGATTTTCATTAGCATAACACCTTATTTAAGTACATCCTACCACCAAGATAAAAGACTCAAGAATCAGGATCACCCATTTTATGTTCGTTTCAAGTTGATGTGCAACAGGGCAGTAGGGTTTGAGGTCAGTGTTAAACTCTGTCACACACAGGAGAGGGGAATGAGAGAATGGCAGCTTACATGGAGGCTCAGGACCAGCCAGAATGACTCAATGACAAAGAGGTGGAGAGAGTGTGAAGTGGAGTCAGGCATGAAGGAGTCAAAGAGGGATCAAGAGAGGAGTGACGATGGGGTCAGGAAGATGGAGGAGTGGAAGAGGGAAGGGCCTAGTGCCTATGATGGGGCCAGTAAAAAATCAGGGGCTGATGCGATGGTGTCAAAATTGTCGAAACATGTTTCCATCTCAGGGAATTGGTTAACAGAGGCCTTACAGGGCTGTAGGTCCATCTAGATGTTTTCAGTTTTCCCCACCGAGAGTGATCCTGGGAAATGGAATAGAAGCAAGGACCATCTGAGCCTGCAAGTTCAGCCATATATCACACCATAAACAATGTGACACTGCACACTAACATGAAGTCTCACTGAAGAGCAATCACAAAAACATACCATTGTTTATAAAGAAATGTCTCTAACTCCCTAGCACGCATCACCACTTAAAACTAACCATTAAGTATGCCAACACATTTAGTTCTCTGACTGAGCGAGTCTCAAAACATAACAATGATGCACTCGAGAATAATTTAAATTTGAGAAGCATTCGCACCACTTTTGCGCTGTCACTAAGGTTTTTGTAATAGCAATGGAGTCAGGCAGGAAAGTTATGGCCATGATGCTAAATTCTAGAATCCTTGTTTTAACAATTCTGAATTCAGATCTGAACTGCATTCATTGTACAATTATCTTCTCCAATTTTTCCTCTTCTGTTACCCTTTGCATTTTCAATTCAGATTTTGATCTGGAATGTCTCAGATTTGTATAACAAACTAAAATGATGTGTTCCTTGCAAATCTTCTGCCGCATCCTGTGTCTCGGCCATTTCTTTGTTGAGCTGCAAATCTGAGCAGTTTATAATTGGTTTCTCAAACTTGACCATTTATTTTGTTCGAGGTAGCAGTTCCTCCAAGTTAGAGTTCAGAGGAGTACAGGTAAAATGTTTATTTATTTAGATTTTATTTGCAATTGTTTTAGACATTGCATTTAATGGTTCGCAATTATTATTACATAATATTAGTGCTTTCTTAGAAATAAAGTGAAATGAGCTGGGACTGGACTGGTACAGAATTTTAAGAGAAGCGGTCCATTTGCATTGGGTGAAAAACACAAAAGAAATCAAAGGAGGTTTTCTTGTAGGTATTTATCACAGAATGGCTTTTGTATCCATCTTCCAGGTTTGTTCAAACAACGCCAGAGTGCAGGAATTCTTATGGCCAATATCTAGCAAAGGATTAAAAGGATTGTGGCAGGGGACATGAAGTCCAGTTCCATATGATCTTATATCATTATGATGCAGCTCGTTACAGTGACGTATCTTACTGGGGAAGTGAATGTGAAATTTCTCCATCCAATCACACAGACAATCATCTGCTGAGTTGGAGAAACAGATGGAACCACATGTTAAAGAGGATCTACAATTCATGCCAGCCAAAAGGACTTTTAAGGAACAAGCTTCCTGGAATGCATTTTACTAGTTCTTTGCGGGCTTGGAGACAGGGAGACATGCAAAATGGCAGAGAAAGATGGTGTGCTTTATGTCTTCCTACAACAATGCTGCTTTGACAGCATAGGGACAGATAGCAGATGAGCTAATGCCTGGGGTTCAATCGAGCCACTTAAGTGAGAAAGTAAGACTCTCTTTGGGTCAGCAGTTAGGGGTCCTTGTCCCCTTGGGGAGGTATTACTTGAAAGCCGATGGTCTCCTAACTTGCATTGGTGGAGGAGTTGGGTGTGGTGGGAGAGTTGGGTGTGGTGGGGGAGTTGGGTGTGGTGGAGGAGTTGGGTGTGGTGGGGGATTTGGGTGTGGTGGGGGGTGGGGGGGTGGGAGGGGGCCCTGCTTTTGGGTATTCCTGGTCCACAGTAAGGACTGCATCAGCAGATCACCTGTCCACCAAGATCCTAACGCCTGCAATTTTTGTGACCTACCTTCCAATCCCTGGGCACCCCAAGCCAATTTTGAGGGCAACCGTACAATAACATGCCCTTATCCTCTCCACACCACCCCAGCAATTGCCAGCACAAGCAGTGGTGGTGCTGAGCTGCCCACTCTGATCTCACCAGCACTTGATAGGGGTGAAGAGGATAGCAGCGCCATCTCCCATTGGCCTCTGATGTGGGGGTGCTGCCCTCTACAACCACAGCAACTACCCCCATCGCTTTCAGCTCTGGCCTACAGGCATGAAATCCAGGCCCCTATTTGACAAACATTTATGAATATGGTATTAAGCAAGGTTCTCATACCTGATACTCACCCACATTTCACCCAAAATAGCAGACAGGAATTCCACCTTCTACATGTTCATAACTGAATCTCTTATGGTTAACAGTCATTCACACAATTGAAGTTATTGGTCAGGTCAAGTTAAAGGATCTTTCCAAGTCAAGTTGGAGAATGCTGGTCATTATCTGCTGGACAACATAATGAAGTTGAAGGGTTAACGTTCATATTACATTAACTCTACCCAATCTACTGATGTTATATATAAGGGATAAAAGGTACTGCAGATGCTGGAGAATCTGATGAAGGGTCTAGGCCCGAAACATCAAGCTTTCCTGCTCCTACGATGCTGCTTGGCCTGCTGTGTTCATCCAGCCCCACACGATGTTATATATAACTTGTGGTTGGAGACGAGTTCTCCTCTAACTTGCTGAGGCTGCGAGTGCATCTGTGCCATATTCCAAAAGTCCTTCTTTCTGATGTACTTATTGCTATTATGCAATAAACCTTCTCGTTACCCCGTTATCAGGGACTCTTCTGAGATATTCTACTGTAGCGTATCATCTACCATAAAAATGGCCCAAAACACAGCAAAGACAAAGGAGAATTGATGGCAATGAACTATCTCAAACAACCCTTGTCTGATACCACTTAGTGATAGGGGAAGAACTACTAGTTACCAGAAATAGTCATTTGGAAAAATATCTCATTATGTTATTAAAGTTAATCAGTAATTCTTTGGAGTTACGTTCAACTTTGCTCCATTAAATCATTAATCAGTGATGACTTTCAGTATTAATCCACACCTCACACGAGACATAATGACAACTGTACGTCGTGCTGTGAAGCCAAGCCTAATGCTCCTGCTGTACAACATTGACATTGGAGGAGGCAGGCTGTGTAAATGAAGGATGTCAATCTGACTTTCCACAAGAGCAAGTGAAGCAGAGGAAAACCTCAGCCACAAATCAAAGTCTCTTTTCCACACTTGCAGCGTTTTCAAAAGAAAGCACTGTTGTTTATGTTTTGCAAGCTGTTTTTAATCATGGTGCGGTTGAGCATGCAGTTGACATGCTGGGCACAGATGCTAGATTTTGGATAAGCTCCCTCTGTCGTTGCAAACTGTAAGAAAATAAATGTGATACGGGCAGGGTTGAAATCTACAACCTATAAATGTGGGACATGGGCTTAAATTGAGACCTGTTACTCTTTAGTGATCTGATTGATGATTTCATATCTCAGAATCCATATCCAAAGCAGGAAAATACAATTGAACAAACCAGCAGCTTTCTAATCACTCAGTGAGTAAGTGCACCTTTGGACATGGCATATGTGAGGTGTCAGCTGGTACTCAGTGGTAGTGCTCTCACCTCTCAACTGGGTTGTGGGCCCTGTCCAGACATTTTAGTGCAAAATCCAGACGGACATATCGGTGCAGTGCTGAGGGAGGTTAGCACAGTCAGAGGTGCTACCTTTTGGATGAATCATTAAATCAAGACCCTGTCAGCCCTTTCTGATGAAGGTAAACAATCACACATTTCAACTTTAAAGAAAAGAAAGGGAGTACACACTACGTCTTGGCCAATAAGAGTTCCTTAACCAACATCATAACCAAACAGCCCAACTTGCCATCATCAGGGTTCTACTTGTGAGAGCTAGCTGCACATTAGTTGTTTGCAACATTTTCTACAGTAACTACACTTTGAAAGTACTTCATGGGCCATAAAGTGTTTTTGTGATGTTGTGAGGTCATAAAAGTTGCTACGGAAATGCAAGTCTTTCTTTTTTATTACTTAAGAGGAGGACTAAGTCCAATACCAGAAGGGTTGTGAGTTCCATTGCTGTTCAGTGTTGATTTATCTGTCACTTGTGGTAAGAGTAGAGAAGGCTGTTGCTCCCTTTAGTACCCAGGCATGGAAAGTGAGAAAGAAAATCAGCAAGAACTTCATCCAGTTCCTGATTGGAATGAAGACACTCTTGCAAAAGGTGTTATTTTGTTTTGTTTTCGTATTCATTCATCAGTTTATCCATCATGGCAAGGGCAGTAGTAATTGCCCATCTGTAAATGTCCTGGTAAGGTAGTTAATGAGCTTCCTACTTCAACTACTGCAATTCTTGCGTTGTAGATGCACCCATAGTGCAATTGAAAAGAAGTTTCAGAATTTTGACACGGTGCCAGCGAAGGAATGGCGATGTAGTTCCAAGTCAGGGTGTCGTGTGACTTGGAAGGGATTTTTGGGGAGTGGTGTTTCAGATGGAAGAGGTCGCAAATTAGAAAGTTTCAACTGAAGGCCTTGGTGAGTTGGTGCAGTATGCCTTGTGGATTGTACACACTGCTGCCATTGTGCGTCAGTGATGGAGGGAGTGAAAACTTAAGTTGCAGCCAGGTGTTTTGTCCAGGATGGTGTTGAACATCGTGAATGTTGTTAGAACTGAATTCATCCAGGCAAGAAGGGAGGATACCATCTCTTTTCTGACTTAAATCTAGCAAATGATAGGCAATCTTTAGGAAGCCAGGAAACAAGTTACTGCGTTGCTTTTTGGGTTGAAACACAGAAATGGGAGTACAGTAGGCTATTTGGCCCATCTAGCCTGCTCCACCATTCACTGTGACCATGACAGACCGCATAAGCATAAGTGCAAAAGTAGGCCATTCAGCCTGCCATTCAATGAGATCATGTGATCTGTTAACCCCCAACTGTACTTTCCTGCCTTTTCCCCATAATCCTAGATTCCCATACTGATTAAAAACCTATATATCTCAGCCTTGAATATGCTTCACAGACCATAACACACAGGCCACTATCTCAATGACATATTCCTGCTCTCTATCAATAACCATTGACACCTTTAACATCCAGAAATCTATTTATTTCTTTCTAAGTGAATAACTTTTTGCTGGTACCGAAGACCCCTGGTGAAGTGAGCTCGGAGTGTCTCAGTCTGTATAAAACTCCCTCAGGTTTGTTAAAACTGCCTTTAATGTAGTGTCCTGTTCAGCCAGACAGGCCACTGGACATTTGCCATGAGAAATGGACAATGTGGTGGAATGATGTAGATTTTACATGGAAATAGACCATTCAGCCCAACAGGTCTACACTGGTTTGGGATCTTACTGGCATGCCATTGGGCCCAACATCATCACTCAATGCCCACTCCCAAGCTAACACAAGAAGGTAATGGGACACCTGGCTGTTTTCTTGGTGATAGTCAACAAAACGGCTGCCCTGGGTTGCCATCCAATTCAGAATGGTGGCTAGTGTCTTGGATCTGCTGGCCCAATCAGAGAGCTGGCGGCTTTGCAGCCTTGTCTGTGTCAACAACAGACATAGCCCAGCTAATGAGGCTATGGGCGGAAGGAAGAGAGAGAAAGGAGGGGAGGGGGAGAGAGTGAGGTGGGTGGGGTTGAGTGCCTACAAACTGAGGTGCTCCAGAAAGAGTTCTGCTCGAGGACCCAGCAATTGAAGAGGGTGAACACTTGAACATTGCAGTTACAGCAATTCAGCTCTGAGAGCTGCCTGTGGTATAAGCAAATGATTCTGTAGGGGTTAATATTGATGATACATCGGCTTCACCCATTCTATTGATATTACACACAGTCTGTGGGTGGAGTTAAGTTCAACGCTAACTTTCAGAATGAACAGATTGCTCAGTCCCAGCTCCCTAAGATTGTAGTAGTATGCCTGGCAAAGGATAGATGTACTCATTATTATCATGCAATAAACCTTGTTATCTAAGAACAGGGTCTCTTCAACCTATAATTGTGTTTATATATTCTCTGCCGCTAATCACTAGATAGGCCCAAGCCAAAGTAAAGACATTAGAGAATTGGTTGCAATGAACTATCTCAAACCACCCTTGCATAGTATTACATATTGACAGAGATGGCATTTATCCCAAGATGCCAGGAATAATCATCTGGGAAAATACTACAGTGTCCATCACTGCCGATGGACTCCTCAATAGAGCATGGAGCTTCCAGAAAGGAAGACTTCCAAGAGACTGCTGGGAAGTCTCCTCAATGTGAACTCTCCATGTAGACAGGACTGTTCCAATGCCAGTAAAATGCTAGCATTCAGGTGAAATAGCTGTCAATAGGCTAATTACTTTCATTAGAAATCCAACTCTAGTGGTGGGCACCTAAATCACTGCCATTCTCGCCATCACTCAGATTGTCCCGTGGTTTTGAGAATATATCAGGCTTCTTTCCTGATGCTTTGTGTTTGCCACATCTCGTACCTCCCAGTCTGCCTCCAAATGACGGTAAAATTAGGCTGTATCATTTCTGCTGCACGTAAGGCCCCACACACCCTCTTTTCTTAACACTATCGGCATATCTCTCTACTCCTTCCTACCTCATGTATCTATTGAGCTTCCTCTCTGATGCATTTATTATTAACGTCAGACGCTGCATTTGATTACACCATTCACATTCCAACCACTCTCCATCTACAGTTTATCCTGAATTCCTTCTTGGATCTATTTGTGATGATTCAAGTTTTGAAATTCCCCAGAAGCGAAAACTTGCAACTGAAACAATGTGTTTTATTCTGCAGGTCACCCCACACTAATTCTTGCTTGGAAATCAAATGTGAATTGTTGCTATCTGATAGTCAATAAGACTATCAGATGTCAAATTGGAGACTGGCAAGCAGCAGGTTGCCTGCCTATGAGCCAAACTGAGAATGGAGAAACCATAAAACAACGAGAAAACAAAATGAAGGGAAAACAGCAGCTGCACTTAATGTCAGAAATGTCAAGCACTCGTGTTTTTTTTTTTATAGCCTCTATTATAAAATACCATCACAAATGGTGCAGCACTCACCATATGGAGTTTATATTTATTCAGCAGAGTGAAGTGTTAAAGGATTGAAATAGGCACAATAATTCCAGTTGTTCTTGTAATGGCCACACAAAGTGCAAACCCTCACTCAGATTGATCCATTTCCAAAATTTGGATAACTTCTTCACTCTGTTGAGTTAAATATAGCTGTTAAAATCTGGTCTCTTCCACCAGGAACAAGTGCTGAAAAAGCAAACGCACCCAGCCCAGAACATTCTGGAAGGAGGGTTGCTTGCATCATTTGTTAAATGTTCCCTCTCACTTCTCATCTTGATAAATATTTGCAGCACAGATTGTTGCTCAACAGGGACTTTGGTGAAAGACAGGGCCAATAGTTTGTCTGCTTAGCTGATGAGAGTGAAGAACAGCAAAAGAAGTAAAGATTGACGAAATAAAAAGGTGAAAGAGACTGAATTTAGAGTCTAAAAAGGTGGAAAGATTTGATTAGAAGAGTCAAAAAATCAAAAAGGAAAAGTAAAAATAATTAAAATGCTTAATTTTAGAACAACTTTAAGAACATATTGCTATGAACATGGATGATACTCCGCATGTTCATTTGTTCCCTCCAGGGTGCAACCTACAGCGTTGCAAGAACATAAATTGCTCCACTTAATAGTTTATTTAGTCAATAATCCAGAGAGAAAAATACAGCAAAAAAACCGTAATACTAGGAAACAAATTAATGACCAGCATGGTGGCTTGCACTGCTGCCTCAAAGTGCCAGGGACCTGAGTTCGATCGCACCCTCAGGCGACTGTTTGTGCGGAGTTTGCGCATTCTCTCCAAATGTGTTCTACTTCAGGTGTTCTGGATTCCTCCCACAGTCCAAAGGTGTGCATGTTAGGTGGATTGGCCAGGCTAAATTGCCCATAGTGTCTAGAGATGTGCAGGCTATGTGGATTAGCCATGGGTAATACAGGTTTATAGGGATAGGGTAGCAGTGTGGGTCTGTGTGGCATGCTCTTTGGAACATTGATGTGGATCCAATGGGCTGAATAGCCTGCTCCCACACTGTAGGGATTTTATGATAAAGGTGTTAAGCATATCGGAACTCCATTTTGATGTACGTGAAATGAGTCGGAGGAGTATATGTCATTAGTAGGTATTATTGCATGGGAAATAAATTTATATGGAGAATGTTATGCATATTAACGCAAAAATGCAATACTAGGCATTGTTAATCAAGTTCCATTTAAGAACAGGATGTAATCTCATTCCCAAGCTTTAATACGATAATTTCTTGAAACTGATGGGGAGGTTGAGGATGAGCTTTGCTTTTGTCACGTTAACAGTGGACAACTACAAATCATCAAGCAATTTGTAGTGATTCAGGTGTATCTTCTCTTTGCCATAAACTGCTGTGTTATTTACATTCTAAAAAGGATGTGCACATTAATTTCACTGCTTTTTCCTCAGCAAATTCTAGGCTATTCTTCACATTTGCTTGTCTGGTTTTACTCAAAGCAAGATATTTGCAGTAATCTAGCACACCAAAGAGCCACACACTAAACATGCATCATTTTGTTCTGTGCCTGGAGTAATCCATAAAGGACCCATGTTCAGGGAAAAAGCTTGTGATTGAGACTGTAATTTGCTCTTAACTGAATACTCTAAACTTGCTTAGCAATGCTTATTAATCAAAGATAAGCTGGCAAAGTTTTGTAAGTGGAGCATTTCAGTCTATATAATTTCTATCCAACACCTGCCAACCATGACAATACAACGTTTAAATAAACTTTCAGGGACTTTGGCACCCAGTTCCTTCTCTCTCTGACTGTTCACTGTCTGACACTTATACCCCTGTGTGGGATCACGTCCATAAGTTCAAACGATGGTATGTCGGACGTTTGAAAATCGGGATTCCCTTTATTATTTCCTTTCACATCGTTTCACTGAGTCTTGTTTCCGCTCTGGCCTCTTTTTCTTTCCCTTCTCTTTGCTCCACCTTTGTCAATTTGTGGAGAGCAGGAGCAATCAGACCAGGACTGAAAGCTGACTGTGGTCAGTGTGAGAGATCTATGTGGGCACTGTTCTTTTTCAGTAGGCATCCCTATTGTATAAACAGGGTTTTTGACAAGGCTACCAACTTTGCTTTATGTAGCTACTTTGTGTAATTACTACCAGATTTGACCAGGACAGAAATGTCACAAGGACCCTTACTTTTTGCTAGAGCAGAGCTAGGAGGATTCAGCAATGTATCAACAAATATAGTTACATTTCAGTGAGACAGAACAAAGTAATTAAGATTGACTAAAACTAAAATGCATGTATACAACACAGTTTAATAGCTTTAATCAGAGATAAAAGGTACTGCAGATGCTGGAGAATCCGAGATAACAAGCATGGGGCTGGATGAACACAGCAGGTCAAGCAGCATCATAGGAGCAGGAAAACTTGACGTTTCGGGCCTAAACCCTTCATCAGAAATAGCTTTAATAACTGGTTCCTAGGCACTGCTGTTCTATGACATGGCCGTAACACGAATGACATTTTTTGGCTGTTGTCCTAATATGCTGACAGGACATGTTTATGTAATTCCAAAAAGATTTGGCTGCATTCTGGATATGGGATGAATCAACTTGAGTTCACTGAGTGGGTAATTGAACAACAAGACCATACCACAGTGGGCATTTCTTGAGAGTGTTGTGCAAGCTGACTGGAGCAAAAGGTGAACTGCAATTGATTTCACCCCTGGCTCCTTGAGAGGGGAAATATCAAAGTCACACCCAGATTCCAATCCAGTGGTCCATACCGGTATTTTTGTGTTGGATACTAGATTGGATCCGGCAAATATCTACCAATGCTCACAGTTTAAGTACACACTTGAATGTAATCCCACCGCGGTAACTTTAACGCAACCCCAAATAGGAAATGCTAGAAAGAAGGCCAGTGTGGAGAAAAAAAAATCTTTAAAACCACAGTTGTCTCAATAAATTGTATTAACTGTGTCTACATTGAATGTTTCATTGTTTGTAAGGGGATGGGTATCAGCTGGGGAATTATTTGTGTACCTATGACTAGAAACAGACAGAAATTGTGTTTTTTTGGGGGGGGTTTGATGGTGCATGTTTGTGATGTGTATCTTAGCAAATGTATTAGTTTCCTTAGGGTAAAACATCACTGTTAGTGTAATATGTGTTGAGACCTTTGCTGTAAGTTAGCCCATATAACATACATTACAATGACAAGGTCTTGTTGAAACAGATGTCCTGAAGTTCATTAACAACACTAACATTGTACACTAATATGATATATTAGACTTACAAATAGTTACGTTTTATGCTTATTTATGTTACTGTTGCATTACACACATAAATGACTGGCTATCTAATGTTATGTTATGTCACATGTTATGATATCATCGAGCTGTCTTAAAGATGGCATGCCTTTCTGAGACCTGTACAATAATTCAAAATCCCCCTTTCTCCCTTTAAAGAAGGGAAACCTTATTCTGACAGACATGCAAGGATGCACATAAATAGATTATCTCTATACATTAAGACAACCCTCTCATGGACATACAATACAACTGGATCTCATCCTTAAATGGTTATGACTCAGCTGTCTAGCACCAGTCTGTGGTGTGCCATCTGTGAATGCGGATTGCTGTGTATCATGCATACTTAATGTGTGTTCGTTGTCTGGTATGACACTTTCAGTTTCAGTGTCATCATCTCGATGGTTGATCATGTTAACTCAACTGCATTGTCTATTTCCTTGTAGGATTGACCATTGTTTATGACAATGTAGTATGACCTGGACTCGACACATGTCTTATTATGTTTCCATGAACTTATGTATTCATGCTAAGATTTCAAACTCTGATGTTCTTCCCTGGTTCATCTTGGGATAATTGTCTGTATGCTCTATAATTATGCTCCCTGCTTTCCAATAGTGCATCATGCACATGTGGTTGGATGGTAAGAGTACATGAGGTACAACTGCATGGAACTGTCCTCCAAACACAAGAGCAGTTGGTCAGGGTAAACCATTGCCTTGCACAGTAGCACTTAGATTTCTATCTGAAAATCTTGGCGAGTTGCTCTACACTTGATGAACGTGAATTTAACCGCGTGAACATTGTGCACTGTGAGACATTAAACTGAAGGTAGTGAGGAAAAGAGGTAATATTTTGAAAGCCCCATTTCCTGCACATGTTTAGAAGAGTATGGTAGACAATAGTTGAACTCAATTTGCTGAGGCATACCAAAGATACTGATCACGATGGTTAATATGTAGCAACTGTTGTATTAGTGATATCTTTGATTTGTCTCACAAAAGGATGTTGGCGAAATAGTCACCAGAATGTAGTCGTTTCCTAGGAAATTATCAGTCACAATCTTGCACCATGGCTCAGAAATAATTTTTTAGTGGAATGAGAGTGTCTCTTCATTGTTGAGGTGGATGGATTTGGCATGTTTCACACCATCTCATCAGTTGATTGATCTCTTTGCCAGGCCAATATAAGGATTCATGCATGAATCTCTTGTTTTCTTCTGGACCCATGTGACTTGTGCAGAAAGTCAACTAGATCTCAACATAGACCTTGTGGATGAATCACTGGTTTGCTTTTGAAAATAACACTATTGCAAAGTCTTAGTTCGTTTCTGTGCGCCTGGAAAGCTTGTGATTTTTTTTAGGAAACTGTTGAATGTATTCAGGCCACTTGCTGACGGTGATCCTCTTGAACTATTGGATCTGAACATCATTAGATATAATTTGCTGAATCTGCTCTGCATTGGCTATGACAAATGAGTTCAATGCGGAGGTTATCTTCAAATCTGGATTCAAGAATAACCACTTTTGAGTTTAGAGGAGTATCTTTGTATGTAGTGGGATGTAGAAGTCAGCTAAGAGCATCTGGAATAGTCTTCTGTCAGCTGGGTTTGTGCTTTACTTTGCGATTATACCCTTGGACCTTCACAAGTAGACTCTGTGGTCATGAAGGTGCACTTCTGAGAGGTTTTGGCAGATCATTTCTGAAGGTTTTGTAGTCAGCATGAACAATAAAACAGGGTGGAGGTCTGTGACCAGTGGCGTTCCGCCACTGATTTGAATGAAAATGTAGGCAATCTAATTAGTAAGTCTGCAGATGACATGAAAGTTGGTGACATATGAATAGTGGGGCAAGTTGTCAAAGGAATCAGTAGAATATAGATCGGTTGGAAATTTGGGCAGAGAAATGGCATATGGAGTTTAAACCTGACAAGTGTGAGGTGATGCATTTTGAGAGCAAATGGAAAATATAGAGGACTTTTAGGAGCATTGATATACAGAGAGGTCATGGGGTCCAAGTTCTTAGCTCCCCAAAAATGGCAACACAAGTGGCTAAGGTGGTAAAGAAGGTATATGACGTGCTTGCCCTCACTGGTTGAGGCATTGAGTATAAAAGTTGTCAAGTCATGTCGTAGCTGCATGAAACTTTATTGAAGCCTCTTTTGGAGTACTGTGTGCAGTTCTGGTTGCCACACTACAGGAAAGATGTGGAGGCTTTGGTAAGGGTGCATAAGTGGTTTACCAGGATGTTGCCGAGATTTAAGGTATTAGCCATAAGGAGAAGTTGGACAAACTTGGATTGTTTTCAGTAGAGTGTTGGAGGCTGAGGGGTGACTTGATAGAAGTGTATAAAATTATGACAGGCATGGATAGGGTAGATAGTCAGAGTCTGTTTCCCAGATTGAGATTGCCAAACACTAGAGGGGAAGGCATAGGTTTAGGGTGAGAGGGAGAAAATTTAAAAGAGACGTGTGAGGCAAGTTTTATACGCAGTGGGTGGTAAGTGCCAGGAACACGCTGCCAGGTGAAGTTGTAGAGGCAGATACGATAGCAACATTTAATGGTCATTTAGAATGACACATGACAGGCAGAGAATAGAGGGATACGGCAGGCAGATAAGATTAGATTAGAATGGCATCATGATTGGCGCAGACATGTTGGGCTGAAGGACGTATTCTTGCGCTGTACTCTTCTGTACTCTATGTTCTATTTGCCAGATAGGTATATGTGCAACTTTTTTGGGCTGGATCTTTTGATTTTAGCTAAGTGCCAGTTCCATCAGGTTTCACAGGGGTTTCTTTCTATGAGACCTAGAGATCTCTCAAGATGTCTTACCAAACCCACCTCATTAACTACCTACTCTACCCTCCTTACCCAATTCTAGCCCCATTCTACCACACTCTGTTCCCGGAATGACCAGCATTTTTGTGCCCACACCATCTTTAAAAGGCCTCTGCGTACCCAGACATGCATTGGCACTCCATTGTTATCCCTCACTGGCTACATAATGGGGCATTAGGCCGCAAAGCCATACTGACGCAGGAAATCCTATGCACTTGCAACCCCATCTCTCACCCTGTTTAACCCTGGGCCACACAGTTTGCCCTAAGCTCCATCCCATCTAACAACCTTCTCTCTAAGTCACTGCCTCTCTGCTCCCAGTGCCCACAGGAGACCCACATCTTATTGTTGTCCAGTCGGGGAATATCACACGCGGGCAAGAAATCAGTCAGTTCCAATGGTGAGTTTGGATTTGTAGCCACCAAAAGTGAACACAATCAAAATGAATAGAGGCTGTAGTTCGGTCCCACAGTGCAAGCCAAATGCTGGCACAATGACCAATGACTATTGTACATGATGATCTGCTGTCTACACCCAGCTCTCATCGACTGGAATTAGGTTCTGTCTGTCTTCTACAGTCCGGTGCAGTCGGGTTCTGATATGTGAGATATGTTTCATATGTGAGGTTTGCACCACTAAAAGTATCACAGTGATGCCACATGAACTTTTTTTCTGCTTTCACATTAGTTCTGAGGAAAACAAAATGGCAGAATTGACCGACAGCTGTGCGCAGATAAGGCCTTAACAATAAATAGAATGGTTTTTATGAGCATTTTGGGCCATGCTTCATTCTTGGATTACTTTGCCAAATGAGAGTCGATGTGTAAATTGCTACGTTTTGTAAATAGGTCGCACCGCGGCCTTCTGTTCTTTACTTAAAGAAACAGAGGGTATACTCATGACAGTTATTCCATGGTGGTAGCTGTGATGCACTACAGGTTGTAGCTTCAATCTCAGTAGTTAAATGTGAACTTCAGATCTGAACTGAGACGGATATTGGGTGATAGCTAAGAGATTTTTGCAATTGTCACTGCTGCTAACATATTTTCAGCCTTTAATATGGAATTGTCAAGACAAGCATTTAGTGCCCACTACTGCTAACACAGTACAGTTTCTCTAGGGTCAAATGTCATTGCTAGTATGATACGCCCTGAGTCCTTCCCTATATATTAGCTCATGTAGCATGTATCACGCAGACTGGGTTCCTGTTCAGGTAGGTGTCTTGAAGTTTATCAACAACATGAACATTGTGCACTGAAAAGATACTTCAGCTGTAAAAGTAGTCTGGAGTCTGTTTATTTTTGTTGTTATTGTATTATACATGTAGCTCACTGGTTTACCAGCTGACTGCTTAACAAAACAATTGCTTGACTAGGAGGCAGATGAGAGCATTTTATAGAGTGCATCGCATTTGGATGTCATCTGGCTGTCCTAAAAGTTTAGTGCCATTCTGAGATCTGTGCAACATTGCAACAGTTTTTAAAGCTTATAGTGTGTAAAATTTAAACTCCAATTATAATCTTCATTGCCTGGCTATCAGGAGTAGAACCACTGTCAGTATTTCACAAGACAGTGTACCAGTTAAGGGGTTCAGATAATATAAAGCATTAAGATAAGCAATTTATATTTAACTCCTGAGACCCTAACATTAAAAAATCCTGCATCACTCATAGCCAGTATTATTGTTTATAAGCAATGCAATGTAATTTATTTTAAAGGATAAAACAATAATTTGACCATCACTGGACGTTGATGTATTCACTAAAATCATACATCTCACTCACCCTGTAGCTGGGCATTGAGCATGTAAAGAATAGCTGCCTATAATGTGTTAACAATCATTTCAATCAAAAAATAAAAAGATTTGCATTTGTACAATTACTTCCACGGCCTCGAAAACACCGTACAGTCAATGAAATGTTGACCAATTTGTTTCCATGCTCCGGATTGAGGGATAGATATTGGTCAGGACCTTCCTCTGTGAAATACTGCCAAACATGAGGACACCCTGACAGGAAGGGACACCATTTATTGAGCAAATACAAGGCTTGAGACTTCTTCCCTGTTGAAAATAGCGAGGCGAGACTGAAGACCTGCATGATTGTTAACTGCAGTGGTGTGAGCTATCTGGTTCTGAATGTTCTTTCATTGCTATATTGAGGTACTACTTAGAGACATTAGAATGCAGGTTAGTGATCTGCCGCTCAGGGACACGGTTGCATACTGAAGCCAAGCTGGATAGCTAGGGTTTCATTTGTCTTAGCTGCAGTAATAAAAAGTATACATTTTAAGCTGCATTGAAATGTGCTAGCCACAGTCTACAAAAGCTGTAATTATTTGGCGTTTTGTACATTGCTGAAGAGCAAATAATCACCTCCTCTTCCCTGATAACAAGCGTCGGGCTGGATGAACACAGCAGGCCAAGCAGCATCATAGGAGCCTGCTCCTATGATGCTGCTTGACCTGCTGTGTTCATCCAGCCCGATGCTTGTTATCTCGGATTCTCCAGCATCTGCAGTACCTTTCACCTCCTCTTCCCTCCCTGCTGCTCTGTGCTAAGTCATCTCAGCTGTGCTGGCAGAAAGGGCTCTACAAACTACTGCACTGCCCCTGGATTACAGAGAGGTTCAACTAGGGTTACCAACCCTTCAGAATTATCCTGAAGATCAGAGATCAATGTAATGGGTCACCGCAGCTGGCAACCAGAGAGAAAAATCACAGCGTGGGTTGTGGGGCGTTCAGGGTGGCAGGGGAGGGGTGGCGGTGTCTCAGTGCTGCATGGTTTCCTATTTTCTTTGAACTTTTTCTTTATTGATTATAAATATAAGGAAATATGGAGAAAAGACTCAATGACAGGCCCAGCACGATAAGTGGGAGGTCATCTGATAAAACCTTCAGCAATTTATCCAACCAGAGTTGACAACTGTGAACTAATAATCCAACAATTCTACTCCTTCGCATGTAAGAGCAAAGGAGGTTATAGACAGGAATAGTTGTTATGATGCTCTCTGCAGTTGAATAGCCTGCCAGCACTGACTTTTGAAACCCAATTATGAGGAGTGCCACTTGAGATACCAAAGCCCATCTGCGGCCTGAGAAAAGCTGATGGGGGCGATAGCAAAAAAATGTACGGTGGGCTTTGTGTCACTGATTCCCCTACACAGGCACCTCCTAAATTGAGTTTTCCCAGGATGAAGTTGTTTGAACTTTCCTCTGTCACCTCTGAAAGAGCAGATTGTGGATTCAGGTCTCATTTGAGAGACTGAACAAATCTCTGAGGCTACGCTTCAGTGCAATTTCAAGAGGGGAAACTGAGATTTTCTCAACATACTTTTGGTTAGTTCAGCACCTGCAAGTAACTAGCTCAGACCTGGCTCTGGAATTATCCCTGGAGCAGGTTAGCTCATAACCTATCCCTGTAAGGATACCAGAAAAAAAGCACTAGCTCATTAACGTCATCACGGAACAAATAAAAGTTTGGCAAACGTTATGCATCCATTAATATACTGTACCATTATAGTAATAGATTGTCATGTTGAGCCACAGATTTCTGTGATTAAGTTCTGACAGAGATAATATATAGTGCTAAATAATGTAAGTTATTGTACTTATTTTGTGGTTGCCTGCATCGTGTCCTGCTTTACACCCCACTCACCCATCACCTCTGTTCTTTCCACTTGCCAAACACTGCTTGACTGATCCTCTAGAGCTTTCATCATATGGTTTTCTGTCTCCAAACTGCCACATGCCCTCTGCCTCTCCTTCACCTCTCACCTGACCAGTCCACGTTTGTGAGTCATTGACAAAATCGACAATATTGTTGAAATGGTATGAGGGAAAAAAAAACGCATTAATTTTTAAGTAAAACAAAGACCTGCAGATGCTGGAGATCCAAAATAAAAACAGAAATTGCTGGAAAAACTCAGCAGGTCTGTGGAGAGAAAGCAGAGTTAAAATTTTGGATTCAGCTACTTTGAGTGGGCATCAATAATGACAAAAAATGTTGAGCCCGTGAAAGGATCTGCATCGTTGACGTGTAACCGAGTCCAGGGTTTACCCGGCCATTCCCACAAATGTGAATGAGCTGTTGGTGGTGATTTTTGTCCTTGTTGGCACTTTGGGCACTGCCCGACGAACGCAGCTATGTCTGCTCTCAGCTGGAAGCAAGGAGAAGCTATGTTCAGTCAAGTTTTGCTCTTGTCTCAGGTCTGATAATGGTGTGGCTGGAAGTGTGTTACTTAGAGGCAGAGATTCTGGCTACCATCAGGGGATAGCCAAACATTATGTGGAATTGGAGGTCTGGCCAATCATGCTCCATGTAGGAGGAAGTTGCCAGAACCAGCATCACTTCGCGGTGTTGAAAGTCCCGCACTGTATTTAAACAGCCCTCAGAGAGGCAACTCCTCACTGCCATCCAGCACCATCAGTCTGTCTGTTGGCGATGAATGTGTAGCCTCTGGACCTTCTGGTACTTTACACAGTGCCATTTCAAAAGGAGGTGAAGAGACTCAGAAGTCTCATTCTGGCCAGAATCTGGGTGCAATGAGGCTATCATGGGCCTGTCTTAATGTGGTGCTGTATTGCCTTGCCCTGTCTTTGGTGAGACTTGATCCAGCCCTTGACCATCCCACAGATTCCCATTGTCACAAAAAGTTATTGAATGACCAAACTCCTCCACTGCCCATACCGGAAGCGATCCACTTCACCCTTGACCTGCCGTCAGTCATTCTCTGCCCTCCCTTAATTAATTTCGACCCACCCTCTGTTGCCCTCAACTCTCAGGGCTACACCTTTGACTTCCCCATATAACTTTTTAATCTACCCTCAATCATGTTTGATCTTGCTGTCTGCAGTTATTGATCATTCCTGTGTGGTTTAGCTTCTATGCCCTTTCTCAGTCAGCCTGTTCTCGTCACCATTCACAGCCCCAAAGTGACCTGAATGCAGCCTCTCCCCTGGACGACAAAACTCTCTGTACAAGCAAAGTTGTTCCTACTCAGTCCAAATCCATCAGGAGGATTACCTTTCCTGCTGCAGGCCACCATTAATCAGCCATGAATTTTCAAAGTACTGTTCCTTGTTGGCCGCACTTTAATTCTAAATTAAAATTTAGGCTGGCGAAACAGTGTTTTAATGAGTATGCATGACAGGCAAAGGTATTAAAAGTTCCCACCCCTTGCTGTCATGAAGCCCAATCTGCTCTGAAACCATCGGCAACTTTAGAACTGCCTTTCACCCACTCTTCAGGAAGCAGTTATTTTTGCCCTCTGCTCAGTGAAGTTCTCCTGCCCAACTTGTTTCCCATTCCCAGGGGTTTCACAAGATTCAGTCCATTATCTGTAAAGCAGGTTTAAATTCCTAATGTGTTGGAATTTATAGTCAAAAGGAGGCCCAGAAACAAGAAAGTTGGAAAATGGTTACTTAATATATGATATTCTTCACTCAGTAAAATACAGCCCTATGGTATTGTATGTTAATGTGTACATTCTTTAAAAGCTTGTTTTAATAAATCCTTCACTGGCTTTTGACTCATCATAATGGTTTTGCATGCAGTAAGCTACCTAGAGAGGTTTCTGCTTGTAACAAAATAAGAGCCTAACCATAGATTAAATATGTATGCAAACTTGTTCCTTCTGTGGAATGATTTTCCACTAAGAGAAAAAGAAACCTTTAATCAGATCAAGTGTAATTAATCAGAGGATCTGCTCTCTTCTGACAACTCCAGTCTTGTTCCATTTCACACAGTGTATTATTCAGATGTTAAAGTGTGTCTCTGGGCAACTTATCCATTCCTTTAATACCAAACTCTCTTTTTTTTTTGCTGAATGCAAGTTCTGTTGGGTTTTTGGAAGAAATCTCTCTCTGCATGACCCAACAAGATTTCTCACTGTATCTTGCTAAACGTGTGTCATTTAACTCCCTACCCCGCTCCAATGGCGTTTCACATAGCCGACTCCATCCCAATGTTACTACGAGCTGTTCTCAGGACAACTCACCACACACATTGGATATCTGCCGAAATACCAGCATCCTTTGTGCCCACGCCATCTTTGAAATGTCACTGTGCACCCAGACAAACATTGGCTTGTAATTGCAACTGTAAAATGGCATAACAGCTATAAGCCACACTGCTCACAGTACAAAGCCACCTCTCCCTTGCTCATACAACTCCATTGTCTCACCCTAGTCACTGTGTAACCACCAGGCCACGTCGTCTGCCTGTCCTTAGCTATTTAATGCCCTCTCTCTAAGTCAGTGCTACTCCTTACCCACTGCCCATTGAATGCCCGGAACCTGTCATTATCCATTGGAGGAATTTCACATTCAGGGAAGCAGTTGGACTATTGCAAACATGAGCTCTTACTGACAGCTAGCTAAAAGGGAACAGAAGGTAATGAAAGGAGGCTGCAATTCACTCCCATGTTCTGGCACCTTGATGTTGACAGGAAATGATGGTCTTCTGCACCCAGTTACCATCTTCTGGAAGCAGGTGTCTGCCTTGTAACACAATGCAGCTGAGGTCTATCATATGTAACGAGAGCTTTCTCCAACTCAACGTTTTCTCATCCTTCACCTGGTGGCTATTCCTGTTCTCCCAGTTCTTTAGCATTTACCACATCACTTTGTAGTCTGCTCCAATTGTACAGGGCACCACATGCCAGGATCATGCGGCACACTCTCTCCATGCTGTACTTGTAGACCCCCTGGATGGGTCTAAGCAGTAAAACTGCACCTTCACCAGCCCAACCATCTGTTTCAACAGGGCGTTGGTCATACCATGTGCACCAACCTGGCGAAGGTGCCATGTCAGCTGAGTGACAAGTGCATTTCACAAAGAGGGAGTGCCTGCCACACTCTGACTTCTTTCCATTCCAGACCCACATCAACTATTCCACTTGTCATAGTATTCATTAGAATTCATCATCATACTTACATGACAGCAGCAGTGACCTCCCATCCCTTGGAAGTCTAAAAAATGATAGAGTTGATTTTGACCAGCATTTGCCTCCTTTTGAGTCATTGCCATTAACTTCTGCATCACTGAGATGACAATGTTAGTTTCAGGAGCATCAGTGCCATGGTGCAGTCTATCTTTGACCAACATCTGACACATCAGCATATTGAGTCTGCATGCATTGCATAGGTGCAAAGAAATGTTAGCAAATGTAACATAGCTGGAGTTTGAAAACAGATGCTTCGTATGTTTGCTTCTCCAATAGCTTCACATCAAGCAAACCTGGATCCTGTGTATTCACTTATCAAACTGACACTGAAACTGACACAGACTGAGCTTTGTCCTGTTGTATTTTATACCTAGACAATGACAAGTGATGGCAGGGAATACTACTCACAGTCACCACTCTCAGCACCAGGCCCTGTTTAGTCACCAGGTACCCACCCACATATCCTCCATGTTTCCTTTTACATCATTGTACCCTGACAACTCATCTCCACCAATCCACCATTTGGAGACCCATCACCTCTCAACCTAAGCCTCCAACTGTCCCCCCTGCCCCATGAATGCCAGCACTACACCTTAAGGATGCCAACCACAGTCCTCTACACCTTCCCCTGTTGTGGTCCTTGTGGTGGTCACTGCAATAAACTTCCCTTTTGGAGCCTACCATGCCCTTTGAGACTGTTTCACCTACCCCTGCCATACCCTCGAAACTCCCCCCATTACAGTCCTTGTTCCCATCTCTGCAGATGGCTCTGCTTTCCTCCCTAGACTTGACACCCCACCCCCACCCCTTTTGACAATGATCTTCCTGCTGCCCCTAAAAGCCCTCCTTTCACTCTCCTAAAATATTGAAGGACTGTATTTGCCCCAGTCATTTGTCCAGCTTCAACATGCAAACCCTAGACATGGCCGACCAGATGCTAACCGGTGTGTTTGCTGATGATATGTGCTATCCCTGATTGTTGCTGCTGGCCCTACAGGACTGGCCCTGGACTTTGTACAGACTGTGCCTCTAACAGACAATACAGGACCCTTGGCAGACTACTGTCCCCCATTGACTGTTTCTGACATGGCCATTTAGTTGGGTGAATGCGCAGTGTATTTGCCACATAGGCAGCTGGCACAGGCTCTAGGTGTTAGAATGATGTCTCAGCATGCTGTACAGCAAGCTATGCAGTTCCCCCACTGCAGACAAATCCCTACTGACAAGCAGCTTGTCCACATATCTATACTAAAGTGTACCTCAACATGGCAGTGCTGAGAGTCTTCAGTCTCTGACTGAAGCTCCAATGTGTTAACAGGCGTGGCATGACAAGGCAGGGCATGGATGCTGTGAGCACGTAAGTAGGCACTAAGTGAGCAAGTGCTAAGAGAGCAAGTGAGAAGTCCTGAGATGCAGCCTGGTCCAAATTGTGAGCTGTGGATGTATCCATGCTCATAAAGTGTCCCTGTTGCAACTTTTCAACGCTGGCTTCTGTGTGTCCTGCGATACAATTCTGTACTTCCTGAGCGGCCGACACATATATTGAAGAGAGGCCATGATGTTGTGAGGGGTTGGCAAATGTCAGGTGCCACTGACTGTAGGCACATGTAACTTTGCCAATAGATCCTGCCTTGAGATGCTGTTAGGTCCTGAGCACTAGGGAGGCTGTTTACACCCAGTGGCGAGCTGAAATCTGCAGGTACTCACTCTAATTTCCTTGTCAAGATTTCTCAGTGTCTAGCTTTAGGTTAGGTAGGGAGCTGAATATTAATGAGGTGAGTTACGGCATTAATTCGCATTTAACAAATTCCCTGCTGCCTAGCATGAAACTCACCTCACTGCGCAGTAGAGGTAGGAAAGAAGCAGCAAGATGTTCCTGAAATGAGAGAGGCCTCACTGAACGTCTTAACTGATTCTGTCTGAAATCCTGCCATAGCCCACATCACTCAGACCCCTATGGGATTCTACCCAAAATACCTTTTGTCTGTAAATGAACACAACTTGAGGACAATTTGTTTTTAAAAGAGGTCTTTGGTTATGACTGGGTTTCCCTTTACTTTTGAGTGAACTTGAGCACAATATTAAGGAGTAAATGGTCAGAACAGGGTAATAACTAAATGGCACTGTCTTTTGTTGATTTAACCAAGAAAATTATCTTTGGGTTTGCTTACTGTCACTAACCAGAGAGGTTATTGCTCTTTTTGGTCATTGATTCCTCATTTTCCAACAGGTTGACTTAAAGTTAATTTTAAGAAGAACAATCGGCATGCCTGTACACAACTCTAGTTGCAGCCCATCAAGGATGGCAGTAGTCTCAGGTTCGATCGAAATGTATATGGTATGTGTGAGAGCGAGTGTCTGTGTTGGAGCTGGGGTAGCGACAAGTCAAAAACAGTTCTTCTGAAGTCGCAAAGGATCCGGTACATAACTCCTCAAGAATTGGACCACTTACATTCACTGCCTGTCTGTTGTAATTTATGGCCCAGAATCTGTGCCATTAATGTTGTGGAAACTGCCCAATTCATCATTGTTACTGCTCTGAAGCTGACAGCAACTCCTAGAATCCACACATGGACAGACATATGTGTAAACACAAAAATTCAGTGATTCTAGAGACTCTAATCAACCTGTTACAAAAATATTCTTGCACATCTCTGGAGCAGGTGCGACATGAATACAGGTCTCCTGGCTCAGAAATAGGGATACTACCATTAAACCACAAGTTCTCAGTTCAACGAGTCTATACTTCTCCGAAAATATGTATTTCTGAAATTCTTCCCTGCATCTGCAATCAACTAGTAATCACTGACCTCCTCCTTTTATAAATTAGTTAAGCCTTTGAAAATGCCACACATCATGAATGAGAGAATATAGGTTTACAGATGGCATTCAAAGTTATTACTGAATTATTACTGAAATGCTTTTCAGGCCCTTGGAAACTAATTTTTTTTAGTGGATTGGCAAATCACTCCATGAGGATAATAAACTGCATATTTTAAAAATAATGACTTTTCTCAAATTTTGTTGAATGTATTTCAGCTTCTAACTTAATCCTGTATATATGCCCAATCAATTATGTTGCTGTCTATAAAGTCTAATTAGAAGTGAACGGTAATTATCAGTGCATTTTATTTCATGGTTTACTATCTGTCAGAATACTGCAATGTGATTGGCTGCTGCCCTGCTTGTCGGGACAACTTTCTGAATGTCTGGAGATCCCTTTGGATAAGCACAGGGGCAATCTGACACACAGAAAAGGGAAACTGATGCCACAGGAATGCAAAATTCTTATGGTCAGCTATCTTCAAAGTCAGCAGTGAACACTATTTCTCTTTATTCATTCACAAGATGAGGGCATCACTGGTCAGGCAGCATTTATTGCCCATCCCCAATTAAGAGTCAACCACAAGTGGGCCCAGAGTCACATGTAGACCAGACCAGGTAAGGATGGCAGTTTCCTTCCCTAAAGGGCATTAGGGAGACAGATGGGTTTTTTCCCCAACAGTGGATTCATGGTTGTCGTTAGATTCTTAATTCCAGATATTTATTGAGTTGAAATTCCACCATCAGCTGTGGCGGGATTCAAACCGGAGTCCCTAGAACGTTATCTGGGTCTCTGGATTAACAGTCCAGCAATAATACCACTAGGCCATTGCCTACCTTTCTTTATCATGGACTGTGAAATCTGACCAACACATAATTCCAGGTATTATTCTGAAACAACTTTCTCTCCTCCTGAAGGTGCTGGTATTAATACAGTTTCATTGGAAGCTGCCACCCACCAAAATTTTGCAAACGTTATTTATATGTAACAATGACAGTCAGCTGTTTATTCAACCATGGAGCCATCACAGGGGAACCCAGTCCTGGAAACATCAGACATTCATTGACATACTCTTACAGCAGTGTATCATTCTTATGTCTTTCACGACAAGCTAGGAACTATTGTTGTGTAGATGTACAGGGTGTCACTTTTACTGCTACATTGTAATGTGTTGCTGAGCACCAATGTGTCAGTCACATGGAGACCAGCAAGAAATACTCTTGATGAAGCTCCAGCATTTGGAGTCTGAAGTGTGTATTCCTACCTCAGGGAAGAAGTGGACATAACAAACTGTAGGGATTGCTCAATGCTCTGTGTCACACATAAAGTCCCCTTTACTGTCAACACAACTGAGATTGACAGAGAGGTTGTAGAACAGAATGCACTGCAAGCAGAGCACAAAAAGGGGAAGTGTGGTGAAGAGGGGAAATGAGCTGCTTTTTCTTCCGTTATTCTTTGTTTGATGTTTCAGCTGGGGCCAGGATTTGTTGCCCATCCCCAATGCTGAGGGGCAGCTGGGTCGTTTCAGGGGGCAGTTAAGAATCAACAACATCGCTGCACATCTGCAGGCCAGACTGGATAAGGAAAACAGATTTCTTTCCTGAAGAGATATTAGAGAACCAGATGGATTTTTAACTGATCCAAAGCACACCTCAAAGACATCACTTTTAATTTCCTTTACTATCTCATCAATATCGTTTATATTAAAACACAAACACATCAATGAAGTTCAAAGTCCAACCAATCGAAAGGTAAATGTCAAAAGATAACCAAGCTTTCTACAATGTTAACTCCATGCACCATGACAATGATATACGAGGATCAGAAGCTTTTAAAACCATTAATATATGTGTCCTAAAAAGGCAGAACAGCACACATTAAAAACTAAAATTGATGTCAGAGCTAGTGCTAACATGTTACCACTGAGGATCTGTAAGTTATATATCCCAGCAAGAAACTCTCCACGGTACAGCCCATTAGAGATCATCTCACAGTGTACTGTGTAAAGATTATCAATTCCATGCATTAACAGAATCACACTGCAGTGCCAATACAGAAGCTCACCTTGGCTTTCCGAAATCTTCGACCTGGTCAATATCAATGGCCCAGCAGTGTCCGGACTCGCTGGATACACAGGTCTCAGTAAAGTCACAATTCATGAGACTCAAACCACACTCACTGTGGAATAATAACCATACGTGCGATAATCAAACCAGTCAATAACCTGCAGGGATGTGATTTCAAAGTGAGGTATCAGTCAGATACCAAGATGGCTGTGACTGACACGCTGGGTGGATTACCCAACACTAAGAGTGAGATATTCCTCTTGGTCTATACATTGATGCTGCAGATTGTGAAATTGTAGACATTCTCAAGCTTAATCTGTTACACTTTGACTAGAGCTGGTATGAACAGCTGCAATCAACAACTGCTGAAGATGAACAACTGCAAGGTTTGCAGAAGAATATTAACAAGGAATGGTCTGACAGTGTGAAAGGAGTACCTGAGAAACTTTGTTCATTTTGGCCATATACAGATGATGTTGGATCATTGCACCAAGTCATTTTCAGAGACAAACAAGATCTAATACCAAAAGCATTAGGCAAGATATCATGTATGTGTTACGTCAGGGTATATGAGGATTGAACGCACAAGACAGCTGGCACACGAGTCCGTGCACTGGTCAGGGATGAATCAGGATATTCAACAACTTGTGAATTCATATGAGACAAGTCAAGCATATCAGACCCAGCAGATGAGTGAGCTTTCACATCAACACAATGTTCAACTCAATCCTTGGATGAAAATAGCAATAGGCTTATTCACAATACAAGGGCAGATTACATCCTTGTAATAGATTAGATCTCTGAATTTCCCATTGTTCAACGAGTCAGCAACACAACAAGTGCAACTGTCCATGACACAATGAGGACTGTTTTCAGTTTATTCCTTGGGTTTATTCCTTCACTTTATTCAGATAGGGTTTTACAACAGAACATAGTACACTGGGGTACCATTCCATAATCTGCACACTAAAGGGAGTGACCTATATCACAATAGCACTCCCTATCAGAGCTGAAACAGTCTGGCAAAGTGTGTACTACACGCTATCAATTCAACGTTCATTCAGTGTCCAGTAACAAAGTAAGAGTCTCACATTGTTTTGCATTGTATTTTCATGCACTAGCATTGGAGAAGGGATTACCAATCCCAGCATAATTTGAAGGCAAGTACAAATGACATTGCAATGCAACCAATTATCTAACCACTCTGAGACACAGGATATTTCTCTCCTCAGTCTTTGAAGAAGACAGTGATGAGCAAGCAGTTAGAGAATTATAGAAGTTATAGAATCCCTACAGTGTGGAAACAGGCCCTTCGGCCCAACAAGTCCACACCGAACCTCAGAGCATCCCACCCAGACACAACCCCCCAAACCCACACTTCCCCAAACACTATGGGCAATTTAGCATGGCCAATCCACCTAACCTGCACATCTTTTGGACTGTGGGAGAAAACCCGAGCACCCGGAGGAAACCCATGCAGATACGGGGAGAATGTGCAAACTCCACACAGACAGACGCCCGAGGCTGGAATCAAACCCGGGTCCCTGGTGCTGTGAGGCAGCAGTGCTAACCACTGAGCCACGGTACCGCCCATAAAACCGTGCACTGGGCAGAGAGTACAAGTTAGAAGTACAGATACTTGGATACCAGCAAACGCTTCTACAACATACAACCAGCCCAGATCATCAGCAGTCATTATTGATCATGGTGCTACATTGAGGAGGAACAGAAGCCAACTCAAAGCAACCAGTACAAAACATGAATCATGCACAAAGAGAATGGTGAAGAACACTCCAACAATAACCATTGTGTGGCAATGTTTAGTGCCAACAGCAAGTCAACCAAGTTGTCAAACAAGTTCAATAGAGAACAATGTATGCCTTTCCAAACAGGTGTCTGGTTACCAGAAGAGGAGGAATTGTCAAAACTTCAAAGTATAACAGTAAAGATTGACATGTTAGTATTACAAAATTTGTTTTTATAAATATCAAACTGACAAAATGATCCAGTATACATATTTGTAAGTCTGCTTGGGAGAAGTTCTTACCTTTGAAGAAAGCAAGGTGTGTTATGTCTAATAGTCAGTATGTCACAAGAACAGAAATTGCTGAAGAAACTCAGGAGCTCTGGCAGCATCTGTGGAGACAGAAACAGAGTTAACACTTTGAGTCTGATGTGGCTCCTCCTCAAAACTGAAAGGAGTTGGAAAGTGAGGGTTTTTTAATACTTTCGACAGAGTCAGAGGGAGAGAAAATGGAACAGATGGTATGGATGTTCAGTACCAAACACAAAGGGGCTGGTAATTGTGGTGAAAGACAAGTAGAGATTTAGATAGGTGTAAATTAAGGTGTGAAAGTGAGAAAGTAGGTCCTATTTGCCGAGAGCAAAGTAAACGAGAAACAAACAAGAAAAGGCCACAGAGTGGGCAGGGAGGTGGGGGGTGTCAGAGATAGAATGTAAGACTAATGGAGGAAAAACATATGCGGTAGGTCTCTGCAGTTGTTGAACTCAACATTGAGTCCTAGGGGTCGGAAAGTGCCAAAGTGGAAAATGTGGTGTTGTTCCTTGACTTCGCAATGTACTTCATTGCAACATTTCGGCAGGTCCCAGAAATTTCATCATGGAAACAGGGAGGTTTATTGAAGTAACAAGCAACTGCAATGTTGGGTCATTCCTATGGACAGTTTACATTTGGTCTGGTGTGTAAAGGAGACCACTGTGAAGACCCTTATTCATTTGCCTTTAAGATACATGCTAATAATATCATCATTGTATCACAGCATGTGACCTAAGGGTATAATGGGCTCATACTACATCTTATCTCACATCGTCTTAAGTATGATACTTTACTAGCAGTATGAACCTTTGTGGTAACTTGATAGCTTAGTATTGGTCCAAACGATTATGTGCTTGAGGAATGTAATGATTATACATAATAGTTGTAATAAGCGTCAATTGGATTCTTCAGTACCATAATAATCACTCCCAGTTTGTTACATCATTGGAGATATTTTAATACGTCAGGTAAAACACCTTGGTGGAGATTAGTAGCACTGTTGATGTCTTCTTGGGCAGACTGGTATACAGGACAATGACATCCACTTAAGCTGTTGCCCATAAAATTAAGGAGGATGTCCTGGCAGCTGACAATGTTGGAACCTCAACTGATTTGGCTAAATGTTGACAATAATATCAGGTGAACTAAAATTTTGTCAAAGGCCTGGAAGAGGCAGAGAAGTAAAGAGGTTTGTGGAAGAAATTCCAAGACTTTAGGATCAAACAATAGAAAGAACAGACACCAATGGCCTTGGAGGGTGATGAATGAAAACAGGGATGCGCAAGAAGCAGAATGAAAATTGCGTATGTCTACTCGGTTTGTGGCATTATGTCACAGAGAAATAAGAACCACATCTAAATCCAAGACTTCCTGCATTGAAAACCTTTAATTTTGGCTATCAGAGCAGAGGCACTTAAGAAAACAGAATTGTCCCAGATGCAGTGAAGGAAAACTGAATGAATGTTGCTCATAATCTCTTCTCCTATCTTTGTCGATCAGTTTTCCATGGAATTATCAAGAACTGAACCAACAATTTCAGTTGATCAATGCACAAAATGAAATGAAACCAGAGAGACCTGGAAAGTCCTTGATTTGCTTTCAGTTGTTGATGAGTTAACTGGTCTCAAACAGAACTTTGGTTACAGTTATATCATTGGGCTATGTGTTGCTATGAAATGGAACATCAGCCATGTGTGCACTGCAGTATTGTGCTTAAAAATGATGCCTGTCCTCAAGAAAATTATCAAAAGACATTAGGCAAGTTGGTGCATGAATTCTTCTCACTTGGAAGAGGTACCAGTGGTAACCTTTTTAGGGCATCACCTCAGCATGAATATGCATCTTCAAGAGAGGGAGTAAATCTTCTTCATGGCCCATAACCCAGGGTAACATGCCAGAATGACTTTCAGCAAGCCTCTGTCCACTTCATTTGCCTTCTTGAGAAGAAATGTCTCAGCCTGGGCTGAGACCAAAAGACCCCACATAGAAACTGTGGACAAGAAGCCAAACCCTAAACACTGTTTGGAACAGGCCGTGCCACCTGCCAGGGCATTAAGTGGCTTTTAAATCAACCCAAACAATGGGCTTAGAAGTTTCTTTGGAAGCCAATATGGTGTACATCCTGTTTCCCATGAAACAAAATATTTGTACTGCTGTCGAATTGTGGTCCTTTCAAAATTCTGAATGGAACATGGTAATGATCTGTCCCTGCTAGAATCAGTAGTTCAGTTCCCCACAATGCATTCTGGAAGACATCTTTTTTGCTGTGTTAGCAACATTTCTGCTTTGAGACAGTAACCAGTCACCTAGTCAATGGTAAAGGCTGCTCCTGACCCAGCGATTGTATTTGACTTTCTTAAGTGTAGGTTGTGGAATTTTCTGGGTGCAACTTACCCCCGTGAGTTTGGTCTAATCTGGTTTATTGTTTCTGTGTAGGAGAATCTGGTTATTTTGGCTGACGCATAAAGTCAGCAGCTGAAGTTAGCCCTAACATTGCAAGCACTCCACCTAAAGCAATGGCATGAGATGAAATAACACCAAGAAAGATGTTAGTAATGTCACAACTGAAACTTTCTTTGCAGCCTTTAAGTTTTCAGGAATACTCCTCTCTGACACAACTCAGCTCATTTTCATCAATCAGTTATCCAAGCAGCTCAGCTCATGATGTGTTCGAGGTGGAAGAACAGAAAGGCTACTTGTATTTATATCAGACATTTAATGACCCCGTTATGCACTTTAGAAGAGTGGTTATTGGACAGAATCTTGCAGAGTGAACAAATGTCTCAATGGAGAGCCCTACCTCACCTCTCTTTGAGAAGACCAACCACGTTTTGTCCCAGTCAGGCACGGGCTGTGCCAGCCCCCCAAGATCAAGAACCACACTGAGGGTGTGGGTATTGGAAATCCCATTTGCTGATATCTGCTGATGGAGGCTTAGGACTGTGCAGACGCAGGGGCAGGTGAGTGACGGTGAGAGAGGGCTCATGAGAAGGGAGTAATAAAGAAAGAGGAGAGGTATGCTTACTGCAATTATTTGATGGCATTTTCACAGTGCCCAGTCACATACAGAGAACCTGGAAATACTTCAGCCCATCCTTGATAACATGCCTCCAAACAAGAGCTGTCAGCCAATCAGAGGCCATCAACTCTCCATTTCCCATCATTGCCATTGAGTGTGGCACTATTATCAGTAATACACTCAGCTGAGACCTAGGATCAGTGAGGGGATAGGCACAGAGAAATTAAAGCAGGGTAGGGGTCAGGTAGAGTAGGTCACAGGATGGGTGGAGAAGCAATTAGAAGAATTGAAAGGGGATGGATCCCAAGCTTACACTCCTTTCTCCATCCTAGACCCTCAATCAGGCGCTCTGTCTTTGAATGAGGTGCTTGCAACAAGCAAATGCAAGTAAGGTTAGTGTCATCAGGACTGTGACATTGGCATAAACTGTGCCACCTCAAATGCGAGCACTATTAACTGCTTCCTGCTTGAACTTAACTGTGAGGAAATGCAGGGCTTAGTTTTTCATATTTCATGTCATCAGTAGATGCTGAATTGTCCCATAAATCAGTAGCACATGTGATGTTGGAGCTGCTGGCTTGTATTATATTGGAATTCTACCTGAGAAGCCTATGTGATAAGCGAGTCATTAAGATTTATATCTGGATCTAGGTAAGTCACAAACTACATATGTCAGATTAAACATGATGAACTCACCATCTGTGACAGAATTGTGAAATTTATTGCAGGTTGTGGTATACTATCCTGCATAATAGTGTAGGTTTTGTGGAAGAGGAAATATTTAATTCAATTTTTAGACCAGGCAGATAGCCATGGATATATGTCCGTTAGGGGATGATATAACATCTGTGCTGTAAAGAAGCACAATGTGGGTTTGATTGGTATTAAGTCACTTCTACATTGCAGGTAGGAGTATGGTTAGTATGTGTGCAGATGACACCAAAATTAGTACAGCCAGCAGTGAATAAGGTTACCTAAAAGTATGAATAGGTCTTAATCAAGAAATAGCAGTTGAAGTTTAATTTAGATAAATGCGAGGTGTTGCATTTTGGAAAGGCAAACCAGGGCAGGACTTACTGGTTAATGGTCGGGCCCTGGGATGTGTTATTGAACCGAGCGACCTAGGAGTGTAGGTTCACAGCTCCTTGAAAGTGGCATCGCACATAGATAGGGTGGTGAATAAGGCGTTTGGCATGTTTGCCTTCTTTGCTCAGACCATTGATGGTTGGGATGTTGTGTTGCAGCTGTACGAATTTTGGTGAGGCCACTTTTAGAAAACTGCGTACAATTCTGGTCTCTCTACTATAAGAAGAATGTTGTTAAAGTAGAAAGGGTGCAGAAAAAATTTACAAGGGTGTTGCTGGGACAAGAGGGTTTGAGTTATAAGGAGAGGCTGGATAGGGTGGGACCTTTTTCCTTGGAGCATCAGAGGCTGAGGGGTGATTTTATAGAGGTTTATAAAGTCATGAGGAGCATAGATTGGGTGAATAGCCAAGGTCTTTTTCCAAGGAGAGGGAAGTCCAAAACTAGAGGATACAGGTTCAACATGAGAGGGGATAGATTTAAAAAGGACCTGAGAGGCTACTTTGTCACACAGTGGGTGGTGCGTGTATGGAATGAGCTGCCAGAGAAAGTGGCGGAGGCGGATACAATTACAACATTTAAAAGATATTTGGACAGTTTCATGAATATGAAAGGTTTAGAGGGATATGGGCCATATGCAGGCAAATGGAACTAGTTAAGTTTGGGATTCCTGATTGGTATGGATGAGTTGGACTGAAGGGTTTGTTTCCATGCTGTATGACTCTATGGCTGTTCTCGAGGACAGTTAGGGATGGGCAATAAATGCTGGCCTGGCCAGCAATGTCCTCATCCCACGAACAAGTTTTTTAGAAAAATCTCTCAGTCTGCCCAGTAGCTGTTCTTAGCCATGTTAATGGGGGAAGGGATGGTGGGAGAACTGAAGCTTAAAATCGGAAAGAAAATTGTTTTTGAGGCAGCAGATTCACAAGGAGTATTTGTGGAAGTTTGAGGCCATTCATTGCTTATTTTTGCAGCTTACCTCTTGCGCCCTTGCCTAATGTCATGCTCTTGATCTAACTGCAAATCTGAACCAACCAAATCATTTCCGCCCCACCCTTTCAAAAATATGCCCTGCTTCATGACTCATTATTGAGAGCAAAGAGAAGAAAATTACATATGATTACCACAAAAGAAACAAAATTATTGTTGCTACCTGGAAACACTACACACATTAAGCAGTGAGAACATTCAATATTTGCTCTTCTCAAACAGATGGATGGAAGATGATTGAAGGGAACATCATAATAGCTATCAGTACCAGTATATTTGAACCAATAGCTGCTAAATGAATTATAAAATAATAGAGAAAATAAATCTGCAATTGGATTGCTAAATTCCATTTAACATTGTATTGTGTGCTTGCCTCTATTTTCACTCAATTCCAGATTCCAATTTAATAAGACCATCTTTATTTTTTTAATTGGAGCTATTTCTAGCCTCCCCTGACTTTTTTTTTCCATTTCTACCTGTGCAGACAAATATTATTTTTCATACTGTTCAAGTTATTCAAAGCTGCCAAGTCAGTACATTTACATACAATGTAAGAAGTTGTTGTTATAGGCTTATTGTGTGACATTTCAGTGTCAAATAAATGCTAGCCTGGCAAGCAGCACGTTATTGGATTACAAATCGTTCTTTCTTGAACATGAAATATGAGGGACTGTGGCAGGTGTGGTGACTCTGATACGTGCCCCATCTGAGACTGGTGATGCATACAATCTAGGCAAGTTCCCAGGCTGCACGGTACCAGACTCAGCTTCTGTGCACATAAAGCATGTTGGATGCCATCTCAGAGCCTGCTTACAATCAGGTGATCCTTTCGAATCATAGCATTATGACTTTCAGGGAACGTTGAACCAGGCAGCAACTTATTAGCATGCCAGGACTGATTTGAGGCATCAGAACTGGGCAGACCCCAGATACTTTTGGTAATGTTACCCTGATTACCAGCTCTGGCAGCTTGTGAGATCTGTCACCTCTGCTGGTATGTGGTTCAGAACAAGGGTTGTTCGAGTGAGTTCACTCCCACTAATCCCCCTTTGTCTGTGGCTAGGGCCTGTGTAATGATCACTGATGGAGTTTACACTACCGTAGAGTCTTGACTGAAGAGGCAATCCTGTTAATTAACAAGATGGTTTAATGCATGGTGGCAAGATGTAAAACTACATTATAATTACTAGGTCTCTCAAAGCTGTAATGAATATAAAGTATGTAGGCTGCAAGTCTCAAAGACTGGCAGATCACATCAAACAGCATATAAGATAATAAGGTGTAGAGCTGAATGAACACAGCAGGCCAGGCAGCATCAGCGGACCGGGAAAGCTGATGTTTCGGGTCTGGACCCTTTTTCAGAAATTCTTCAGATTTCTGAAGAAGAGTCCAGACCTGAAATGTCAGCTTTCCTACACCTCTGTTGCTGCCTGGCCTGCTGTGTTCATCCAGCTCTACACCTTGTTATCTCAGATTCTCCAGCATCAGCAGTTCTTACTATCTCTCAAACAGCATATACTTTTGATTGTTCACAACAAACAAGGAACTGACTGTAACCGGCCAGCCTGCACTTGCAGAACTCACAATATAGTGTGCAGCATTTGGTATGATTACACAGTTGGACAGTACTTGCTAAATAATTGTGCGTGTGTGTGTGAGGAATTAGGCTAACAAAAATTTAAGGACAATCATTTGGATTTGCAAAGTGCTACTATAAACTCAGGGCCTCGTTTTTTTGCAGATAGAAAGAACATTTGTACATACTGTACCTGTTTCAACGCAACAAAATGGGTGATAGTTGTTTTCTATTTCATTTTTCAAGACAATGGTTTGAGGAATCAAAGTCAACTTACATATTTTAAAATTTTAAAAAGGTTAGCAATGAACTGTCAGTCATTATTAACTGGTTCATTCTCCATGGCAACATGTCTACCAATCGGAGTCCACTTACCAACCAATCAATACTTCTCTTATACAGTAGAAATGTTTTTCTCCTCTAACTTTGGTTTTTCTTTCCAATTGTCTTGAAGAATGCAAGACAAAAGCTTCAACAAAATATGTCTGTATTTTACATATTTCGAAGTTGGTTACCAAAGAAGTAGCGTGTAGTTAATTTTGGAGCTCTGTCCAAAAATGCTGAAGAAAATCATTCTTTACTTATTCTAATGCACAATACTGCAAATGCTGGAAGTCTAAAATAAAATAAAATATGAAAATTCAAGAAAACACTCAGCATGTCAGGCGTCATCTAAGAAAAGAGATGAGTGTGTTTGCTGTTTGTCTCTGTTTGACAGATGTTGCTGACTTGCTGAGCATTTTACATCATTTTATCATCTCTGGTGAGAGACCAGTTAACTGCACAACAATAGAAGGAAACTCCAGACATAGCCAATAAAGGTATGGACTAACCAACAACAATCAGTATTGGTTTATACATTGAGACCCTAAGTCTAAACGGGCAATTCATTTCAGTGAAGAAGTTAACCGAACTTCATGAATCTGCTGGAACTTAATCTATTTCTTTTCGGAATTATTAACAATTCAGCTTCTACATCTAAAAGTTCTTCGACATAACAATGCTACCTAATCTTTCCCATTATATTTTAATGATCATCTTACATTTGTACCTTCTACTTACTTACCTGATTGGTGGAAATTCTTCCCCAACTTATGTTACCTAAATCTCATAATTTGGAACAATTCTGTCTATTGTCATTTTTACCTTTTCTCTTCAAAGCAAAAGGCCTTCAGTTTCTCTCATGTGGTGCTTCCCAAGCTTTTGCCCACTGTGACCCCAGTTGAAGTTTGAAAACTGCTGGCATTCCTTGGTGAGAACGATAAGATTGGTGTATTGTGAGGTAGAGATGAATACCTACGAGGGTTGATGGAGGGGGCGGGGTGGCAGGAAGTGCAGAAGGGGAGTCAAAGTCCACATTGACATTGTTGCCTCAGAGTTCATGATCCAAAACTTCAGCTCATCTGGGGTCATGATGCCTAGTTTGAGAAGTCCTGCCCTAATATCTCAAAAATAGTCTCTCAATCTTGGTGCCATATTAATGATCCACACCATCTTCATTGCATCCACATCCTGAGATGAGGGACCCAAAACTTTATGAATGTATAGGAATTCCTTCTGAGATTGAGATATAGAATTTAGGTCCGTTTCCTACCTACAGAGGAAAACAATAATTTGACCCACTTTTCATTTCAGTGGGGTGACCCTTAAATTAGCCTAGAAATGCGCTTGGTGGGCAATTAATGGCTGTGGGACTGGGAACAGACATGGGACTACAGGCAAAATTTAAACAAAAAGCAGCCATTAATATGGCTTCTGTTAGATTTTGTGAAGAAGACATATGAAGGTTGCACATGAATGTAGATAATCTAAGTGAATGGGGAGAAAAAAAGTCTGGCCAACGAAGTATAATGTGGGAAAATATGAAGTTGCTTACTTTACATGGAAGGATAATATGCAGACTATTAATTAAACAAGAACACCTTTAGAATTCTGAGGTACACAGAGATTTAATGTTCTGATGCATTAATTCACAGTATGTTAGTGGGCAAGTATAGCACCTAGTCAAGAAGGCTAATGGAATGCTGTCCTTTATTACGAGAGGAGTAGAATGTAAAAGTAAGGTTGTTATTCTTCAGTTAAACATGGTATTTTTGAGACCACATCTCAAATAGCGTGGACAACTTTGGTCTCCTTACTTAAGGAAGGTTGTAGATAAATTCAAGACAATTTAGAGGATCTTCACAAGATCGATACCTGGCAAGAATAAGTTGTTTTATGAGAAGATGTTGGACATGCTGAGCTTGTTTCCACTAGAGCCTGGGAAAGTGAGGGGTGAGGGTGACTTTCTCGAAGTGTGTAAGATCCTAAATGGTTTTGACAAGGTGGATGTGATTTCTCTTCTGAGTCAATCCAGAAGTAGGGAACACTATTTTAAAATTAGAGGTTACCCTTTCAGGAGAGAGAGGAGGAGAGTTTCTTTCTCTCAGAGACTTGTACAACTTTTGAACTCTTTGCCTGAGGAAGCAGTGGAGGTGAGGTCATTCCCTAGTTTTTAAGACCGAGGTAGATAGATTTTTGTTAGGTAAGGTCATCAAATGTTATGGAGCTGGGTGGGGGGGTGGGTGGTGATAAATGGGAATGTGGAATTTGAAACACAAAACAAAAAAAGCTGTGATATTACTGAATGGCAGAACAGCATTGAGGGGCCAAATGGTCTACTTCTGCTACTATTTCATATGTTCGTTGTTTCAATCTTGAAGACAATTGATTCATAAAATCGTGAAATCAGGAGAAGCAGAGACCTGGGAAAGGGCAACTTTTTAATTCATGGATACGGACTTGAAGATCCTCGGCAATGCCATAAAATACTGGATGGAGCTCCTCTCTCTGGAGGAGGCCACCCTCGCAGGCCAAGCAGTGGCAGAATGGGATAGTTGACATCATCAGTGGAGGGTGCAGCACGGAAATTGGATGCAGGAGAAGCAGATCACTGACCTAAATGCAACACCCAACTCTCACGACCTTTGCGTATTCACCCTTTAACAGAAGCATCAACCAAGAAGTCTGAGGATATACACTGAAAGGAATTCATGCCCAGGGCACTTACTGACACCTCAGAATGGCCCAGATCTTTGGTGTTCCTACGCTGATGTCACCAATGGAGCATGCAGCCTTGAATGAATGGGAACAGTTGACATTGAGCTTGGAGGCCAGTAGTGCTTCATCATGCTCTCTTTTGTCCATGGGCACATAATGGGCACAGATGGCTCAGACAGGGAGAGATGGCTTCTTACCATCACATTATCAATGCCAGATGGAAAGAGCCACGGATGTTGCCAGGATGCTAGACGAAGAGCAAGTCAGAAAAGGCAAGATGGACATCCAAGGTGGAGGTGATAATTAGAGAGTGTTCATTAATTGCATTCCACCCCAATCTGGCTGTATTGAGCATGCTGATGTGCATTGGGAAGCTTCCGCACTGAAGAGCTGTCTGCTCGAAGGTTTGTTCTCACATTCTTTCCTTGTATCTCCCACAGATACAAACATTGAGGCAATAAAACCGAATTCCTCACTACGTGTACAGGAAGATGTTTCAGAGACCAGGGCAGCTAGTGGCCATCCCCCTCACAGGATAAATGACAAAGCCAGACATGCTCAACTGGGCAGAGATGCAGGGTCACAGGATAGGAGGCACTGCTGAGACCAGCAGCAATGAGTCATGAACTGAGAGTGGAGGAACCCAATCAGTCCATGCAGACCACCATGACATGAACCAAAGAATGCATGAGCTCCTCCAGTGGGGGGAGAGTAGCCAACCTCGAGGAGACCATAAAAGGCAGCAACAGCACACTGATGCTCACAGGATATATCCCAGCTTCCTTGAATGTTCAGTGGGACCAATGCTACAAAGATGCCTTGAGAAGGTGCCAGTTATACTCCAGACAGTGCATCTCTCCTGCCATCTGGAGTGCCATCAGGCTGAGGAAGTCAAGAGGAGGATGAGGGTGCCACCCTTCATTGGCCACCACCGTCACAAAAAACCTCTGTGAGCCGTTGTGCAGGGGGAGCACCTGTGCAGGAGGGCCCAGAGATATTGGTTATGCCAAGGATTTAAGTGCAGCAGCCTCTGGAGATGTGCCAGTTGGCATCTACGGAGAGGGAGAGTAACAGCCAAGCACAAAAAGCAAGTTTACCTCCAACTCACCCGTGACCACAAGGACAGCGCTTCGTTGAGGAGGCCGAGTGCAGACGCCTTGGTGTTGTATGGAGTACCGAGTGGTGTGTGTGATAGGGTTAAATCCTACCCCTAATTTTTACCTGTAACTCTGCATGGTTTTACTTTATGAGCACTGTGTAAGCCTGATGTATAATTCTCCTTTTATTAATGGCAGGGAAAGAAAAAAGGTATGGAGTGGCAAAGGAGTGCAAGGGTTTGCCAGTGGTGAGGTTGGAACCTGGAAGATGTGCTTCAAGGCCATAGTGACTATGATGGCTCCTGACTGGCCCTGTCGAACAGTGCTGCAGTACCAGGTCTTTGGTGACAAGGGCCCAGATCTCTGTGAGCGTTTGCGTGGAGACATGCAGTCTCAGGTGCCACTGGTTCTGTCATCTCCAGATAGGTGTCTGGTCTCCATGTCAATCTTGCCACTTGTCCCTCTCCTTTACCCTCCTGATTCCTGTGCTTCTGGCATTCCATTCCTCCTCATGATCCCTGGGCCTAGCATCTGAGAGCTGTGCCCATTTTGCCAGCTTCTGCCTTCATCCTGCTCAGGTGGCATGCCAATTGTGGTGGCCAGCCTTGCCCCTTCGTTTATAAGCCAACGATGCCTGGAGCTTGATGACACCTAAGCACTTACTACCCAGAACCTGCATTGCCCTGTTGGCATGTGTTCCTTATTCACCCTCTCAAAAGGCCCAGCTCACTCCCTGTGAGGGACCAGGACTGGCTCCCGGTTGTGTCTCTGCCTCATTCTTCTATTCCAGCCCAGACATTGTGACGAGCCTGCAAAAGGAAGCCAAGGCTGGTGTGTGTTTTAAAGGAAGTGCATAATACAGCCCCCTAAGCAAGCTCACAACAAGCTCTTTAACAATCTCAATTAATACAGTAACAAAAACAGAAATTGCCAGAAAAGCTTAGCAGATCTGGCAGCATCTGTGGAGAGAAATCAGAATTACTGTTTTGGGTCGAGTAACCCTTCCTCAGAACTGGTGGTAGCTAGGAAAATGTCAGTTTATATGCCATGTGTGTGTTAATTATGGACCCAGTGGTACCTTGGTGAAAATTGCCAGTGTCAGAACCAATGCAGAGAAACCGGCTTGCTGGTTTTTTCAGATTTTCAGCTCTCACTCACCCCTAGAGAGTCCTAAAAATTCGATCCAATATGATAACAGCAACCCAATCAATGGCTAGTTTAGATTTAGCGTAAATGACCTTTTCGTTGTTCTCAGCATGGTCCAATTTATTGAAGCTGGGATTCCAGATATACTTTCTCCTAACAATTTCCAACTTCTTGCATTTTGAAAGATGCAAGGTAAAATCAAATCAGTCTCTCCTACAGCCGTCTCATTCTGCTTGTAGATTTTTCTAATCAACCTGTTCAGTGAAGTTATTACACATCTCTGGAGCAGGTGGGATTGAACCAGGCCTGCTGACTCAAAGGTAGGCGCACTACAACTGCAGCACAAGCACCCCAAGTTGCTTGCATAATTTAATATAAGCTCCAGACCACACTTTTTTCAATGGGTAACCCTATGGGATATAAACACGCCTGTAGCTTTCCAACTCAAAATGCACGCCATCGCACTTTTCAGCATTGCTCACACAAGGGCCCATCTCCTGCTGATTTCAATCATATCACAGTTTTTTGATTTGAAGGATTGATTCCAATTTCTTGATGAATTAGCTGATTATACTAAGGGTCAGAAAAGTCATCCTGATTGGCAAGAGAAACCCAAAGGACTGTGGATGCTGGAAATCAGAATCAAAACAAGAAATTGCCGGTGAAGAGATGAAAGGTACTGCAGATGCTGGAGAATCCGAGATAACAAGCATGGGGCTGGATGAACACAGCAGGTCAAGCAGCATCATAGGAGCAGGAAAACTTGACGTTTCGGGCCTAAACCCTTCATCAGAAATCATTTCTGATGAAGGG
>JAHRHZ010000271.1:8422775-8481151 GCA_024137785.1 Ginglymostoma cirratum
CTTCATCAGAAATCATTTCTGATGAAGGGTTTAGGCCCGAAACGTCAAGTTTTCCTGCTCCTATGATGCTGCTTGACCTGCTGTGTTCATCCAGCCCCATGCTTGTTATCTCAAATTGCCGGTGAAACTCAGTGGGTCTGGCAGAATTTATGGAGAGAAAGCAGAGTTAACATTTTGGGTCCAGTAACCCTTCTCCAGAACTGATGGTAGCTGGGAAAATGTTGGTATACATGCTGAGGATGGGATGGGGTGGGGGTTGGGGAGGGGAGAGGAGAGGAGCCTCATAGTACTGGCCAACTGGGATCCTGCACAAACAATTAACTACGACGTATCAGAGAGAACCAAACTGTGTGCTACTATCCACTGGGGTAAGTCAGTAGATGAGGGGACAAAGTTGGAGGGAAGAGAAAAATAAATAGCCTTCAAAAACAAAACATTAAAGGAGTGTAATGAAAACAGACACATTTTTATCTAAAAACATTTTTAATGCTCACAATGACATTAGCGTTGTGAGATGCCTGAAGAGCTCAAAGTTCAATATTTACTTTAGTTGCTGTTGAGAACAACATATTTGCATTTATGTTGTTAAATATCAGAATATCAACTGCAATCACTTAAAAAGGAAATAGCATAATTACTTTCTGAACAGAAAAGATTAGGGAAATATTTTGGCACATGCACAAATAAACTTCTGTGAAGTGTACAGTATTCCATAAGAAGTATTAGTACATATTATAACCAAAATTGCATCATTGCTGTAATTTCTAAGGGTCCCCTATGTTCTGTCCCATGGAAAACAATAGAAGCACACCCAGGACAGCAAAAATACAGCACGTACTGACCGGTCAATATGACTTCTCACCAATGAGTAGTGCTCCAGTAAATCCTAACAGAAGGGACAGAATTTTTCAACATGAAACCCATGAGAAAGAACAACCAGGGCATTAAAGGGCATTAGTTTCATTTTATTTGCAATAGTGCTACATCTCACTTTCAATATTCTCAATGCCCCAAGACTCAGCCCCGTTAAAAACCTTCCAACCACAAACGTAGTTCTTTGCCACCAGGACTTGGTTGGGATCAGTAACTCACTACAGTAACAAGAAAAGAGAGAATCAATGTTCATATAGCACCTTTCAAATCTCCAGGCCATCCCAGAATACAGTACAAATGAAATACTTAGTGAAACAAAGCCACCGTTGTTGCATTATTAAATACAATAGCCACTTTAGCCACCACAAAGTCTCTCAAATAGTATTGGGATAAATAATCAGCTGTTTTGTTGAATAATTTGACCTGAGGGTTAACTATTTGCAAGCGCACAGGAGGACACCACTTAATGCTCAGATCCGGAAAGAGGAAGGTGTAAGTAGATCTTAAAAGTAGGTTTTAACTCATGGGTTGTAAAATTGAATCGTGAAGGTGGGAGTAGGATTGGGGGAAAAACATAGTGGAGATCTGTCCTGCCAACTATTTCTAGCATGGCAAGTGCTGATCACCATAGTGTGGAACAGGAATAAGCAGACTATGATGTCAGTCAACAGACGATGCTGATTTAATGTATAACCTGTGATTGTTGGCTTCATTAGTCCTGTGGCCCTGTATTAAATACATACATGCATTCAGCTGCATGAGGAACCCCCTACCCCACCATTATTTAAAGGTATCGTCCTCCATATTTCAGGTGAGGAGGTGCTGTTGCAGAGCTGGTGAAAATTCTGTATTGTTGGTGGAGTTGACAAAGAGCTTCTTGTGGTCAGAATTGACTTTCAAAGGTTTGGAAAGGACACTGAGCACACTTGCTTCCAGTCATGGTGGCTACAGTCACAGCTCCTCTTAGCATAAGAGAGAGATGGAGCAGAAAGCTATCGATGGGGAGGGGGAAGAGGAATGATCTCATAAGGAAGTCTTACACAGCATGGATCTTTTTCTTCTTGCACCTCAGTCTGGAACAGTGTAAGAGGCAACTGCACTTCACAAAGGAGATGGTCACAAATCTGTGATGCTTGCTGGCCATTGGGCCATCACCTCAGAAGCAGAATGAGGATCATGCTGTCTATGGCCGTCAAGTTCACTGTGGCCCTGAATTTCAACACCCTAGGTCCCTTCTAGACTGCAGCCAGCAGAATATTACAATTTTCTGAGCTTCACTGCATCAAAGTCAGAGAGAGAGACGCACATCAAGAAAGAAGATTTTGTGGTCCCCAAGGAGGTGGAGCATATGAAGGTCGGGCAGGTGTCCCAGTGGCTAAATTGCTTGGGGGGTGTGCGGTGCTGCTGCTGGATACTGGGTGAGGTTGATGATGATGATCCTGCTGCATTACATCTAGATTATCAGGACAATGACCTCCTTGGCTATATGCTCCCACTATCTTTGCGTTTACTATCTTGAGGGCTGCCTCCCTCTTCCTTTATATCTCCTGAAATGAGACCTCTAATACTGTCTTGGTGAGGCAAGGTATCCTCTCTTTGCCCTCATGTGGCATTGCTCCGGTTTCACTCTGCTCCCAAGTATTCTCCATCCTTTTCCAACCTTTTCTGCAGCAAGAATGCATCTCCCCTTAAGAGATCTAAGAATTGATCTAAGAAGATGCAGCCTCTGAGAAGTACAGTCTACTTTCAATTGGTATTACACAATTTCTACTTAAAGCTAAGAAAGCCTTCAATGCCTAACGTTTACCCTTATTTCGTATGTCTTAAGCTATACTATAATCCCCACAATATTTAAATTTTAACTTTGTTCTTTCTTTCTACCTTGTTTTTAAGATTCTGTAACTAGGTGCTTGTCCCTAAGGTGGCAACTTGTGTGGCAACATTATACACTTTTCACGGTACTCCTGTACTGATATACTTGAGTACATGTGACGAAACCAAAATCAATGCCAAATCAAATCAGTATAAATCAGAAATTGCTCAGGGCAAGGAAGAGTCCCTCGACCTGAAACGTTAGCTCTGATTTCTCTCCACAGATGCAACCAGACCTGCTGAGCCTTTCCAGCAACTTCTGTTTTTGTTTCTGATTTCCAGCATCCGCAGTTCTTTCAATTTTCTTTTAATTGTTGTTAGGCTCACATGAACCCAGGCTGAGCCTGCAGTCACTCAGCAGTGCACTTAACACAGGATTGTATATCACAGTTATTGACAGGAGGAGACTGCACAAAATTCAGGCGCTGTGTGCATAATGACGTTAGTTGCAAATTGCAATCTCTGTGCACATTGAAGGATCTTATCAAATTTTTATCTCACAAACATATTACTTGAAAGTTGGAGTGATACCACCGAGGAAAGCTGGATTAATTTCCTAAACCCAATCCAGAATAACTAGGAAATAGTTCAATTCTAACCAGAAGTTAAAAAGAGTTATATACACATAATGTACTACGATCAGTTCAATTGTTCATGGCTCCATTTATACTATTATTATCTCTTTTCTGTTGGTAACATTTTTTAAAACTTTGTCCAATGCTTCGATATCCTTTTTACAATATGAAAACATAACTATTGTCAATACTCAAGTATGGGTAAGTCAAAGGTTTCCAGTAACATCTCTGCTTTTTAATTTCATCCTTCCAGAAATAAATCCCAATGTCCTGGTTACATTTTTGTGGCTTTTCTAAATCTGTAGTGAGAATCATAGAATCCCTACAGTGTGGAAGCAGGCTATTTGGCCCATTGAGCCACACCAACCCTCCAAAGAGCACCCCACCCAAATTTACTCCCCTGCCCTATAACCCTGCATTTCCCATGGCTAATCCACCTAGCCTGCACATGATGGGTAATTAGCATGGCCAATCCACAGGGACTGTGGGAGGAAACCAGAATGCCCGAAGGAAATGCATGCAGACATGGTGAGAATATGCAAAATCCACACAGTCATCATTCAAGGGTGGGATCAAACCCAGGAACTGGACAGTGAGGCAGGAGTGCCGACCACTGAGCCACCAAGCCTCCCCAACATTAGTATGTTGTTTTTTAGGTAACAGCCTTAATTATTCGTGGTTTACCAAACCAAAGCTTATGCCATGATTTTATAACTGGGCAAGGTGAGGACCTAGGCCCAAGTCCACATCAAACTGAATAGGATTTGAACCTCACCCAGTCGGATAATTCTACATCAAATGCCAGCCATCTAAACAAACTAGTCTACCTTAATTAGGGTAAGGGAACTTTTAGTGATTTGTGTAACTGTAGTCTCCCACCTCTCCATTTGGACACTTATTTTTGTAGCCACTTTCTTCCCAAATTACTGCCTCAGACCTGACTAAATTGATGTTTTCTTCTTTTCAAACCTCATGTTCCCCTCGGTCATCTTCTCTTCTTGGCTATGTGCTTCACCTGTCCCCATTCCTGTTATTTCAATTCCACCATATCCTACTTAACTATCCACTGTGCTTTGTTATTGGCCAGTTCAAAGGGGTTTCTCACTGGAGTATTTTTCTCCTGTAGCTTTCGGATTTTAATTGTCTCCCACTACTGTTCTATGTCCTTGATAGTTTTGTTTTCTCCATTAGCATTCCCGCTTCCATGGTCATCTCTCACAATGAGCTGTTTGTTTCCCCAATTTATTACTTTGATCTTTGTTTAACTTATATCTTTCTTAATTATTATTTTAAACTTTATTACGTTGACATCACTGTGCCTATGCTTACTTTTAATTTGTTCATTTATAGTTAATGAAATCAAATTGCAATTCCTCTTTTGTTGGGCTTTTCACATTGCAGCAAGGGAAGCATTAACAATAGCAGCAATTATGATCCAAATGTGATTGTTATTGTAATGTAGAAAATGTGGCAATCAGTTTGAACAAAGCAAATTCCTGTGATTAAAATGTAACAATCAATATCAACTTGCAGAGAGTGGTGTTCCCATGTATCTGCTGCCCTTGTCCTTCTTGATGGAAGTGGACCTAGGTTTGCAAGGCACTAGTTTCCACTGCCTTTATGATGAAGGAGCATTAGCTGATGGCACCTGAATAGTGTGGTTTTAATTTCAGCCTTAACGGAGAACATAGAACAATACAGGCCCTTCGGCCCATGATGTTGTGCTGACTTATTATCCTACTAAGATCACTCTACCCTGAACATTCTAACCAGAGGAACTTGTATGGGAATGTACAAGGAATGGTTAGCAAGTTTGTGGATGACACCAAAATTGGTGGTATAGTAGACAGAGAAGGCAGTTATCTAAGATTACAAAGAGATCTTGATATTGGTCCAGTTGGCTGAGGAATGGCAGATGCCATTTAGATGAACGGGAGGCATTGCATTTTGGTAAAACAAACAAAGGCAGGACTCGTACAATTAATGGTAGGGCCCTGGGTGGTATTCTAAGGGTTCAGGTACATAGCTGTCTGAAAGTTGAGTTACAGGTAGACAGTGTGGTTAAGACAGCATTTAGCACACTTGCCTTCATTGCTCAGACCACTGACTATAGAAGTTGGGACGTCATGTTGAGGATGTACCGGACATTGGTGAGGCCACTTTTTGCATACTGTGTACAGTTCTGGTCGCCCTGTTATAGGAGGGATATTATTAAATTGGACAGGGTTCAGAAAAGATTTAATCAGTATGCTGCTGGGAATGGAGAGTTTGAGTTTTAAGGATAGGCTGGATGGGCTGCATCTTTTTCCACTGGAGTGTAGGAAGTTAAAGGGGGAACCTGATAGAGGTTTAAAAGATCCTGAGGGGCATAGATAAGGTGAATAGCAAAGGTCTTTTTCCTAGGGTGGGGGAGTTCAAAACTAGGAAGTATATTTTTTAGGTGAGAGGAGAAAGACTGAAAAAGGGCATGTGGGGCAATTTTTTCCTAACCCAGACAGTGGTTTGTATGTGGAATGAACTGCCAGAAGTGGTAGATGCAGGTCCAGTTACAACGTTTAAAAGACATTTTGAAAGGTTCATGAAAAGGAAAGGTTTAAAGGGAAATGGGCCAAACAGAGATAGGTGGAACTGGTTTAGTTTGGCAAACATGGTTGGCATGGACGAGTTAGAACTGAAGGGTTGGCTTCTGTGCTGTGTGACTCTCTTTTTAATGACAGTAAGTGAGGAATAAATATTAGCATGGGGATGACTCCCTGATCTTTGCGTGTTTGTATAATCTTCTAAGCCCACTTTTGTACAGATGCTCTTGTATATTAATCGAATGTAAAGGCCACCAATTCCCCAGGCATAAAGGATAAACTAATATTGGATTATTCTCACTTTTCACAACTTTGCAATTTCCAATGTGATTTGACATTGACAGTAATTTTGACATATGACAGGGAGAAGTGTAAATGTAGGAATCCCTTTATATCCACTCCTTTGATAAACACTTCCGCTGGGTAAGACCAACTTGCATATTGCAAACAAAGTACCAAGAAAGGTATGACAAAAACCATTTCAGTATTAATCTTTGGCACTATGATATATTACCAATGTTAATATTCTGCTGTTATGGAACACCAATTTCAGAGTCATCTACAGAAAAAGGAGTGAGAAACCTTGTGCATGTGAACTCCAGCCAATACCGTTCCAGAAGAATGGGTTTGAAATTTACAGACTGTGACAACAAAAGGAAATAAATTCATTTTCACAAAGCTTTAGATTCACTTGTGCTAATCTATAAATTATTTTTTGCTGCTAGTTGCATTTGTCGTATTAATTTTTAATTATTTAATGTGTTTTCACTTTCATCATATTAATGATAAGTTTTAGTTACGTGTTAAAGATTATTGTCACTTTACACTATGGAAAAACACTGTAAACACCTTCCTACATAATGGTGAAGCACAAAGGAATTCCAAAGGCTGCATTGTTGAGAATATGGCAGGGGATTTGCTTTTAAAATGTCAGCCATTTTGGGGAAATCTTCAGTTGTTCTGGCAAGTAACAGTGCAGAGAAGTCATCTATCAAAGTTTCAAACTTAAAATTGGCCACAGCAGTTTCCCTGTGTCCCCTGATCACGCTGCATTTAAGCACTGTGTATGATATAATTCCAAGTCCACAAAGATGAAAGGAACAGCGGATGAGATAGAAGTAGGGGTCAGTGAGTGAGCAGGAAAGAGAGAGTGTAGAGAGTGAGGAAGGAAAAAGAGGGTGGGAGATAAAAGGGAGAAGATAAAAGGGAAGAAAAGACAAGTGACAGATCGGGGAGGCAGAGGCAGAGACACAGATTGAAAGTGCTACAGAGTATTGCAGCAAGACTTTCCAGAAATATTGTGACATATTGCACCCTCCATACATGTACTATTACAATGGACTGGGACTACCAAACACAGAAGGTGGAAAGAAAAACGATACAGGACAATAATCAGTGCTCAGGACAACGAATATCAGTGTCATGTAGTGCAATGGTTCTGAAATAGTTAAGTGTTGGAGACTGCATTAAACTCCATTGTCATAGAGTCATACAGTAAGGAAACAGACCCTTTGATCCAACTCATCCATGCCAACCAAATTTCACAAAGTAAACTAGTCCCATTTGCCTGTGTTTGGCCCATATCCCTCTGAACCTTTCCTAATCACATGCATGTCCAAACGTGACTTAAATGTTGTAGCTGTACCCGCATCTACCACTTCCTCTAGCAGTTAATTCCACATATGAACCACCCTGTATGAAAAAGTTGCCCCTCAGGTCCCTTTTAAATCTTTCTCCTCTCACCTGCTGGCCAGCCAGCAATGCTTACATCCCACAAGTGAATGAAAAAATATGTCATTTCAAACAAAATAGTCTGATCATGCAATCTTTTAATGATCAGCTCCTCTTTATTCTTGTGACTTTAAGCAAAAAGGCACTGGTTACCAATATCAAAAAAATGTAAGAGGTAACAAAGTATGCTGTTGATCATTTCCATAATTACAGAAGCTTTCTACCAGGATTTGGCAAGTTTCCTCCTTACCTCAGTGTCCTGCAACAAGAAGCGAAGCCCAACCATCATAATCTTTGATATTTACATCATAACCTGCCGTGATTAGAAGCTTCAAAACTGTCCACTTAATCAAATGAACTCAATTACTCAGATGGCAGAGAAAGGCCAAATTCAATTTAGCATCTTGTACAGTGAAGACCAATATCCTAGGTCTTTACAAAAGTTTCCAAAGCAATGTCTAACTTACTGCTACTAACTGGCAACTGATTACTATAACAAACTAAGAAAGCAGAGTGACCATGAGTGATTTGGTGATGGGGTAAAAAAGTTCAGTTGTGTGTAACAGCATTTATGGATTGAGACAGGAAAAAGGGAAGACATCGTTTAAGAAAACAGCTTCTTCTTGTTAAGACTCACTTGGTTTTCTTCCATCACTGATAACTAAATAGGCCCTTAGGCTTTAACAATAAGCTGATGGTTGTTGACACTGCAGCACATACAGCACTCAGAAGAGAAGCTGCAGCCATACCATACCACCAACACATGCCATCATTGTCTTATTCATACAACTTTCAATGAGTGGAAGAGGATGGTTGCAGACATATAACAGGAATAATAGGTCATCTCTCTGTAAACAGAGTTTGGCAGATATACATGTTCAGCTCCTTTTTGAACTATATCATTATTTCTTCACTGATACCAAAATCAAACTCCTGGAACACACTTCCTAATAGCATCATGTGTGTACCTATAAACTGTGGATTGCACTGGTTCAAGAAGGCAGCTCACCACCTCCCTTTCAAGGACAGCTAGGGATGGGGAATAAATGCTGGCCAAGCTAGCAATGTTCACATCCAATAAACTAACAAAAATAGCTTATAATAAAACTTCCTTCATTCACCAGGCTATCAATCTGTATTTTAGACCACCCTTGGGAAGTTTCAAGAATGCAACAAGGACCCACCTCAACAAGGCTTCCCAATATTTACATCCCTATCCACTTGCTTTGTGAATCACTGAAAAGAGAACGTAAGGACATTCATGGAAATATGCTAAGTAATGAGAAGCAAAATAGCAAAGAAAGAAAATGTTAATAATAATGATCGCTATTATCATTTGCAATTGCAGGAATGATTACTGATGTGGCTCAGATTATCAATTTTGTGTTTAACCATATCAGTTATTTGTCAGATGATTAACAGGTATGATAGTATCAAAGAAATGTTATAAAAGAGCAGCACTGTTTGCTGAAGTGTTGCAATATGTATAAATGTTAGTAATGCATTTCCACTTGACGTCACTGTTAAAGTTGCAGCTGCTGGTGTAATTGAGGAAATGAGCCTGAGTAAACATACTTATTAACCATTAAAATAATCCAAAGATCAGATAATATTCAAGTGAATTTGATTTTGATGTAGACAGAATCTGTCGGCTGCCAGTTAACTAGAAACTTCCATTATTATATGATTTGTGTATTTGTCACACTTTTCTTATCAAAAAATGATGAATTACATTAACGTTTATGACTTATCGAAGTGAAAGTTGAATGTAGTGTTAAGAAACATATCTATATGCAGAACCACGTCCACAGTTTGAACCAAAAATGTCAACATGTAAAATTCATTACATTTTGATATTATTGGGTGTGGAAGTTATGGAAAACGAAAACCAATATATTTATAATAATTATTACTATTGTTACTATTTTGGTTCTTCCATCATGACTAAATTGAAATACGAACGTAGTAATCAACGAACCTAGAACCAACAAAATACAAGTGAAGTTCAGTAACACATTGGCCTTAAAAGGTCATCCATTTGGACTTGTTATTTTGAACTGCATGGTTGATCATGTTCTGTAAAACATGTTCAATATTAGCATGTAATTTCAGCGTCATTACTCAAGAGAAAGAGATACGGCATTGGCATAAATTCTGGAGAAGGTAGATCCAATCGCAGGAAGATGTACTTCCTCCAAGCCAGAATAAATGAATGGTGAATGTTAGTAATTACAGCAATGAAGATCATTTGTATTCAAGATGTAGGGTTAGGGAAAGCAAAAACAAATCAGAGCAAGTTCAATGGCTAGAAATAAAAGAGGCAAATGTACAAATTTAAAAACGTATTTAGAATAGAGGAGGCAATATAAATTATTGAGCTACAAGGTACAAAAACAGAAACTGCTAGAGAAACTCAGGAGTCTGGCATCATTTGTAGATGGTGATTTAGGAGTTAATGTTGCAAATCTAGTGACCTTTGAAGTTGAATTTCTCCAGCACTGTTTTTGTTTCAGTTTTCCAACATCCACATTTCAATGTTTTTATTAAAGTATAAGATGTTGGCTTCAACATAGGAAAACTGGAATAATTTAAAATTATACCATAGGAAGTTATTTTTTCAATATAACTACCAGACATTTGACTTCTGAGAAAAAAATAAGAAAATAAACAAAGATAACAAGGTGTAGAGCTGGATGAACACAGCAGGCCAAGCAGCATCAGAGAAGCAGGAAAGCTGACGTTTCAGGTCTGGACCCTTCAGAAAAAATGAAGCAGCTTTCCTGCTCCTCTGATGCTGCTTGGCCTGCTGCGTTCATCCAGCTCTACACCTTGTTATCTCAGATTCTCCAGCATTGGCAGTTCCTACTATCTCAGAAAATAAACAGATATTAGTTTACAATATTATTAGGAGGGACAGAGTAAGAGCCTGTTTTGAGCAAGGAAGGAACACATGGAAATGGAATTTTCTCAAATGTTGCTTCCCCTCTACAACAGTAACAAAATGTTCCAGGTCACTAGTGTTCATGATCAAAGATTTTTAAAAAAGGTACATTCTGAGCTATTACGTAACAGATAGATCATTAGGTGTTTCTTTAGGAGATTGGAAAACTGTAGAATAGCTCAACAGCATTAAAAGAACACTTTATTGATTCAAAATGTACACAGTAAGATGTTCGAAATTAAAAGTCACAAGGGAATATATATAGTAATAGTGAAACTAAGCAAAGTTAGTTATGGGAGAGATCAGGAAAGCACAGTGGGAGTTTGAGAAGATAATCTCAGTATTCAAAATACACCTTTTTTACCAATATACAAGCAAATGAATCATTGAATGAGGTTGAACATCAAGAGGTGAAAACAGTGATTCAGAAGAGGATTGATGGAAATTTAACCAGGTACTTCAGGGCAAAAGATGACTTTGTGGTATAGATAAATTCTGTATTCAGATATTATAGTAAGCATGAAAGTATGGAAAATTACAAAACATGACGCTCATTGTGTGGATACAGCCATCCTAACTCTGATCCTATGGGAAAATAGCAAAAAAATTGTAGAGGTCTTATGGATTATATTACAGAATTCCATTGGATATGATATGTAACAGAGCACTGAACAGTGACCCATACAATATGTATTTTCAAAAGTAGAGACTACATTTATCCAACATCAGACTCATCACTTTAACGTCTGTCGTAAGAAACAAAAAAAAAAGGGAAGCTTTAAAGATGAATTAATTAGGAACCATCAACATTGATTTCGGACAGCATGTTACAAGCTTCATGGAGTTCTTCAAATCAAACATAGTAGATGGGGTAAATGTAGTGGATGAATCGTACACATTCAGAGAGCCTCTGACATGTTACCACAAAAGATTATTGTTGGTTAAAGGCAATGAAATATAGGCAACAATAGCAACTTAGATTAAAAATCTGCTACATTGAGAGTAGAAAGCAGGAGGTAAGGCCAGTTTCTCAGTTATTGGGGAGCTTCCCACAGCAGTATATTCTGGGATCACTATTGCTTATTGGATGCACAGCCACCTTGTTGCATAATGTAATGACTCTGAGAAAGTTAATGATGAAAGCTGCATTAAGCTCCACCCAATTCAATGATGTTACAGGAATGTAAAATATATGATCATAGACTTACATACACAAATGTGCACATAATAGATGCATCTTTCTTACAGTAGAACCAAAGGTGAAGTTGAAAAGGGTGGAAAGTCTATGATCATCTAATCTATGATCTGTCCTAGGATTATCAATGGATGTCTATTTGGTCTGATTTACAAGGCAATTACAATTGGTACTTGGATCAAGCAGATCAAAGCTATAGAATCTACCCATCTTTACTTTCATGTTTAACATTCCTGTCTGGCATCAGATTTCATCTTCAAACAGATTTATTTAACAAATAATGGTCTTTATTCAAATTCCACAAATGTATTATATTCATTACAGCTAATAATAGATATAAAGGTCAGTGATATTCACTGTTGGATCATTGTTATTCAACTGAAGACGGATGTGTAATGTTTCAACATATTAAGTAAATGGAATATCCGATGTATATTTCATTGCCTGCCATTTTCCACATTTATTTGAGTCTTTCTTAACTCCACCTGTTTAGTTCTTCCCTCCATGACTCTCACCCATTTCCTTCATTCCCACTTTTCCAATTCTCTGCCACTCTACCTTTTTGGGCCCTAAATGCTTTCCTCTTTTCAAACTCATGCTTTATTTCCTGTTCCTCAACTTCACGTTCAGTGCTATCCTCAATAGCTTCTTCTTGGTAGAATTCATACCATTTTAGATCTCTGTACAAACGTCATGTAGAACAAAATTGGTAGGCAATACAATATTTGTTTATTCCATGCTTTATGTTCTTGAAGGCTTCATGTAGCTTATTGTACAGAAATAGGCAAGACAGAGTTGGCTGATGTTGCTTTAATACTAATGCATTTTGCCAAACAGGTGTAGGATCCTGGTTTGTGTCTGTGCTCAACAAACATTGCCAAGCGCTGGGTTAAATGTTTAGTTTTTCAAAGATTTGCAATCTACATCACTTGGTTCACTTTCGAGTTCCTCCTCCAGCACGCCATTGGCACACTGGGCATAGGTTACATCCATGGTCTTGCAGCTGGGTTCAATCTAAATTTGGAAAAAACAAAGTAATTGCCATTAAATTTTGTGAAATTCTTCAAGAAACAGAATACCAGAAACCAAACCTTATTTGTTATACAATAAACAATAAAATTCTTCAGTATCTTTCAATTTGACGTTTAATTTAGAGGGGTTAGCTTCTTAGTTTTGTTCTGTACTGGAATAAAATTTCAAATATGAAAGATGTTTATAATGCAATAATTGGAAGTTACCCTTTTCCCCACAAGAATAAAGTAATAAATAACTAGTTAATTTGTCTGCATTCTATCCTGGAAATCCCTTTGGTTTCCTTTAGCACGCTAATAGATACAGCTATTAAGTTGAAAATGCCTTTCTGCACAAATGCTTTACAAAAGTGGATATGGTACTTAGAAACAAAGCAACAAAGATAAATGCTGCAAGGTGGTTATTAACAAGGCAGGAGATTGCAGGAAGAGAGGCATGTCCTAGGCTGTACAACAGAAGTCAGGAAAGTTGGCCTTTAAACTATGCAAGATACCTCATCAAACTTTGAAATATATTCAATATTCTACACACATTACACTGCTCTTGCACACTGCAGGAAAAAAAAATCTATTTGTTTCAGAACTAAGCCTGGTGAAATGTAAAAAATTATAAAAACTAGGGAAAACAAATGTTTTTAAAAAATCATTTCCGATCACAAAGCAGATGCAAGATTGATCACTTAAGACTACTTAAAACAACTGATCACTGCACCTGTGCAATAAGTGCACCAAACTTAAAATTGTAAGTAAATTATTTACAGACCTTTGTCATTTGTGCTGTACCTGACTATTGTTGGAAACTGGGTCCTTTTAAAGTTCAATTTTTCTTGTGTACCAATGTGCCCCAATGTAATGGCTGCTGCCATGTAACTAGACTTCCTCAAACATAAACAAATTTCCAGCAAACAAAAACAAAGGTAGGTGCGATAAAGGTCAGAAGAATCACCAGGATTCTAGAGATCACAATGGCCCATTGAATTGTCATCAAAGATTTATCTGGTGTCATGTGCAAACTATTATTAATGCATTATTTGGAAAATTTAGAAGTTTTATTCTTAGTAAAGAAGAAAATGGGAAAGTGGAAAATGGTTATCCATACATCATGAGTAGCAGTCTGATTTCCACTGGCTAGAAGGATTCAAATGGGTGATTAGGCATAAATTACCAGCCTCTAGAAATACGGTACATATCAAAGAATTATCAGAGTCAGGACAGTCCTCGCCAGCAATGCTTGCATGGAGTAATCTTGTGAGAGCAGTCTTCTTCAGCTAAATGGACCAGAAGAGGTGGAGGGAAGATCCAGGGGAATTCCTTTCTAAACACTTCAGCTAAAAGGCAGGATATTGGCTTCAGAACTTTAACAACACACTTCATGCCAACTGCCTGTTCATCCTCTGGTATAAGTGAACCATCCTCAATTATCATGGATTGTGTACTATTTTGGTTTAATTAAAGAATTTATTATACGTGAACTGTTGCTTCTTAACAAATTAATAAACTATCTAAAAATACTTTGCAAATGGTCAAATATCCATACCAATTGTGGAAATGAAACCCACAAAATCTAATACCATGGAATATTGGAAGATACCAAAATTGAATTAAGTTTCCAATGTTAATCAAAATTTAACACAGAAAACCCACGAACAGTTTAAAACCTTGCTAAAAAGAACACTTTAATTTTTAAAGGAAATTAATTCACAGGATGTGGGCGCCACTGGTTAAGTCATCATTTATTACACATCCCTAATTGCCCATGGGGCAATTACATGTACAACCACATTGTTGTGGGTCCAAAGTCGTGTAGGCCAGGTCAGATAAGGACAGGAGTTTCCTTCCCTAAAGGACATTAGTTAACCAGAGGGGTTTTTCTGACAATCGACAGTGGTCATCATTAGACTCCTAATTCCACCACTTGCTATCATGGGATTTCAACCCAGGTCCCCAGATTATTACCAGGGTCTCTGGATTTGTTGTCTAATGCTAATACTACCATTACCCTCCCTCAAACTAATTTCCCATCTAAATTAAGTTTACATTTATATGGTGCCTTTAACACTACAAGATATTGTTTAGCAATTCTGCTCCTATATCTTAAGGCTTCAAAGCACAGAAATCCACACCGAGATGCAGAAGGATCGGGAAGTGTGACAAACATTCCTTTAAAGAGATGAACTTTGTGACAGAGGTGGTGAACAGGCATCAAGAAAATTCCAGAGATTCTGAATATGAGGCAAGGACACCCCAGGATGAACAAGTGATACAGGAGGAACAAAATTCTTTAAAATTGCAGATTGGGCCAGCAAATTAGTGGTGCGCGTGTGAATGGGTATGGGTGTGGGTGTGGGGATGTGAGGTCACGAAAACATTTCAACACGATGAAAATATTAGTCTTGAAACATTGGAAGTTTTTTAGCCAATACACACCAGCAGGTCCAAGATACGTGGGTGGATGAAAGTTGTTGCAGAGTAGAATTGGTAGTTATTTAGGTTGAGCTAAGTTTATGAAACTTAGAGCAGCGGAAGCCAGCCAGGAGGACATTGAAATAATTTAGTTTAGAGCTGACAAAGTCATCAATCTAGTCACTAGATATGTATTTTAACAGCAAATAGAAAACTTGAGATTTCATAAATAACGTAATACTTTTGTAATTCTAAATGACAATTCCACAGAAAACAGATGCTATGACATTCATGGGGTTGGAACACAAAAGTAGGGAAATCTTGTTTCAACTGCACAGAACATTGATGAGACTGCACGTAGAATACTGCTTTGTTTTGCTCTCTGGTTTGTTAACTATTTAGGAAAGGATATACTTACATTGAAAGATGCTCTTCTGGCACAGTAGTAATGTCTCTATCTCTGGGGTGCAATACCTGCTCCAGAGATATGTCCTAACATATCAGAACAGGTTGATTAGAAATTTTGCGGGTAGCAGTTTAGAGAAAGCATCTGGAAGATGGGTTGGCCAGCTGTTAGCTGCCACAACGGCTGACGATAACACTTGGACTCTGTACTTGTGCAACCCTGCCTTCCCCACCCAAGGTGTGGTTATTCTCAGGTTAAACTCAATGCCAGTCATCCCTGTCTCATTAGAAAGTAGCCTGTGGTCCTTTGGGACAACAACAACTTTCACTTGCACTTGGCTGATTCCTGGGATGAAAGGATTGTCTCGAGAAACCACTAAACTGGTCAGGCCTATATTCATTGGTGTTTAGAACCAAAGATAATCTCGATGAAACAGTCAAGATCTGATGGACTTGGGAGGGTAGATGTTGACAGTCTATTTCTCCTCCTGGGGAACCTATATGGAGTTTGCCATTTAAGATGGTGATGACAGGACTGTGCCTCAGATGATAGTTAGTCTTAGAATTCCCTTAACTAGAAGGTGAAGGCTGTGTAATTGAAGATATTTAAGGCCAGGTTTACAAATTCTGATCAACAATAATGGCAATGCTGGCCCAAGATGCCCACTTCCTATTCCTACTTCTTATGATCTTGGGCATTATGAGCATAATATTAGCCAAAACTTGAGTGCATGTTAAGGGCTCAGAAGTTAAAAATAATTTGTGGAAATGATCAAAACAAATTTGATGTTGCAAGTAATAATTAGAAATGTGACTTTCTAATGGGACGAGGATTGAAAATCAACCAAGTGTGTTGGGATGGAAGTTGTCTTTCCCAACTGTGAGGATCTTCCATTTAATGAATCTGACGTGGTTGCTATGAATACAGGCCCATGTTATTAAATTGGCAATCTTATTCAAAGACCACAGTGATATATTCACATTAACTTAGGATTGTACCTTCTAGCTGATGTGTCAGGTAGAGGACACTTTATAGGCAGGCATCCAATGCTACAAAACATTTGATGCTGACATGGAAATATGTTGCCAGGGCAAATACCTCTTCCCTTTCATTCGGAAGCAGAACTTATAGACTTAAAAAAAAGCATCTTCAGTTAACAGAAACTATTTTATGGTCAGCTTTTCTATTTAAAATTTGCAATCACAGGTCAGATTTTCTTGATCTGCACAGAAACCACAAGTGCCAAAAGTTTAACTGACATTTTAAGAAGCGCTGTCATGACAGTGCCTCACTGAAAAACATCATAACAGAGTAAGTAATAAAGATTGATTTTGTTTTTAAGAACTGTGATGTCAATGCAATTAGACAATAAAATTGTACTGTATTATGAATGGAAATTAGGGTTCAGTCTGAGACAATCTTATGAAGTAACGTGTCAGATATTTAAAGTCATAACCCAATTATGATGATCCTATTATTAATCATAATCAAACAAAACATTGACTGTAATGCTTTTCAGACAAAGAATCGAAAGACAGAACTAACATTTTATAGAATGATTACAGCACAGACAGAAGCCATTCAGCCCTGGAAACAGAAATGTAACACAATTGGAAAACATCATCCAGTCTTGTATTTCAATACATTTTGAGCCACTGAGGTATACTTTAAATGTTGGTGCAGAATCTTTACTCGTAAATGTTGCAGTTCTAATGGTCTTCTGGTCCTCTCCAACAAGGTCCCAAAAAAGACACCTATTCAGAGCACCTTTCACAGCTTCACAATATTCCAAAGTACATTACAACCAATCTGCACTCAGCAAGATCCCACAATAGCATGATAATAACAACTAATCATCTGTTTCTGCAATATTGACTGATGGATAAATATTGGCCAACCACCAAGGATAATCTCCCTGTTCTCTTCAAAAAGTTGTTACAGGATCTTGTACACCCATTTTAGATTTCAGACAGGCCCCCTGTTTAAGGTCTCATTTCAAAAGATGAGACTTTCAGTCGTGCAGCTAGCATAGATTTTTGCTCTGAAATCTCTGAATTACAACTTCAATTCACAACTTTCTGACTCGGAGGCAAATATACTACTGTATGGTTATAATGAAATTGAAATTGTATAGTAGGAAATGATACCCATTCTAAAAGAAGTCTCTGCACCATCACATATTTCTCTCCCACCGTCCGAAACGTCCAGAGACAAAACGTTCTTCTGTTTTACCACACCGTCCAGAACACAGCAGCCCATTTGGTGTCATAATTCTGACAATGTCAGCAGCCTTTTCAGGGAAGACTTTACATAAGGCATTCCTTAATGTGAACCTATTGCATCAGAAATGGGAATAGCAGTTATTTGTTTTCCCTTCCAAGGCTTGTCCTGTTGAAGCAAATTATAGAACATTTATTGCTGCAGCCAGGGTCAGATAACAAACCTTAGATCCCTTCTTAGACTGCTTGACCCTGTCCCAACTGACATTACTCCTTGTGAACAAGGGGACTATTTCTGAGAAATCACTTGATTATTGCTACAAGTAATATCACAAATGGTTGACTCTTAAAACGCAAATATATAAACAGTGGTTGGTTAACACAATGATACCCAAAACAGGAGATGGGTGAATACAATAAATTTCATCTCCAACTAAGTACAGATTATCAAAAATAAGTAAATTGGCTTGATTTTGCTTAGTTCTGATCTCCATATTTCCAATAAGGATATATAAAGCACTGGCATAGGTACAAAACATGTTTATAATGGTGACACCTGAAATGTGGAGGGATAACGATCTTTAAAAATTGAACGATCTGGAGCACTTTTCTCTAGAAAACAGAAATTTGAGGTGACCTAAAGATGTCTTGGAAATTGAGGCTACACAGGATAGATTTAGGGATGATTGCACTTGTATGTACGGCACCTAGTGACCTCACACAAGGCAGTCACCAATAAATCCAACAAAAAATTCAGGGGTTCGCTCCCATCTCTCTCTCTCTCCCACACACACACACACACAATGGGGTGAATTTAGATCACAGATCATAGAAACTCCTACATTGTGGGAACAGGCCCTTCGGCCCAACAAGTCCACAGTGACCCTCGCAGCATCCCACCCAGACCTGTCTCTCTACAACCCACCTAATCTACACATCCTTGAACACTAACAAATACATTTTATTTTGTTCAAAACGCACACAATTTATAGACAGTCAGTCAATATGGCTGACTTCTGATAATTTGATAAATTCCTATGTTAGAAATAAAACCAGTCTGACTTCAAACTAAAACACAAACAGATTATCAACAAGGCCTCACACTAACTGGAATGTCTGACCTAAAATGCCATCTCTTCTTTACACCAATAAACCTTGAGTTTTCTCGGAACTGTGACTTGAAAGAAATTTGGGGATTTACATATACATACCAATCAATTAAAACCTTCTAACTGATTAAAGATTTAACAGCATCTTAGGTTTGTTTAATACATTCTCATCAGCGGTGTGAACCTTTGAGCTTATACTTATAAATTCTATGTCTGATACTACCTCTCTCACTAACACCTGAAGGAGAACGGAGGCTCTGAAAGCTTGTTTTCAAATAAACCTGTTGGAATACAACCTGATGTCATGTGACTTCTGACCAGGTTCTCAAACTCATTGCATCCAAGTCCCTGCTGTAGCATATTTTTAAAAACCCTGGATAAATTCAACATCAGAATCCCACAGCCCCTGTACTCAGACCTGGCACCACAATCTCCCAGTGCCAGTGGGCAATTTGATCAAGGGTCAGTATCATGTAGGCTCTATGAACAGGTGCCATGGACAAACAGCAGTCAGCCAAATAAAGAATTAAAGATGAATTAAATAAACCATGCACTAACTATTCACTCTTGGCCCATCTATTTATCTACAATGACTGGTGCTACGCACACTAGATTTAAACTTGACAGGAGACCATTCAGCCCATGGGGCTGCCCCGGTATTCAGTTTCATGGGTAATCTGACAATCTTCAACTCCACTTTCCTGCCTTTCCCAAAACCTTGATTCCCTGACTGATAAGGACTACCCATCTTAGCCTTGAATATATTTAACAACCCAAACTCGACAGCCCTCTGCTGTAAATAATTCCAAAGATTCATCACCTTTTGAGAGAATAAATTCCTCATCTTTATTTTAAATGTGTCCTTTTATCCTGAGATTAGCTCTCTGTCCAAGACTGTCCCACAAGGGGAAAACAACTTTTCTGTTTCTACCCTGTCAAATCTCCAAGACTTGTATACTTCAAATAAGATCAACTCTCATTCTTCTAAATTCCAATGAGTACAGGCCCAACTGACTCAGCCTTTCCTCATAAGACAATCTCTCCATGCTTGGTAATGCTGCATACTACACAAAGGAAACTTTTCAAAAAAGAAGCTTGTGAAGCTTGCATTTATCAAATCAAAGACAGTCACATCCAGATCCTGTTTAAACCATCCCTAAAATATTCAAACTTCCAATTTATGCCAATACTCTTGACTACCTAGGTAAGGACTAGGTGGCATAATAAGGGCCAAGTCTTGTTAATTTCCTGGAGTTTCAAATTGAGTCAACTGATGGGCCAACTTCTTCATTTATGTGAAACCTTCAATGTTTACGGGTAAAGTCAAGTAGCAGTTGGAATTCAGCTTAAAGTCAGTGGAATACCACTGCCGATGATCACACAACGATTTGCAATCCAATTCTAATGAACCACAAAGTGGCAAATGGCAACACCACATCGGTGTAATGGAGTGGCTGTTAGAGGTTAAAAATTGGACCAGAAACTCAATCCTGTATCTAGATGTAATCTGGCAATACTTGGTGGTGGAACGGTCTGGGTGGAGAGTTAAAAGCAATGCATCAAATGACAACAATTTTTGACATGATGAAAACTAACATTTGGTTCATCTCACTTGAGGGTGGGGCAGAAACTCTGGTAACTCAAACAAGTTATTACAAAGGATAGTTCCACCACGTATTTTGTGATTATGCTATCATAGGCGTCATCCAAGACATGGCCAGAGGCCTCTTACTATTAATATATCCAGACTTAAGGCACATCTGACCAAAAATTGCTGCATTTTGTATAACTCGAATGATATTATGTGGATAAAAACATTGAGAGTCCACTTTGTAAATAAAATCAAAGTCTCCAATTGGTTTCTTTAATCTTATTGAATAAATATTGAGTGGAAAAACTACACTGAGAAAGGACAAATTAAGGACTTTTAGAGGTAACCACTAAATATATTTTAGTTACTATCCAAGTAACTTGGTTTCCTGTATTGTGTGGTTCATTTAATAAGTCTATTCCTGCACACTGACAAAAGTGAACTTCAGGTTTACTCAAAATACACAAAATAGCAGCTTGCTTTCTTATACCCCATTACAGTGCAATTCCTTACTGATATGGACTATGGAAGGAAAAATTTAATTGAGGGACCACAAAGCATCTAACCACTACAATTATTTTACAGTTAATAAGTCATGTATTAAATTCCTTGGCTCCTGCTATGTAGGGTTTGCCTGATTTTGGCCAAACTTTTCTCACTTGGTTCTCCATCATATGGCATAGATTTAAACACAATTGTTTTGTTTTGAAAACTGCATTGTAGTGTCTTGATTCAAAGCCAAATTCCTAAAACGATAGAAGGAATTAATGTTATGAATCTAGTACAATTTCATAATATCTCAAACTTGAGATATTCAAGTTTTAAAATTACAATTAAATATTTAAATTTTTGAAAACTTTAGTTATCCTTACATTGTCCCTGTGACCTTTGAAAATTCAAGGCGAAGGTCACACTGTTCCACAGCGTAATGAATTAAGTGTTATTTTCAAGTACTCTTTTTGATAAAAAGAAAACAGACATAACAGAACTTGATGGAATATTAGACTAAATATCATTCATTTAACTCTTCATTTGGTCACAATGTTTTTACTTGTTACAGATATGTCGCCTTAGAAGCCTTTTGAATTAATATGCATCTTTCTGCAGATGACCTCCCGTAGTGTTTTCAGCAATACAAATGAAAATAAAATTGAGCAAATTCTAGAGTTCCCTATTAGGAGATCTCACTCAAGCTTTGTACATTTTGTTTATTTTCACATGTTAACCCTTATCCACTGTTAGAAGAACAAAGCATTTGTAAAAATCCTATGGGCAATGAAATTCAAGGGTTTTACGACAAAATGTGAAAGAAGAGAAAATTCTTTCTGTAAGTACACCTGAATTGATACAGGGGGGAAAAAAAAAAGCAAAAATTGTTATATATGGCACCTTCTTGGCAGTTTTGTATACCTATGCTTAATAACATTCATTTTACTTGGAAAGAAAAATGCTGTATGAACGAAAGCATTGCATTTTATATCAGGAAGAATAGGCGACACCACTCCTCCACCATAATTCTCAACATCAGTGCCCCACAAGGCTGCAAAGTCAGCCCCCTACTATACCCTTTATACACTCACAAATGAGTGGCCAAATTCCAACCCAACTCCAATTACAAGTTTTCTGACTTCACCAATGTTGCAAGTCAGATCTCAAACAAAGATGAGACAAAATACAGGAAAAAGAGGCAATTAAGGAAATTCAGCATGTCTACAAGGGCTCTTAACAATTTTTATAGATGCACTACAGAAAGCATCCTGCTTGGACGATCACAGTGTGGTATGGCAACTGCTCTTCCCAAGTCCAGAGAAGCTACACAGTCGTGAACACAGTCCAGCCCATCACCCAAAACAGCCTTCCATCCATCGACTCCATCCACACTTCCTGCTGCCTCAAAAGCAACCAACACAAGCAAAGACCCCTCCCACTCTGGTTATTCTCTCTTCCACCCTCTTCCGTCAGGCAGAAGATATAACTCTTTGAATGCCCACACAGATTTATGAACAGCTTCTTCCATGCTATTATCAGACTTTTGAACAGATCTCAAATGGTAATTCTGATCTCTCCCTCTCTGCACTCTATTCTGTTACCCTGATGCACTTTGTATGGTATGATCTGCCTGTATAGTACGCAAAACACCACTTTTCACAGTATTTCAGTGCATGTTACAACAATAAAATCAATCGAAATCAATAAATAAAATGCTGCATAGAGACATACTGTATACATAAAACTATGCAACAAGGCACAAAGGCTAGATGATTCCCGCTAAAAAAAAGTCAGTTATAAATCAGGGCAGATTGGTCCGCCTTTTGTTTTTCTGATCTGTTGAAAGACTGACTATAAAAATAAGAGTGATTATACTTTTGGGGATGGTTGGGTGATGTGAAACAAGACAAGGATGAAGAAACTCAGGTTTACAACCTTTAAAAGTAGCCCTTCAAGTAAACAATGTCAGCTAAAAGCTAACGGAATAGTGTTTGTATGAAGCTCATAATAAAATTTAAGTGCTGAACATATGCAAAGCTTATGTAAGACAACAGTATTGTATGTTTTACATAACAGAATGTGGAAGCTGCCGAGAGAAAACAGTGCAGATTTACAGACTCTCAAAATTGTTATGGGGCAGAAAGAGGCCATCTGGTCCATTGTACCTGCACCGGTTCTAATACTAGTCCAGATCCCCTGCCTCTTCTCCCATGTCACTGCACACCATTTCTATACAATGAATCATCCAAAGCCTTCTTGAATGCCTCAGTTGAACCTGCTTCTATCACATTTCTAGGCAATGTATTCAATATCCTAACTCCTCGCTGTATGAAGATTATTTCTCACATCATTCTTGCTTCATTTGCACATCACTTTAAATCTATGGCCTCTCAGTTTTTCTTTCATGAGCAGGAAGAGCTTCTCCCTATCCTCTCTGCCCAGCCTGATAATAATTTTGAAAAATTCTCTCAAATCTTCCCTGAGCCATCTTCTCTGCAAGAACAGTCCCAAGTTCTTCACCTCGTCCTCTTAACACAAGTTTCTCATTCCTGGAACAATTCTTAAATCCCTTCTGCACTCTCTCCAATGCATTCATATCTTTCCTATTATATTGAGCCCAAAACTGTACACAACACTCCAGCTGAGGTCCAACAGGCATCGTGTAAAAGTTCAGCATCCCCTCCTGGGCCCTTGTACTCTATAACCCCATTAATAAAGCTGAGAACGCTGTATGCTTTATTAACTGCTCCCTCCACCTGCCCTGCTACCTCCAACGATCTGTGCACATATACATCCAGGTTCCTCTACTCCTCAATCTCCTTTAGGATTGTACCCTTTGTTTTGTACAGTCTTTCAATATACTTCTGACCAAAGTGCATCGCCTCTCACTTTTCTGCATTGAACCTCATCAGCCACCGAGCTGCCCACTCCACCGACTTGGTGATGTCTTTATGGAGTTCCACCCTACAATTCTTCCAAGTTGTGTGTCATCTGCAAACTTTGAAATTGTCCCCTACACCCAAGATCTGGATCATTCCATACATGAGGAAAAGCAAGGGTCCCAACACAAACTCCTGAGGAACTCCACTACAAAATTTCCTCTAGCCTGAAAAATATCTATTGACCATCCACTGACTTCGTTCTGAGGAAGGGTCACCGGACCCAGAATATTAACTCTGTTTTTAACTTCACAGATGCTGCTAGACCTGCTGAGCTTTTCCAGCAACTTTGTTCTTGTTATTGACAATTACTCTTGGTTTCCTATCACTCAGCCAATTTTGAATCCACAATGCTACTGTTCTTTTAGAACATTTCTCTGTGTGGAGTGGCACTGTATCAAACACCTTCTGGAAATTCATGCACACTACATCAATAATATTACTCTCATCAACCCTTTTTGTTACCTCTTCAAAAAAAACTCCAGCAAGTTCATTAGATGCTATTTCCCCCTTTAGAAATCCCTGGTGACTTTTCCTCGTCAACCCATCTTTTTCCATATGACGACTAATTCTTTCCTAAATAATTGCTTCCATAAGTTTCCTCATCACCAAAATTACACTAACTAGCCCACAATTGCAGGGATTATCCTTACAATCTTTCTTGGAGGCCATAATTTTTGCAGTTCACCAGTCTTTTGGCAAAGCTGGGTGGCAGGATAAGCCGTGAGGGGTATGCAGGGGCACTGCAGTGTGATTGATACAGGCTGAGTGAGTGGACAAATGCATGGCAGATACAGTGCAATGTGAATAAATGAGGTTATCAATTTTGACAGCAAAAATAGGGAGGCAGATTATTATTTGAATGGCTGTAAATTGAGAGGAGGAATGTTCAGCAAGACCTGAATGTCCCGGTGCACTAGTCACTGAAGGCAAGTTCGCAGGTGCAACAGACAGTAATGAAGGTAATCTATGTTGGCCTTCATAGCGAGGGGGTGCGAGTACAGGAACAAGAATGACTTGCTGCAATTATACAGGGCACCAGTTTGTGCAGTTTTAGTCTCTATCTGAGGAAGGATGTTCTTGCTATACAGAGCATGCAGCAACAGTTGACCAAATTGTTTCCTGGGATGGCAGGTCTGAAGTATGAGGGGAAGGTTCAGTCAGTTAGAATTGCATTCTCTGTTTTCAAATAGTAGGAGGGGGGAAATCTCAGTTAGAATTGTATTCGCTGGTTGTTTAGAAAAATTTGGGGTGGGGGAATCTCGTAGAAACCTATAAAATTCTAACAGGACTAGACAGCTTACATGCAAGGTTGTTCCAAGGACTGGGGAGTCCTGAACCAGGGTTCATAGCTTAAAGATAAGGGGTAAACCTTTGAGGACTGAGATAAAGGAGAAATCTCTTCCCCAGAGAAAGATCAGCCTGTGGAATTCACTCTCACAGAAAGTGGTTGACGCCAAAACACTGTATGCCTTCAAGTAGGAGGTACATGAAGACCTGTTGCTAAAGTTCATCATAAAATCAGTGAACTGACTGTCATCACAGAACCATCATAGTGTTGAAACGGGCCATTTGGCCCAACAAGTCCACACTACCCCTCCGAACAGCATCCCACCCAGACAGATTATCCTACCCCTGATTTCCCATGTCTAACCCACCTAACCTAAACATCCATGGGCACTATGGGCAATTTAGCATGGCTAATCCACATACCCTGCACATTTCTGGACTGTGGAAGGAAGCTGGAGCATCCAGAAGAAACCCACACAGACACAAGGAGAATGTGCAAACTCCACATACAGTTGCCCCAGGCTGAAATCGAACCCAGGTCTCTAGCACTGTGAGGCAGCAGTGTTAACCATTGAGCCACCATGCCGCCCCACTGGGGACCCCAGAAGGGGTCAGGATTTTTTTTGGAAAGGGCGGGGGCGGCGGCACCGGATTACATTATTGAGCTTGATGATCAGCCACAATCATAACAAACAGTGGAGTCGAATGGCCAACTCCTCTTTATCTCCATGCTTCTATGTATTTACTGCTCTTTCTAATGTTAATTTCTACTTCCTCTGATATCCAGGGATAGAACAAATGGTTAAAAATCATGTAAGGTAAAAATAAACAGGTAAATGACACAACTTCAGGGGATTTGTAATTTTAACAACTTCTATTTCCTTTATCACCAAACTTCTCTCAGGACACCAAAAGTGGATCATTTAAACTATCTTGGAAAACAGGAAAGTAGCTCTGACTAAAATAAAAAAAAAACCTAGATGCTAGATTGTTTGCCTACAGCTTTTCTTCTCCCAATCAGCTAGCTTATTAATTCATATTAATTAATATCAATAAACATCCTTAAGTAAAGCAAGATTACCTACCTTTGATACAGTCTTGCATATCCTTTAAACATAAATACAGCTTCAATGCTTTGGCAAAGATCTGTAGCTCAGGTTGTGGGTGTTGTTGTTGACTTGCTCACTGAGCTGGCATGTTCTCGTTCAGACATTTCGTCACCATGCTAAGTGACATCATCAGTGGAACCTTCGATGAAGCGATGTTATTCTACTCTGCTTGGAATTTATACTTCTGGTCCATTATGGTGAATAGTGTCATTTCCAGTTTCGGTCTGTACGGGTTTGTATATGGGGTCCAATTCTATGTGTTTGTTGATTGCATCACGGGTGGTGAACCATGCCTCAAGGAGTTCCCGTGCGTGTCTATGTTTGGCTTGGGCTACTATCATTACCTTGTCTCAATTGAACTGATGACCTTCGCTGTCCGGGTGTACCTATATTAAGGAGGGTTCATCATGCTGTTTTGCTGCTAGTTGGTGTTCATGTATTCTGATGACTAGTTTCCTTCCTGTCTGCCTGACGTAATGTTTGTGGCAGTCGTTGCATGGTATTTTATAAACCACGTTGGTTCTGCATGTTGTGGGAATGGGGTCTTTAACCCTTTTAAGTGTTTGTCGTAGACAAACTAACGATGTCTCCTAGCATGGTGATGAAATGTTTGAAATAGAACAAGCTCGCTCGGCAAACGAATCAACCACCTCATATATGCAACTTATTTAAAATAATAAACACAATTTGAAAATACTTCAGGTGGGAGAAATTAGCACATCAATATTGCTCTAAACATGTTGTAGTGAAGCTAATATCCTTCTTGAACTCAACACAATGTAGATCTGGCAGGCACTGATCATATGGACCAAGGAGTGGCAGCTGGAATTTAGATAAATGAGAGATGCTATATTTTGGTAAGGCAAATCTGGGCAGGACGTATACACTTAATTGTAAGGTCCTGAAGGCTGTTGCCAAAAAAAGACCTTGGAGCACAGGTTCACAGTTCCTTCAAAGTGGAAATAACAAATAGACAGGGTAGTGAAGGTCAGTGCATTAAGTACAGGAGTTGGGATGTCATGTTGTGGCTGTACAGGACAATGGTTAGGTCACTTTCTGGGTTCTGGGTTCAATTCTGGTCTCCCCTCTATAAGAAAGATGTTGTGAAACTTGAAAGGGTTCAGAAAAGGCTTATGAGGATGATGCCAGGTCTGGAGGGTTTGAAATATAGGGGGGAGGTTGAATACGCTGGGGCTATTTTCCCTGGAACATCAGGGGCTGAGGGATGACCTTAGAGTTTATAAAATCATGAGCGGCATGGACAGAATGAACAGCTAAGGGCATTTCCCCAGAGCAGGGGAGTCCAAAACTAGAGGGCATAGGTTTGAGGTGAGAGGGGAAAAATTTAAAAGGGACCTAAGGGGCAACTTTTTCATGCAGAGGGTCGTGCACGTATAGAACGGGCTGCCAGAGCAAGTGGTGGAAGTTGGTACATCATTTAAAACGCAACTGCACAGGTCCACGAATAAGGAGGGTTGAGGGAGATATGGGCCAAATGCTGGCAAATGGGACTAGATTAATTTAGGATATCTGGTCGCACAGACGAGTTGGACCAAAGGGTCTGGTTCCACGCTGTATATCTCTATGACTCGCCAGCATTTTTGATGGAGACATCCCTAAAGTGTACATGATGATCATATGACAAAGCCAATCAAAATTAAAGAGTTAAGCACTGCAAACAACCAGTTACATTAAAACTCTAGAGGTCAAACCTTAACTTCTTTCATGAACCTATAGGTCAACCATAAAAGTTCTTGGGATGCAATGTGCTTGAATTTTAGAAAACATCTGGAAAATTTCAACTCACATACAGGACAATGAGGTGTATGATTAAAAATAATTAGACCAAAATAGCTGGAAATAGAATACCATTAAGAAGAAATCAAACATTAGAAAAGTACAAATTCAAGCTTATTAAATTTGCAAGTAAAAAAGCCATAAACAGCAGTGGGGATCAACATGTCTATAATTTGAAGAATTTAGATCAAATTTGACAATTGGTCAGCTAAATTCAATATTGACCAACGTATTACACATTTCTTGTAAAGCAATGATATTAGCGCAGGGAGGCTACAGAAAGTAAAAAGGGGTTCATTGTAATGTTGATACAATATTAAAAATTCCAAAAGCACAATCCAGAAAGTGAAGTCTGAAGTCTTTACCATGGATTGTTTCAACCAGAGAAGAACTGAGTACTGGAGCTTAACATTATTTTTTAAAAAGCCCAGTTCTTCTTAATTATTCCCCATTAATTTCTGTTCCAATTCATCTTACCTGCACTCTTTTCAGCCTTGTGAGAAAAATTCAAGAGTACTTGCTTACCTGGTTTATTTCCTCTTCTTCCATTCATCATCTAGGGTGTGAAAAATATGGAGTAGCAACTCTAAGAAACTAACAATGTGCAGACAAGATTATTAGAAAGGAGATAGAGGATATTTAGAAAGTTGTGGACATTAGATTATAATGCAGTTTTCACTTCAGTGGTAGTCAAGTAAATTAGTCGATAACATTGACAAGCTGCAAATGTAAGCAATATATTAAGCTATAATTGGATCAAGCAGATTCAGTCACTAGATTGAGAACTCCATTGCTGATATAGGCCTACATTCCAACGAGTTCCATCCAGCAGAAACTGTTCAACCTGGGAAGGCAGTTGGTGGAAGAAAGCAGGTCTTTTTATTAAAGTTGGTGTTTTAAGAATTTCATCCAATTAATAAAGATAAGCTACATATTCCAAACCTCACTGCCTTCATCGGCCATAAACAAAAATGGAGTGACATTAAGTGCAGAGGATACAGGTGAACAAGACATTACAGGTTCAAAAGATGAATGCAAAGTTGATGGCCTTTCATCAGAACCCGAAACATTAAATCTTTCTGTCCAAATATGCTCCCTGGCTGGCCAAGTTTTTCACTTGCGAAGTAATTGGAGCATAGATAATAAAAAAGGTCCTACTGCAGTACATTTAGCACACAATTAGGAGTTCTTTCCTAGAAAAATTCACACCATCAAAACCCAGCTATTTCTTTCCAGTTCCAAGATCCTTGGTACAGAGCAGAAGAAAGACTGATCAATAAATGGATGTCAGGTTTCTTCACAAGAAAAGTGATCAAATCTGAGAGCTAGTCAGCCTGCTTTATTCACACATTTATTCCAAAAATTTCATCAAATTAGCACACTCTGAGATGTGGAAATTGGTTACCTGCTAGTGACAGCAGGTAGATGATATGATATAGGCCAGTGGTCGATGCAGTTTCAGAGCTGCATGCGCTCAATGTCTCATTTACAGCACCCAACCTTTATTGTCTTTATTTTCATTTTCATGGAGAAAATCTAGAGATACAAGTTAATTGAATGTTGACTCAAAGAATTTGAGGGCAACATAACCTTTGATTCTCTCAGGGAAGTTAAGAATTATGATAAATTTCAAGGTTTCAAATTATTTTAATCAAGAAAGAACAGTATCCATCATTCTTAACAGGCTTGTTTTGAGGTCACATGCTTAACATTGAACCCAAGGGCTTGACTATAAGCAATGATCAGGTTTTAATTTTGCACCTCCTATGTTTTTAGCTACACTAGAAACAATAAATTATTTTGAATGCTATTATAGGCTATTTCTGGAACTAGAATCTATGGACTGGAGAACATCTTCGTCCTGAATATTTTATATAAAATTCCTACTTTGAGGATGTTCTACTGGCAAATTCTGATCACAAAGACCTTCTAACCAGTTGACTAACTTATTAGAATGCTTATATTGTTTGAGGAATTACTGTTCAATCAATTAAGTCAAGTTTAAAAGTGGTTCCGAAGGGCTCATGCGACACAGTGGCAGTGTCCCTACCTGTGGGTTGAAAGGCCTGGGTTCAAGTCCAACCTACTCCAAAAGATGTGTCATAACACACTGATTAAAGATTTTTAAAAGTGATTCCTAACATTAATCACAAACAAGTGAGGGTGAAACATTAAAATTTGTCACAGTGAAAATCACATCAGCATCTCACCATTCTGGCAATATTTTAAATGAATACATTCATATCTTTGCTGAGATAATATTTCCTTCTTAATGTTTCACCAGGTAACCCAAGTAAAAGCTTCCTTGGCTCAAAATATACGCAAGTTTCAGTTATGCTTTTATGAAATGAACCATGAAGTACCAGCGTTAAAACGCAATGGTATATCTGTGCAAAACTTTAGCTAAATCATAACCAAGTTGGAATTTAGGTAATCAAGTAATTTTTTAAACAATTAAGATAGTATACTGTGTGAAATCACCAAAAGTAGTAATTTAAGATTGTAGGACTATTTCTGCCATTAGAAAATTTAGCAAGTGCAGGAAGTCAGTGATAATGAGCGGGGCTATCAACTGAAAAAAAGACAATGAGGACAGAGTTTAGGAGAAATTTATTCACAGTGGGCTCCTAGTGGATGGAATGCCTTGCAACATCTGAGCACAAAACGTTGTTCCTTTATCCTTTTCATTACTGTTCTATTCGTTATTTAATATTACGAAAATTCCACATGATCACAAACATTTGTTTGTTTGTTCTTTTCCCATCCAGCTGTATTTGATCTGCTTCAAACATGTTACATTTCTAATCTTCCCAGTTCTGATGAAAGGTTACTGACCAGAAACGCATTTCTCAGAGCTGTTGGACATTTCTAGCATTTTCTGTCCATATTCCCGTTTTCTAAGATTACAATCATTTAAATTAACTGCATTAAATCAGTTTAATATTATATCTCGTCTTCCAAAATGTCAATAGTGAATCTGGTTTGCATAGGGAGAATCTCACAGCCAAATGTTAATGTTGCATTACAACATACACAATAATAAATACAACACAGTACTATCAATAAATGATTAGAAAATAGAAGAACTAACATCTTCTGGATTCATGTATGGCTCAAGATCATCTATCACAGAAACAACAATTAGATCACAAGAAATAGATTTCACATTTAAATAGTTTCTATACATATTTACTGTCCAATCTAACTACAAAAGGTGTGGTCCACTCTAAACCTCAACTGTATGAAACTTGATAAGACTGTAAAATTGCTTAAAAGCATGAAATTACTCTTGTATAACCGTTAAACCTTTACAACACAGTAAGAAAACTTGAAATATTTAGTACGAGTACATAACCTTAAACTCTATGCAAAATTATTCACACAAGTTATAAATTGACACTTCTTTAATTTAAACCTTTTCCAAATGTTCACGTGAGGATCAGTTCAGTGCAGCAATTAGCCATGTACATATATATTATCAGTTTCAAACATTTTTAAAAGTCTACCAATGCATACACATTCAGTTGATTACACTTATTTTATTGATGGTGACTCAAGAATATCAAGCAGTTAAAAGAGTGCACAGATATTAAAACAAATTTTCAGCATGTAGTAGAGTTTTTGTGCAGATTTAATGACAACTTTGGAGTTTATCCTCAGTTATGTACTTTATTGTCCAATTTTGTTCAACTGTTGACCACCGTAGGGTAGGGAGGTTAAATTTTCAACTTAGTTGTCATGCATGTGTCCCTTTTGCAGAACATCTTGGGGTCTGTACAGACTTTCATATTTGATAGACTGAACTGCTGCAAACAAATGCTAATCTTTTGCCACTCACAGTTCACGCAGGTAACTCACATGGAAATGTTAAATGCTGAACCATGAAATAAGTCCATGACTTCAACTGATAACAAGAGAATTGCATGAAAATTGAGCAGCATAAGAGGAAATATACAGCATTTCACCAGTCGGTGCAACATAATACTGTTCCACTTGCTAGCGCTTCAAAACTCAGAATCTTAATTTTTGAAACAGTCTCTTCAAATATACAAAGGCTGAGACCTCCATATGTCATTACTTACAACTAATATTAGTATTTTATCATTATTTTTTAAAATAAACATTGTCACCACCAATTTATTTAGTATTTTGGACAATTCAAATGGCTTTCTTCCTAACAGGGTTACAGAATAGATTAATGTAGAAGTCTTCAAGATGTATTTGGCTACAGCACGCATCTTCATAAACAGTTGCCCTCATCCTCCGGATGCAGAGTATTCACACCACGTAGAAAGCAGTTGACACACTGTTGTAGTACCAATAAGGAAAATACCACTAGTGCTTCTTTCAATCTGATGCTCCTCTATACAGTGCTTTTGGTGAAAACTTTACAAAATAGGAAAGGAGGCCCAAGCAAAAACATCAGCACTGAACAGAATTTAAATAAGATGTACCTTATCAACAGTAATAATGCTTAGCGTCGCAGAACCTTTTCATCTTGGCTTGCTTTTTACATTCTTACTTCTTCCTACTCAGTTCAGTGCCCTTGTTCCATGCCCAAAGCCAATCTAAATGCATCCTCTTCATCTCCTGTATTCTACATTCAATCATATATCTCACCGACATGTATAGGAATTTAAAAAGTGTTTACAAGTATTATGAACAAATTTTGTTTAGTTCCAAAAAGAAAAGCATTTTACAAGATCTGTACTGTGCTTCCAACTTCGGGAAAAATGGCATCGAACGTCTAAGTTACATTTTAGTTGAGTTACATTACAGTTTAGAAGGGATTTTAGGAGGAAAGTATGGGTTTTAACTAAATTCCAAGCAATACAATGTACGTGCAATAACCACTGACTATACAGTAAAATTTCAGTGTTTCCCCATTATTTTACAAGTTCAACCTCACTGGATTTCTCCCAAATACCACATCACTGCTGCACAGATAGCTGTTCCCAAGTTTCAACAGTTTTGTAATCAACTCTAGCAAGCATACAGAAACAATAACTAGTTTTCTTACTTTTCCCTCAGTGAGACAGCTCTTACTTCCATTTTGTACTGATCACTGTCTAGTTAGAATCAGGAACTACAATGTGGGGAGTTCCAAGCACAAACATGTTCTACTACTTCTTGCAACAGAAAGTGCACCAAAACCACTGTACAGTCAGTATTCTCATCTAATGTATCATGAACTGGAATCTACAACAGGTACAAAAAAAAAAAAATCACACCATTCTGTATTAATAATAAGCATCAATATAATTACTGGAAAAGCACTATATGTAGGTGAACATCACCGCTTAGCCAATCAAATGACGCAAACTAGCTCCAAAAAGCACATTATAAGGCTGGCAGCTCTAAGACAATTTTTTTTTTAAATTTGCAAGTCTAGGGCAGGAAACATTTGTTTGGAATACATAGAACCATGAGCAAAACTTTTACGAAAAATGGATATGAGAACAGAAGAGATATTTCTCAGGTTAGACAAGGTAGTTGGCTTGATGGTACTGGATATTTAACAAACCCACATCAGATGTGAGAGAGACATCAGTTGTTTTAACAAAATGAATGAGTAATTGATGTGATTTTTGGATGTTTTGGTGAACATGAAATCATCGATTTAGCATATCATCCACACATAGCAAAATCCATCAGTGCACAATAGTATAATTGCAATCAACTGGAGTCTGGAATACAACATTCTCAACAAATTGAAAGCTTGCCATCAGTTGCCATCGACTGTAATTGAGAATGTGACTTCTAAAATTAGACCAGTTTGATTAGAGACTTTTCAGTGTTAATTTAATAAACTTCATTTGTACAGGATGGAAAAGTCTCCAATTGATTGTGCTGTCATCAACTGCTCCCATTCTAAAGTGAGTTATACTCATCTTGCATCCAATCCTACTCCACTCATGCATTCTCCATGTGGTACTCCGCAGGTTACAGAACAAACTCCCACTCTCACAGGAAAAATCCAACAATTAAGATGCTTTGAACAAACGAATACAAAATATTTTTTTTACCTTTTGCTTAAACTACAGTCGCTCAGTAGGCAAAATAATTTGAACATGGCTTTGTGTTTAACTACATAATTATTCTGACAATGTCATCTAAAAAAATCCATTTTTTAAACAATTACAGCACTCTTTAATTTAGCATTCACACATGCATACATTGTTTAGAAACAACCAGCCATCATTTTTCAGTGTTGGGTCAAAGGGGATGGGGCCAATGCAAAATTGCAGAGTGACACCAAGACCCATAGAGGCTGCTGGACAATGGCAATACCCGTTTTAAGACTGACCAAAAGGATAAGGGCCATGGAAACCCTGAAAAGAAAAAAAAGAAGAATGAAAATGTTTTCCTTAACAACAGAAACAGAATTTCATGGGAGTAGCGTGTTAGTAACTATTTCCTCTTAGTTTAAAGTAGGGCTGTAACGAAGCCTCAAGTCTTAACATGATGTTTCATTGGCTTGAAAGTAAAATATCAATCTACCAAGCTCTCATATCAACTTCCATTTTTTGTCCTTTATTTTCTCCCCATTCTCCCTCGTTCTCCTTTCATCTTTCCACTCCCATTCAAAATTGAACAGAACAGACCAACTGGAAAAATTTCCAGCTGGGCGGCTTCAGTTTAAGTCCCAGGTTCAAGTGACCAGAAATGGGCCAATTTTAGCAGGCTCAGTTTCAAGGCATTTTGGAATGAAATGGAAAATTCATCACTATGATCGCTTACAAAATTGAAAATCCTAACAGCAACATCTGGAAATGACTTAATTGTCCAATAGACTTTCAAGAAGTCCTGGACACTAATTCAGAAGGTGATGTTCAAAGGTATTTTAAAATAAGGCTTCGTTACTGCTCTAGCCTGGAACAATTACTCCACATCCATGCAACTTTCTGTACTACTAACCCATAGTGTCAGTCAAATAAGGTTCTGAATTAAGTAACAAAAAAAGTCAACAACTTTATTTTCATCATCACAACAGGAAGTTAGAACAGCCTCCTAGGCTGACAGAGAAAAAAGGGGTGCTGTAGGCAAGACACACTACAGGTTTGCGAAGCTCCAAAATGCTGCAAGCCAGTGTCATGTCACCATAAGGTGAAGCTTATTTCTCAACTGTGTCATCAAAAATGATGAAAACTGTAGCTTCCTCTGAGCAAGTCATAACAAAAAAAAAAAAATCACTGTCAATAGACTTGTTCCACTTTGCCATGTCATCCATTAAATAATTACTAGCATGGTTTACAAAGGACAAGGCAAAAGTCCCCAACCCATTGACCATGCAGGTAAAATGACCTTCAGTGGACTGGAGACAGATAGTTATCAACTTTCAAGTGTAAATTACCATCCAAATCCAAATACCTCTGCTGGGCCAGACAAAAACTGATGATGCCTCATCAGCCACATGACATAGGGTTCTTCTGGTCCAAATTCACATTCCTATACATGTGTTGAAGTACTCCTTGCAACTTTTACAGCTCAATGATCCAATATTAAATATAATTGCTACCAACACAAAGCTTTAACAATTAAAAATGTGCTTTATATTTAGTATGCAGACATTATGGCAGCGTAAGGCAGCAACTTATAAATCACTCTAAAAATTGCTGAAGCTTCCCTCATACAGATTTATGATATCAGAATCCATCTATTTGATTTGTGCCTTACATCGTTCTGCCAGTCATCCATCACCCCATAGAGCTGAGGCTATTCTAACTTCCTATTTGGATGTGTGGCATTTGTGTAATTAACATTTCTCTATGGCATACACAACATTATGGCTCAAAGAAACAGAAAAAAAAATCAAGGATTCTAATTAATTAAAAAAAATTCACTTTAAAAAATTCACAGAAATGAATGCTGGACTAGGAAATCCCAACAGCCAGATTTAAAACATTTTTTTTGTGCAATTGACCCTCACAGACGTCAACGAAATTTGACTTTTATTAAGAGCTCCTACAACCCAAGCCAACCACCTAACTTGACAACTTACCCAGCAATAGCTCCACTTCAAAATTTTTATCCAGTTGGTTGCTAAAGAATCAGATGTCATAGAGTCATACAGCACAGAAACAGACCCTTCGGTCCAACCAGTCCATGCCAATCATAAGCCCAAATTAAACTAGTTCCATCTACCTGCGCTTCGCCCATATCCCTCTAAACATTTCTTACTTATGCACTTATTCAAATGTCTTCTAAATATTATAACTGTACCCACATTCACCACTTCCTCTGCAAGTTCATTCCCCACATGAACCATTCTGTGTAAAAAAGTTGACCCTCCTCATGTCTTTTAAATCTTTCTCCTCTCACCTTAGAGCATTTTCATTGACTTATCTATTTCCATCAGAAGCAGTGAGCACTCATATTTTGTTGAGTTTTAAATCATTGGTTGCTAACTTGGCCCAATCTAAGTGAGTTATGGTGAACATCCTTCAAGGTTAAACATTTCATTCAGAATGAATTATTTTTATTTCCTGACTGAGAAAAGTTCTCGAAATAGAATAATGAGCCTCCCATCTTATCCAAAATTCAGTCTTTGGAGTTCTTCGTTTCCTCAAAAAAAAACACTCAAAAATACTGTTTCCACCCTCCACAGACTATGTCACATATTCTGAAGACAGAAGGAAAAGCAGCAATATTGAGCTGCAATGTCCCATAGCATGTAGCAAATAAGCTTACCATTCCCTTAGCCTTGTTAATACACTTTCCAGTTTACAATAATGGAGTAGTGTGAGAAGTATTCAAAAAAAATAGTGCTCTCACAATTCACCGTTACACATCTTGTTATCCAACCAATTCCCACCCTTTGTGAATTCAACAAAAAGTACCTTCCTTCTACCTGTACTTACAAAATCTCAGGAAAGCAGACAGCTGAAAATGCCACATAAAGAAAACAGATTTCAGACAATTCCAGCTTTATTACATAACTCCTAAAGAGAGCAGAGTTCCTACTGTTAACAAAAGAAACATTTGCAACTGCTCACTCAATCCAGAAATTCTGAATAAATATCATGACATATAACTCCACTTAAGAGAACCGATTAGGACTTCACATCTTGCAATAGACACCAGTGATCCACAACAACTTTCCATGAAGCCGCAAATTTGGTATCAGTTTTCTTTCAAAGGAACATCTCAAACTCCTCTCATCAATAGCAAATTTAGTACAGATTAAAAACTGTATTGCAGAATCAATACATACGTCCAGTGTTTTTTTTTAAAAATATAAAAAGGTTCCCTTTAGCTTAACAGAAGTACAGACCAAACAGCATAGGTTCCTATCTTGGTCTGCACAGTTAGCCTTACTGAATGTAGTGTACGACGACTTGTCTTAGGTGGAGAGAAGGAAAACCCAAAGGCAAAAATGAAAGCATTAAAAAAGTTCACAAAACGCCATCACACAAGAACAGGCCACACTAATGGGTGCAAGGTAGTCTTTTTCAGACCAGAATCCTTTCTCCTTTTGCTCTTTCAGGGTTGCAGGCAAAGAGGGAAGAGAGGGACAAGAACAGGAGAAAGTTTAAAAACACCAAAATAGTGTCTTCAATTTACTTTATAAAAATAATTATGAAGACTGCAATTAAACTTATTCTCATCATGTTTACTGATGACTAAATCCAGGATTATAGAACACCTGTGTGATTTAATTCAAAACATGTTAGAAGCCAGTCTTAGGATGCCTTGTTGAATTTTAAGCAGTACAAGTATACTGTAAGTAAATGCAACTTTTAAAAGAAAATATAGAAATTACCCAAGGGAATAAGTAACTTTTCCTAGCATTTCAGTCCTAATTTCTTTGTATCTCTAGCTTGTTTTTTAAGTATTGAAACCATCTCTGCTAGCATGTAAGGCTCAGGGTTAAGTATTCAAACAAAGACAGTTAACAAAAAGAAAATCAGACTTGTTAATTTCTGCAGAATTCTGACATTCAGTTAACATAAAATGAATAGAAACTGTATATGTTCTTTTACTTCAAAGGCACAGAAATAATGGAATATCAATGTATTTTTAATGTTTTTAGTGACCTAAAGCATTAATATAAGCTTTCAACTATCTAGCAAAAGCACACAAATAACCTGCTTACAATTCCAACAAAAAATGAATCTAATACCAACTCAGATAGGTCTCTGCCCAAGTGTCCTGTTTCTACTGATCCCACATTTTAAAAGATTCCAAACACATTTATGCTGTTGCACATATTTTTATGATATCCATCCGACTGCGGCAGGCTGCCAGCAAATGTCAGTTTATGTACCATATTGACAATATTACAGCTATAATTAAGTTGAATGAAAATGTGAAAAGGCTTATACTGCACTAAGGGAAAATCCATTTATATGCCACATTTCATGCTCTCAGCAGGGGTAAAAAAAATTGTCACAAACCAATGGATTTATCTTTGAAGTATAATTATCATGATAAGGGCAAACACAGTAGTGTTCCATAAATACCAAATCAATGAAGAATCAGATGACCTAGTTTGGACGTTATTAGATGACAGAGAAAATATGGCCAGAACACTGGAAGAATCTCCTATCATGTCATTTTTATATCAACAGGCATATGAGACAGTGGGTTGAACAATCTAAAATACATGATCTGTGATAGCATAGAACTTTTTCAGGACTGTGGCAATAACAGGTGCATTTGAAATAATAATTGAAATAGTGGTGGATCATGGTCACCTGCAAGGCTCTGTGGATTTTCATTAGTGTATCAATAGGTATGCCAGCATCAGGCATCATAAAAAAATGTTTTCATTTCCTTTCCTCAGATAACTTGTCAGAAGTTGATAATTCTGTTTTGCCCTAATTTCTGTCAGAAAGGTGTAAGTGAAAGAGGAAGTTTCTGTGTATCCATCAGAAAATGAGTTATGACTTTATGATATAAGATTGCATTACAAGTAACTAACCATTTCTGTAAATTTTCCCCATCAGCAAGGAGAAATCAACAACTTTAATTCACATTCATTAAACTGACAAGCACATTGATCAGGGTGCATTCTTGGGAATGTGGATGATAAAAGTACACAGTAATGCATTCTATCAGTTTTCCACTTGCATGCTTTTACTTCATTATGGGACCTGCGCACAAAAAGTAGTTTTCTGCGTGGATGAACAAAGACATGTCCAACATAAAAAAAGACAATGGTCTTAGTAAGTTAAACTGGATTCAGTTTATTTGTGTATTTTTAAATTTATGCTACAAATCTTATTTCAATACAACGCTCTCTGGTTACTGACAAAATTAGACAGCAGACAAAAGGGACTCAAGGTACTAAGTTAAAGCACTAGGATTTAAACACCTCATCTAGGCTGCCATGACTGAGGGCACCTTTCATTGTTAAAAGGCTTAATGATAGTTCACACCAAGGTCCTATTTGTTACAGTATGCACCGAAGTCCTAAGATACTATTCAAAACAAGCTGGGCTTTCCTTGTAACCTGACCAACTCAACCAACGCTATAAAGTTTGATTCACAAGTCACTTTCCTTAACTACTGTTGATGGGATAGTGTTACAAGCAAAATAACTACTGCAATTGGCTACTCATCAGAAGCAATCTGTGGGATATTCAAAAGATGTCAAAACTTCAGTTTTTTCAATGATGACAAGCTGGTAAATGGTTCACTACAATGCTAAGAAAACTGAAGAGCTGTTTATGATAGAATAAACCCATGGAAGCTTCAAAACTTCAACACATCTTTTGACAAGCTTGTGTAGCTTTTGTGGGGGGACCTGTATTTTTTTCAGACTCAGAAGATACAGGTTTGTAAACAGAAATTTGATATTTCAAGTTTCAACCTAAGATCTTACACTTACCCCCTAAACATAATTTACAAAAGCCATAATTTCCGGCTTCAATTCCTATTCTGTGGTTTGGTTGACAGATCTCTGCACAGTCAGAGATATGGGGCAGGCCTCAGTATCCCTGGACAATGTTTTGGAGCAGAAAGTGCCCATTCTTGATTGCACTCCAGTTGCCCCTCCTGGCAAGTGCAGGCATCTAAATACAAGATCAATTCCTGGTTTGCAAGGGGGAAACCCCTTCCCCAAAATACTGATTTTTTTTTTTTAAAAAGGCTATAATACAACCAGCATAGTCTTAAACATGTACACATAAAAATCACCATTTTGATGAGCTACCACTGAACTGTATGCCCAATACCACCACTCACAGGACAAAAGGAGAAAACATGATCATAATTTGCTAATAATACTCACCATTATTTGTGTACAACTACATTGGCTTATAACAACACATTGGAAAAAAAAACCTAAAACTTGTCGGAATTATAGTGGTTTGCCCGAGTTTTGAAAGAACAGCATTGCTATCTGCCTCACCAATGGCATGCATGAAATATCATGAAGTTGCTGCGACTGTGTGGCAAATACAAATGAAACTCATTACACAAGTCTTTTCAGGCACGAGTAGCCTTAGCAATGTGATTCTTTCCAAATTCCTTTGCCTCAATTTATCTTGCTTCATTTGGTTTGAAAATAAGTTCTTTTCAATCTTTACATGGTTTACTTCAATAATATTGATTAAGGAAGTATACATTTAGTTTCTATCATACTCTGATCCTAGATATCATTTCCCTGACTGTACTGTTGACACATTAGCAAATTCATCAATCTTTTCAAGCTGCAAGGTGTAGAGGTACTAATACCAGACATTACTGGAAAAATATGACTGGTTAAGTTGCAAAGAATTAACGCTGGAAAATTGAACACATTTCTACCCCACTATCCAGAACAAGCATTCCAACTTAAGTGCAGTGCATGTCAAATACAAGGAATCATGTGGAGGTGTCGGTTTTGGACTGGGGTGGACAAGGTCAGAAATCACACAACACCAGGTTATAGTCCAACAGGTTTATTTGAAAACACAAGCTTTCGTAGCCTCAGATATTCATCAGGTGTTAGTGTGAGAGGTAACAGACACAGAATTTATAAGTAAAAGATCAAAGGTTCACACCATTGATAAGGACGTACTAAATAAACCGAAGATGCTGTTAAATCTTTAATCAGTTTGAAGGTTTTAATTGATTAATATGCATATGTAAATCCTGAATTCCTTTCAAGTCACGGTTCTGAGGGAACTAAAGGTTTTATCAGTGTAAAAAAAAAAGTGACATTTTAGGTCAGACAATGCATGTTAAGTGTGAGACCTTGTTTAGAATCTGCTTCTGTTTTAGTTTGGAGTCAGACTGGGTTTAGTTTTAGAGTAGGAATTTATAAAATGCTGTATTGACTGTCTATAAATTGTGTGAGTTTTGAACAAAATAAAATGTATCTGCAAATACAAATTCACCCCATTGATTCGAGCAAAGGAGCAAAAGTATGTATGTGTGAGAGAGCGGGGGTGCACGAGCGGGGGCGTGAGAAAGAGAGAGAGAGGAAGAGAACGTGCGCGCACACACACGTGTGTAAGCGAGTGTGATAGAGTGAACGTGTGTATGTGTATGCATGCATGTGGTTTGGTCACATGAAGCACGACACGAACCCAAGATCCCGGTTGAGTCCGCCTTCATGGATACAGAAGATGGCTGTCAGTCTCTGCCCGTTGCATGTCCTGAAGTGCGCGTTGGAGGACATTTACCCGAAGATCCGAGGCCAAACGTCCTTGACCACTGAAGCGTGCCCCCACTTGGAGGGAACATTCCTACTTGGCAATTGCTGCATGGTGTCCATTCATCTGTTATTGTAGCATCTGCATGGTTTCGCCAATGCACCATGCTTTGGGGCATCGTTGCCTGCAGCATATGGGATAGACAACATTGGCTGAATCACAAGTATCTGCTGTGCACGTAATGGGTGGTGCTCCAACACGGGATGGTAGCATCCACGTCGAAAATCTGACGTCTCGCAGAGGTTACCATGACAGAGTTGTATAGTGTTGTGGTTGGTATTATCCTGAAGGCTGGGTAATTGGCTGCAAACAATGGTCTGTTTATGGTTTTGCAATTGTTTGAAGGTGAGAAGTGGAGGCACCAACACACACACACACACACACACACACACACTTAAATCTATGGGGTGAGGCTCCGATAGCTTGTGCTTTCAAATAAAGCTGTTGGACTATAACCTGGTGTAATGTGATTTCTGACCAGATACAAGAAACATAGTTACTAAACCTAACCAGCAAAATGCCTTGACTTTAACTTCAGAACAGCACATCTACTACACACATGCATATCACCAATGGCAGTGCTCTATTCCTTGTCACTGTCAACCTCAGGGTTTTGAACTCCAATTATCAGTGACAATATTTAACAAATAGGGATTTTCTGTTTAATGGATAAGTACGGAATTAAAACACTCTAGTACATTTAATATGGAACTAATACAGTGCCTCACATCAACAATTAAAGGAGTTAGAAACAGAATTATGTTATTAGCACTTGGTACTTTGCTTACCCTAAATTGCATCGACTTCCATTTACATTGAGAAAATCATCCAAAAATACTTCAAGTAAGATTAATTAGTCATACTTGGAGGTAAGGTGGCGTTACTCAGGAGGTAGACTACAAATTTTCTCAAAAATGTGATTTTCAAGAACTATCTTAAAGGATAGAGGTATAGTGGCAGAAAGATTTATGGAGTGAACTTTGAACCTAAAGCCCTGGGTGGTGCATGGCAAGCTTGCCAACACTAGGATGAAACAGCGGTGGTTGTAAAAGAGGTGCAAAGTTCAGAACTCAATGCTGCAAGCAGGCTGGCTCAGTTGAGATAGTAGTGACCATTGGGAAAAAGATGGAAAAGGGGCATGACAACAAGGCTTGTAATGGGTCAGGGACAAAGGAACGTTTGAAAACAATTATTCAGAACCTCTAATGTTAAATCGAAGGAAATTGAGAGTCTTCCATTTCAAAATGGCAAGTGTTCTTCATGGGCCACATCTACGAACAACACAACTCTCCTGCACAGATTAAGCGACTAATAATGCTGTCTCAACATAATTTCATTCATGCCATGGGAGATGCAGTAGGAGAATGGTAATATCACTGGATTGGTTATCCAAACCCTCACAGTAATGCTCTGGGGAGATGGGTTTGAAATTGCACCATGGCATCTAGCAAAGTTTGAATTCAACAAAATCTGGAATTCAGAAAGCTAGTCTAATGGCACCCATCTACTTATTGTTGATTGTCATAAAAATGTATCTGGCTCACTTATGTACTTTAGGGAAAGTAATTTGCCTTCCTTACCTGGTCTGGCCTATATGCAACTCCAGATCCACAGAAACATGGCTTAAAAAAGATACAATTTTTTACAAGTTATCACAGTGGAAAATCTAGATTTGTACCTTGTACCTGGATCCACTTCGAGCTCGCCTTCCTCATGGAGCATACAATATCCCAAAGACACTCACGATATTCAATGGTTCTGAACAAATTTTGCGTATACTATCCTTCAAGTAGAAAAACCTTTGAACTTCAGAGTACACCTTTGGTTGACTGCACATCCATCTAATCTCCAAATCTGCCTCAAGTTCAAAAGAACAAATTTGCATATGCATTCCATTCTTGAACCACTTCAGTCATTTGTGCTTCAACATTTGCTGCGACAAATTTGCAACAAACCTTCAGAGCTTCTCACTCCTGACACTTTTATTCACTTTACCACCTTCAATCCACAGGTAAACAAATAAGACTTTCAATCTATCAAGACCATGTTGTCAAGGGGTAGCGCACACAAGAGAAGTAGGAGGGAGTCAAAAGTAGAAGCAATGCTGCGGGGGTGGGAGGAAATAGAAGACATTGTAGTTGATTATCTGGCTATGACTGAATTGATAAAACAGAATTAGGTGATGGCAGTCTCATTCAAGTAAACCCACAGGAGACATGGTCACCTACGTCGAAGGCTGCAGAATGGTCCGAAGGACCAGAAGTCCATCACATTTTATTTGATCGTGGTTATTTTCAGCATACTAAATGGATGCAAATATGATCAGAGATATTCAAACAGTTTAGAATGTATTAGAAAAGCAACAAACATGCTCAAGGTGTCGGAATGGTTACAGAAGATTGAAGATAGAATAATAACTTAAAAGAACATGGACGTCAAGGAGGTATGCAATGATGGCAGTTTTGAAAGGAGGCAAGAGAAATTTGCCATGTCAACCAGCATAATCACAGAATCACTACAGTAAGAAAAGAGGCCATTCGGCCCAGCGCATCCACACTGATGCTCCAACAAGCATCCCACCCAGACCTCGCCCCTGACTCCATCTCCATAACTGCACATTTACCACCTACCCTGCACACCCCTGCTCACCACAGGGCAATTTAGCACAGACAATCCACCCTAACTTTCACGATTTTAGACTGGGAAGAAACTGAAGGAAACCCACGCAGACACGGTCACCCAAGGCTTGAATCAAACCCAGGTCCTTGGCGCTGTGAGGAAGCAGTGCTAACCACTGAGCCACTGTGCCAGAATGCCTGGGAAGGATGGTCAAATGGTCAGCAATTTGGTTCAGAGTCACAGAATGAATACCTTGTACAAAATAGTATAGCCATGAATAAGCAGGGGACAGTTTAAATGCAGAGAAACATGAAAAATGAAGGAAAAGATAGTAAACACAAGAGAGATATCAAGTTGAAATACAGCAGCATGGAACTTAGGAATAAGAGTCAGCCATGCAGCCCATCAAATCTGCTCTGCCATTAAGATCATGGCTTATATGGTTGTGATTTCAACTTCACTTTCCTGTCTGACTCCCATTTTACTTAAAAAGTCTATCTCCCTTGAATAAATTCAATGTACAGCATCCTTTATTTTCTGGGAAGAGAATTCCACATACCAACAATCACTCAGGAAAAGTATTTCTCCTGATCTCAATCTTAAAGCAGAGCAATCCCCCAACCCCCTATTTTTAAGTAGCATCCCCTAGATCTAGACCCTCTCCATAAGAGAGGAAACGACATTTCAGCATTCAGCTTGCAAAGTCCCTTCAGGATTGTGTGTTTTGGCAAGGGGGCCACTCAATCTTCTGAAGTCTAATGGATAAGGGCTCAAATCTATTCAACCCTTCTTTGTAATTCCTTCCTTTCAGGAATGAGTCTGTAGAACCTCTTCTGAACTGCTTCTAAAGCAATTTTTTTTTCAAATACAGACACCAAAACTGTACACTATTCTCCCAATGTGATCCAGCCCTGTATAGTGCTTTGTTAGTCCATTCCCTCTTTCAAGAAATCCCAACATTCCATCTCCCTTTCTAATCATTTGCTAAACCTGGATGCAAATGTTTTGAGATTCATATGCCATGTCACCCAGAACCCTCTGTACCAGAGTTCTACAATCTCTTTCCATACCACTTTTCTATTTGCCTGCCAAAGTAGACAAGTTCACATTTTCCCACATGATGCTCCATTTGCCGATTTTTTTGTGTACTCATTTAACTTGTCAATACCCCTTTACAGACCTTCCTATCTTAGAATCATTAGCAAATATAACTGCCATACATTTAGTCAAGCCAACCAAGTCATTGATATAAACTACAAATGGTTGAGTACCCAACACTGACCTCTCTGGCACTTCACCAATTACAGCTTGCCAATCCATATCCAAAAATATTATTCCTGCACTTTGCTTTCTGTGTCCAACCAGTTATCTTTGCTAACATAGTACCAATACAGCATAAGTTCTTATCTTGTACAATAACCTTTCACATATCACCTGTTCAAATGAGTTCTGGAAATCCAAGTTCTTCTCATTTTAGGTAGTACCTCAAGATCGAGGGAAATAGACATTCTTCCACTCTGTAGTTACGCATGCTGAGATGAACGAATGTTTCATTGCTGAATCTGCACACCGTACCACAGCTGAAGTAGGTGGTGTATCATGAGACAGGTGGGTGGAACGCCAAGGTTTTCACACGTTCTTTCCACTGTTTGTGTCTGGCCTCCACCTTGACCTCTCAGAGGCACTCAAAATAGTTGGCAATTTTATTGACAGTTCCTCTCCAGTTTGGGTGGCCGTCAGCAAGAAATTCCCACTTATCTGTAGGGATATTGTATTTCCTTGGAAGCTTTGAGAAAGTTGAAACGTCCCCTGCCCTCTACATACAAGTGTACAGATTGTTATCCACCTTGTTACTTTTACAAAAAAAAACTGGAAACAATAAGTGAAACATGACTTCCCTTTCAAAGCGTGGAAGTTGAAACGACTAAGCATAAGGAGATATTCAGTGCAGAATCTATGCCTCATGTCTTTCTTCAGTGTCTTAATGAGAAATTTGGGTGGATGAGGTGAACATAACTCTTTTTAAGAACTGCAAGGTTTGCAAAATAGATATTGTTCAAAAAGAGATGGTAGAACTGACAGAGGTCGATGACATCAAGGTGAAATAAAACAATTAGGAACTTGCGTCAGTAGCAGGTTGCGGTTGCAATAGCTGAGTTGGGAAACTTCAATATGTGGAAAAGCATCAACACTCAAGTAAGTTTCCACTAAACACTCGATTTCAAGAAAATCACCTTTAATAAAGTGGAGGATAATATTAACACTGCTTCCAATGAATGATCATGCTGGTGGAAGGTACAGGGATAGACAGAGACTGCTGATTTACTATTGCAGGCCAAGGAGTCGGCACGAATGCGGTGACTGACAGGTTGAGAAGATTAGAGTTCAAAAGAATGCAAGATCTATAAAAGTTTCTCTTAAGGAAGACTCACTAGAAATACAAACGAAAGAAAGTGCGAGCTCATTTAAGTAGCATTCAAACCTGGAGAGGTGGCAGGATAGTGTGAAGGAACAGTCATGGCAGAAGCGCAAGTTGGGAGGTGGAAGGAGCAAACTGTTAATGCTGGGGACAAATGAAAGGCAATGATCAGCAAAGAAACTGGCTTATTCTAAAGTAAAAGTTCATTTGAGCTTAGGAGTAAGGCATTCACAGTGGAAGGGATCCTTTCAAAATTAGCCTTTTATTGTAAACAAGAACACGGATAATAACCAAGGGGAGCCAGTTCATCCTCTCTCACCTGAGAGCTCAATGATCTGGGGCACCCCACGTGGAACCATAAGAAATTGGATAATCTCACCTAGGGTCAATACACAGCACAACAACTCATGAAATTCAGTAACTTTAATAGGCAAGTTGTCCATGGATAAATAAAAAAATGTCCTCAGAGGGGTTTTTAACCTGCCAAATTCAAATGTAGAGCTAGTATTGTACAGAATAATGAAAAACCCACAGGACACATCATTTCTTCAGACCCAGGAAATGAATAAATTACTTTAATCCAAATAATGGGTTCCCAATTATTCTCAAGTATATGGGAAGTTTATTCTGAGGAACCTTAAATGGAGAATTGAAAAATCCAATTACTCTCTAATTTACCCATACTCATTCCTTAGATCCCAGATGTTTTAGTACAATCCACCTTCTCTTCCCATTCACTTCCATTTTCAACCAGGAATTAACCAAGCAAAGATTACAGACATGAGTTTGCATATTATTGCACTATGGTACATCTCTCAAGTCAATATAGAAAGTCACCCCGTGGAATTTAACTACTATCAAGGGTAAGCAATTAACCATGATAGAGGAGACTGAATTGCAACTGCTATGTGCATTAAAAACCTAACAATTGCCATAATTGGAGTGTCACAATTTTTCATGTACAACTTCTTTTGTGTTGTGTTTCAGTGAACTCGTTATTAACTGATCTAAACTTAAACCACTGAAAGCACAGAGGTCCTCTAACTGTTTGGCTTTTGTATTTAATGAAGTGGCCCGATTAAACAAAGTAAGCCACCAGCAGAGGAAGGGAATGCAAGAAGGATTTAAAAAAAGCCACGACCTTAAAAGAATTCCAATCATAGCTACTGCCAAATTATCAGTATTGAAACCCGACTTGCTTAACTAATGATATTCTTCTCTTCTTTGCCATCCTGCAAGCATTTCGGGGTTTGCAGCTTTCATGGTGATTAGAACGAGACATTTATGGAGAATATTTTGTCATAATGCGACCGTTTATCATCAATAAAACAGTGCCCAGTCTCTGACAGGATTTGGTCTTGCAATTATAGAGGTAGATGTTTACCAAACTAACATCAACACATGCTCCTTTATTAAAAATGCATACTTTTTTAAACCAAAACACTCAACAGTATTATGTCCAATACAGCTGTAAAGTGAATCACCAAATGAATTTGCAGCATCCAATCCACGTTACAATTGCAAACTGTGGCAACAATAGGAAAACATCTGCCATTGACTTAAACAGATGATGATTATAACAGGAATTGTTCTGAAGTCAGAACATGGGCCCAATAACGAGCAACAACAAGACTGTGATAAGGGGATTTAGCAATCAGATTTCATCCTAAAGACTCAAATATGTCTCTTATTACACTAATTAGTCTGCAAACATAAACAGAAAAAATAAGTTAAAATATATATTACAAGGAAATAAAACTTGAATGGAAATAGATCTTGCTTTGAATTTTGTTTCAGTTGGGCGAATCGAGGAAGTTACCCAAACTGGCTTCCTCAAACTGATTTCATCCATTGTCATTTAGGGTGACAGACTTTCTTGTAATACAGTGACACCTGTCTATTCTGAAAGAAAAATTGACAATTAACACCAAATAGATATGAAGAATTTGCACTGGAAATATAAGCACTTCAACTGGTCCATATCAGTACGCCACCTACAGTAAAAAGTCAAAAACTACAGTACTTAAGTCAAAACTGATCTTTGAGCGGTTGGACACTTAAGAGACTTCAGTTTGTCATCTTATACAGTACTTGTACATCACCATATAAAAACAAGGCAGAATCCTTGCTTACAATTTTTCCCTCAATTAAATTCTAGGATATTTCACACTGGAGTAAATCTGTCATTCACATTGCTTTAAACTATTTCCAACACATCGTTTTATCACACTACTTTTAATAATATGCAAGAATGGTCTCATTAGAAAATACTTCTTGTTTCACCTATGAACATTCTGCAGAAGATTTCCTGTGCTCCCTAATATGGGGCCAGTTAGTTCATGCTTAATCTTACCACTGCTGGTGCAACTGGCAAATATTTCAATGTTCCAGAATACTTGCAGATAAAAAAAATTCATAGCTCTCTGCATTATCTGATTAAAAGAATACTAGCAGGTATTCAACAGCTGTCTTTGTAAAAGATGGACTGCAGTTCAGACTTGCAGTTTAATCATATTGGTTAATGCAGAAGGTAGAGAAGTCTTCTTTTAGCTTATTCTGTTCATTTCCTCACAAAATTAAAATTTTAAAAAAATGATATTTGAAGTGCTTTCATCTTAAAATCCTCTGTCCTGACTACCTATGATTCACAGTGGAATATGACTCTGAGGACCAGGTGACCTTTGTATCTCACACAACAACTTGTCTAAGACTGTCCAACTGAGGGCAGTATCATCAGAACAGGCCCAAATTCCGATCAGTACTCTAATTATACTTGCAATGGGAGTTATTGACTGATGCTTTAAGGAACACAAAACCCAAGAAATCTTTTCTTTTATGATGAGAACAGAGTTAAAGACCACAGTCTCTCTTTTGGCTCAACAGTACCACAACTAGAACTGACTCGTAACCCAAACTAGTAACTGAATCTGATACATGTTGTTTTAAAATGGTTTCATGAAGCCTCCTTCTTGTCCAACAATGAAACATTAAGAGTTCTGGACAGGGAGGAATTAGCATTAATTACAAGTAGTACATGCAAAATTTCCAAATATTTCCCATTTCAAAAAATTGACAGGCTAAGTGTGTATCTTTGTCCATTGGCATTTCAGGATTGTACAGGTTCTGGGTTTCACACAAGGAAGACAGGTTTCAAATTCATTCAGTTAAAAAAAAAGCAAGGCACTTTGTCAGTGTATTGTCGTGTAACCAGCAAATGAAGGCGGATCCTCAGCTGAAGGATCTCAAGCAACCAGGAGACAAATCACTTACACCAGTTTGGGACTACACACCGCAGTATGCTCAAAGCAAGGAATAGGCTAGGATCATCCAATATTGTACTAATATGAATAACAGTTGCAGACGATTCAGGTACAGGCAGTGTATTGCATTCATGACTGAGAGAAAACAGCTGGAACTGCGCAAATTAAGAGAACAGACAAGATAGCAAACTAGGCAAGACAGTTAAGAATCAAAACAATGAAAGTTAAAATGAAGTATAAAACAAGTTCTGATTTTTCTTTTTATTTACAGAACACTATTAACATACATTTGTGTTCTTCAGCGTTGGTAAGCATTCAAATACTCTTATGAAGCTAAGGATGCAAAATGTGGTTCCCCTCCCAGTGTCAAGGAAACTGCACTCAAAAAGGACTTTATGTCAAATTGCAGGTCGCAGAAAGTCAGCCATCTACTTTTGCTGTTATCCAGGAGATTAATAGGAGAAAAGAGAAAGCTTACCAATACAATGTATTGTTACAGTCCAAGATAAAACAGATGAAATTTTCACTGTCCCATATGGTAAGAGTATTCAATATGGGTAGTTCAATCCAATTTTACAATACAAAATGAGACAAGTTACCTTCAAATTTTAAACAATCTCACCAATCCAGCAATCGCTTCTGAAGTTAAGGTTTACTTTCATCAAGAGTTACAATGAAATTAGGCTCCTAATATATCTGACCTACAGCATGACTTGAGCTAGGGATATTTCATGGTGTTTCAAAGTACAAATGGGAAATGGTTCTCTCCCAACACTATCATCCCTTGACTTCATAAGCTCATTCACACATGCATATAAAATATAAAAAAAGGGACAAACAAAATAAATCATTCTGTATTTACCTGACTGTAAGTCACCACAGATAAGTTGCTAGAGTGACTGTTAGGGGAGATATTTACAGAGTTCTGCGACAGTCCATTTTGATCTTGTTCATTTTGGTCTTCAGTTGGGCCCCATGAATTTTTACTAATTGGATTTGTACTTTGGCCCCCGGGGTCCTTCACATTGTTGTCTTCAGATTGCCGGTTTTTCTGTGGTGAAGCGAAAGGGTTAAAATTGCCTTCAATCTTGCGACAGGGTTGTGAAGAAAATTCTGTTTCAAATGAAGAAAGCTGCTGCGTAACTCCTAAAAGGCCTCCGATTTCAACACTCAGAATCACCCAAATCACATCTGAGAGCGACATAAAAGTACATAATTAAGATTAGTTTGGCATTTATAACTTTTAGTGCTAAAATTCTTATGTTCCTAACAACTATTGCACTCAGTACAACTTGCATTTACATATTTTTCATCTACAAACTTGTTCTTTAGATGAACTTGATGTGATTGCACGAGAAAAAAAAAGTGCACAACAGATTCACTTGTATTTGCCTGGGCTGGAGTGTTTTACGTACACAGAGTGTAAATAGGCCAGGGTTGTCTACCTTCCACCAACTGCCAGCTCAGAGTGGAGAGGATCTCCAAGATGATCACACAGATCAACACAGGCATCAAGTTTCTACATTCTCATCAATGGTGATCTTTTACTTATAAATTCTGTGGCGGATACTTTCACTCTCACTAACACCTGAAGGAGGACGGAGGCTCCAAAAATTTGTTTTCAAATAAACCGGTTGGACTATAACTCGGTGTCATGTGATTCCTACCCTACAGCAGAAAAGGCTGAGACACAACCTGTGTAAAGGCCACAACTCTTAACTTTCTGTATTTTTGATTGTGGGCTAAAATGAGAATAGCACTGTTTTTAAAACCAAGGACTGGGGAAGGAATTGCTGCATTTAAAACAAGTTACTCAGTACTCATTACGAATTCTGTTTACTCTGTTGCTTTGCAAGCAGAGGGGGAGGTGAGATAAGATAATATGGTACCAGGGTGAGAGTACAGGCAGTGATTCAGCTAGCAACAGGTAGCAAATGTGATCAGCTGTGAATGCCAATGCACATCCGCCTGGCAACAGTTCTCTGACTGCATCCTGGGCAGGGGCACCTACAACATGACCTGAACTAGTTGCATGGGGCTTTACAATAAAGGGCAAGCAGCTTCTGGCTTGCTGGAACAACATTTTTATGTCCCTCTCTGCAGTACAAGTACCCGAAGAAAGCCAGTTATTTTCTCCCATCAGTTGCTGCAAGCTGTTGCCTTTAACCAGTAAGTGTTACGGACCAGACCAGGCCCCTTCAAAATATTTTAAGGTAGTCCACATCAAATATTTTCCTATTTTTCAAGGCAAATGTAAAGTGTCTTGTTCCTGACGCAATGCAACTAGTCAAACTACTCGACATTAAGCAAATCAATTTATTTAAACACTATAGTTAAAATACAACCAAAGAGACAGGAACTTAGAATGACTTAACTCTATTGGAAAACTTAACTGAATAACAAATACAGTAACTGTTACTAATTAACTTCTCCAATATGGGATGTTATCCAGCTCGACTTCCTTTATTGTTCCAACTTTAAACAAAAAGCCCCAAGCCCACACAAACTGTTTACTTTCTCAAAGACAGCTCGGAACCCCTTGTTCAACGTCTTTTGAAACAAAAAGGACAAAATAATATCTTAAAGCCAGAACATCGTCACAATATGCAAGATACTTTCTAATTATGTACCAATCAGCCTATGCTTCCTGCAAAGTGAAAGAATCCAAAAAGGAGGACGAACAGAACTGCTTGGGAAGCAAAATTAACATCTAATCAATCCTGTAGATGGGTGTCTGTTATTCCAGAGTTTTTATTTTCTCCACTAACAACCCCACTTTATTTTTTGCTTGTGTGCCTCTGTGTGTAAGGGTTTTAAAAAGAGGTTAGAGTTTCAACTAGCAGAGTTATATGTTGATAGTTCATAGTTTTGTTTATCTGTGGCTAGAACAATTTGCTTGAAATAAGTAGCAGTTCTTGTGAAATACAGGAATCCAGTCAACATTTCCTGTTAACCTGACACAGGTATTTTAGGGACTGTGTACTTAAATTAAATCATTAACTTTTAGGCAACCCTGGGAGTGATGGAGTCCAAAAATCAGCACACTTGCCCAAGCGGGTTACAAACCTGATTCAGGTTTACAAAATTATGATAATAGATATGGTAGATAGGCAGTAAAGGGATCAATAACATGTTACTAAGGGGCAAGAGGTTTAGAGGGGATACAAGGAAGAATCATTTCATGCAGAGATTACAAGTATCTGGAGGTCAGTGCCTGAAAGGGTGGTAGAGGCAGGAATGATCAAAACAGTTCGGAAGTATTTAGATAAACACTTAAAATATTATTGCATACAAGGCTACAGTGCTGGAAAATAGGACTATAGTAGCTAAGTGTTTGATAATCAGAGCGGACTCAAGAGGGCCTATTAGCATGCTGTACAACTCTAACATAATTATTTATTCAGGCACATGGATATTGCTAGTTTTGCCAGAATTTCTTGCACAAATATAATTGCACTTGAGAAACACAAGTGCTAGTAAGCTGCCTTGAACGCTACAGCCCTTGCGGTGATTATTTATATATCGTGACATCCACGAGTTCCAGAATCTTTATCCAGAAAGTCAAGGAAGGGCAAAATACTCCCAAATTAGTCACCAAAGACTGACTTAGAGCAGAATTCGAATGTGGTGTTGCATGCATCTATTGCCTTTGTCCTTCCAAATGAAAAAGATTGCAGATTTGGAAGGTGCTGTCAATGCAACCTTGGCAGTCACTGCAGTCTATTGTCAAAGTAGTACACATTGCTGCTGCTCGACATCGGTGGTGAAGGAAGTGAATGTGGAATGTGTTGGATAGGGTGTGGATCAAGTGTGCTGTTTTGTTCTGGATGCTATTGAGCTTTTAGGCTGTTGTTGGAGCTGCACGCATCCAAGCAAGTGGAAGGTATTCACTCACACGCCTGACCTGTGCCTTGTACATCATCCCATTTGCAACTCCAGGGGAGTTACCCATTGCAGAATTCCCAGCCCTGGACAATTTTTGAACCCACAGTATATAGGTGATGCAGTTCAGTTTGTGTTCAGTAATACCCTCATGATGTTGTTAGTGGCAAATCCAGCAATATTGATAGTGGGGAATCTAGCAAATGCAGGGCTTGCTGCATTTGGACACAAACCGCTTTAGTGTACAGGTGCTACAAGTGGTACTTAAAATTATACAACCATCGCTGAATATCTCTGTTTCTCACTTTATGAAAGGGAAAGGTCATTGATGAAGCAGGTCAAGGTAGCTGGGGCTGGAACACTACCCGGCGATACTCCTGCAAGGACGTGATCCTCAGGTTGAGATAAGTGATCCCCAATCTTTCTCTGCGCTAAGTATGACTGTAACAATGCTGCAATTTTCCCTTGACTCATACTGACTTCAGTTTTGAAAAGGGTCTTGGAGGCCAAGTTAAATGCTGCCTTGCTGTCAAGGCCAGTCACTCACACCACCAGTGGCATAACTTTTTCTTGGAAAGCTTTCAAATGTTAGAATATTTTCCTAAAGAGAAATAATAAATCTATCTAGTCTCCTTTGCTGTTTCCTTGGAAGGCAGGCTTTGAATGGCTTATTCCTGCTCCAAATCCTACTTGGTCAACAACATGAGCCTTTTCAGGTCGTTTTCAAATTGGTCATCTTTAATCATTACACAACTGACTTCATCAGCAAAGGGCAGGGCAGGGCAGGGCAGGGCAGGGCGGGGCGGGGCGGGGGGGGCACAATCATTGTAATCAGTTTCTGCTGCATTCCATTCTTCTTGGTTTTGCCCATTATTGTTGGCATCTTTCCATCACTTATCAGAGATCAAATGAGTTTACTTCCTATCAGCATCTAATATGAAACAGTAAAGATTTCTTCTTGAGGATGACTCATCTTCCAAAGCCATACACAATTCCCAACTACAAAGGTGCCCAGGAAGACCTTTCCCTTGGCCTCAAATACCAATCAATAACTAGTGAGGGGTAAAAAAGACAAATGACTCTGATCATATTGTTTCCAGGCTGTGTGGACGAAATTCACAACTAGTCAGCAATACTTCAAAAACAAAATGCTCAAGGGTGTGAATTTGTCACATGACAAAATAATGGTTCTAACCCATCATCCAATCAATGTCTTGTCGGCTGCAATGCCTACGCAGCTAATTGCATGCTTCATAATATTAGGAACTAAAAGAACTAAGAGCCTTATTAAGGCATTTCTGAAGAAGGGTCTCGACCCGAAACGTCAGCTTTCCTGTTCCTCTGATGCTGCTTGGCCTGCTGTGTTCATCCAGCTCTACACCTTGTTATCTCAGCCTTATTAAGCTGTTGCATCGCTGTTATTCAATAACAATCTGTGATGTCAACTAAGTTTTGTTCAGACTCTGCATTGGTCTCAAGCCCATTTACAGTCTCCCCTATAAACAATTTTTAATATAAATTAGTGCAGAAAAGCTCTTTCTTTGCCAATTCACATGGTTAATGTATCACTTTCTACAGCTTGAACAAATTCAAAATAAAATAAGCTCTATCCTCTATATTCAAAATTGTGCCTAAACCTTTTGCATATAGAATGTGCATCACCTTGCTATTTCTGAGGAGTTGGATAAGGACAGAGAAATACAAAAGGGGGAGAAATGCAAGGACTCAAGAGTGAGCCTGAATGAAATGCACAAAACATCACACAGCCTGTTTCAGAAAAGCAATGGTAGAAATTACAAGTTTATCTTCCAAACTGCCATTTCATCACATGGTAATCTTTATCGAAAACTTATATGAATTAAAACTGTTATTCAAGATGATATCAGAGATAAAAGGTACTGCAGATGCTGGAGAATTCAAGACGATAAATTAGTTGGGAAAGTACTACAGGGGAGCAAGATAAATACAGCACCCAAGTTTTAAGCATGTACAAACATCCTAAAGCTGAATGTCTGTCTTGTTAAAACAGAAAGGTGATAAAACTATTGAATGATGAAGAATCAGAATCTTTCTATAAAGTATATCGAAGTTTCTTCTCTATGTGGCAGCATAGCTGCATAAATGGAGCCTCAGGTGTCAGAATGTTCCTGACAATCTGCATACATCTCAAGCTGCTGATACTGTGGTTTTACTCTCGTGATTAAGGACTGATCCAATCATTAGGCCACATAGTTAAGAATGACCTTTTGCAAGCCTTTCAATCCAAAGGTTTTGCAACAGACCAACTGTATAAGAAACAGTAGTACAAAATGAAAGAACTACCTCAACTTCATGGTCAAATTACCAGCCTTCATAGGCTATGACTGACTCAAAGTGTTTGAAAATCCCTGTCCCAGAGACGTAAACATCAACAAGAAATGCAAGACCCAACCACCCTCTAACAATGTAATGAGACTGTACATTTACCTGTGAATATATCACAGGTTAATAGGCCTTGCAGATAATTTATTATAGTCATTTTCTAGAAATCTAAATCGGCAGGAAATGGATTGAACACTCTCAGATTATTGGAACTGGAATTTTAATACCCTGAAGACAGAGTCAAATTATTTATTACTTGGACAAGAAAATATTGGGACAAAACAATCACTAGCCCCAATTCTTCTCAAACAGGTGGTCCATTTTATCACATTACCTCCAAAGTAAAGTCCAGTAGCTGTACACATACGCCACTGTCCTTGGTACATTGCTGGCGTTGTCGGACTTCGCATCTGAACGCTGACATCAGTAACTTCCTGAGGTTCCAGTGACCGGACCATCACCATGTTAACATGCCCAAATTGATCACCTCCCACGTATTTTAAGGACACACCAGGCGGCCATTGTTCTGTGCCTAGGAGGGAGGGAAAACAAGGGGAGTAGTACTGTCTGTCCAGACATATCAACTCGTGGTTCAAAAATAATTCAAATTGGAAAAATTATTAACTTAACCATAATATAATTCGCCAAATTATCCAATTAAGGGGAAAAAACTCTTCTGCAAACTATTTCTGAAATATGACAATGAAATGGAGAATGAACAACAGCTGAGTAAAGAATAAGATTTAGTTGGCACAAAACAAATTCCATGATCCACAAAGGGTAAAACATCGATTTTCCATCCAACATGATGTGAACAAATAACGTTTATAACTTTTGCCTCTAAATTCCCCAACAATAAACAAGAAAAGCACAAACTGTTCTTATTTGGACATATCACTTAGCTTCTGTAACACGGTGGGTTAAACGGCACTGAAATAAAATAAGCTTCCACATACTAAATTATTGAATTGCCTCATAATCCAAATTGTGCCATTTATTACTACCGGTAACTTACTTTGATTCATAAAGAGACCTGATAACAACCTTGTCCCATTACACGTTATGGATACATTTTGGTTAGAAAATGATAAACGTAGTTGTGTTTTGCTAAAAAAGGACAGATTTTGTCAAAGCTTTTCATCTTGCAAACATCAGGACAATTCACAGGAATTTTAAAGTAAAGGGAAAATATCATTTCTACTCTACAAGGAGAGTTCTGGTTTGTTGGTAAATAGAGTCTGATTGCAGGAGGCCTTATAATGGAGAATGCATCAGTAAATCAAAATTAACTGGCAATTTTTGCTAAAATTTTAAAGCAGGCAGGTTGACTCTGATTGTATTGCAACAAGAAATGAACCAGACAATGACAGTCACTTTTTTAGCTGAGTTGAAACTGGCACACTGTGTACATATGTTCTTTCTACCTGCAGAAGAAAGCCTCTGGGTATTAAAATATGTACCTTCCAGGACACTGAGGTGCTCCACAATACAAGTCCAACTCAATCCTGAATTAGTTGTCAGATTAATCATCTGTACGCTCAAGACTATTTAGTAAATGTGGTCCAAAGATAGAGCCACATCTAATGTTGGTCACTGTTGAAAATTTTGCAAGTACACTCTTGTGTATGGGCTGCACTCTTTTTGTTGTAATCAGTCAAAGGGATATATTTTTTGATATGATCTTCCATCTGTCTTTAGGAAATACCTAAAATCACATTGGCACTGAAATTCCCATACCACATTACTCATTTTGGTTAGATGGCTGCATGCTACCAACAGCCATCAATATGCATGATGCGCCTGTATAGTTTTGTAAATTTTTGAGATAACTTAACCTTCTAGGTAAACCTCAGGTAGACTAAGCACTGTTCTGTGCAGACAGAAAGATGTACACACAACATGCACATTTCAAATCAAAACAGGTGACAGCCATTCTCGGAGATAAAAGGTACTGCAGATGCTGGAGAATCCGAGATAACAAGCATGGGGCTGGATGAACACAGCAGGTCAAGCAGCATCCTGCTCCTATGATGCTGCTTGACC